>VDFB02270651.1:302939654-303157570 GCA_007258455.2 Sequoia sempervirens | reverse complement strand
TACAAGCAACCCTTGGGTATACATACACCAAGTAGCTATGTAATTTAAGCGTTGATGATGCAAAAGTGCACACATTTTTTTTCCAAAATCTACATACTAGTTTTTTATTTTTTTAAACATTTAATTGTGTTTCAATTTTTATATATGATCATGACATATAAACTGGACCTTAAAAATAAACAATTAAAATTAAATAATTTTTAGATAGTTTTTTTTTTTTTTAAATATTTAGTTGTGTGTATGACACTTTATATCCATTATTTTATTTAGATTCTAGAGGTACAAGTATGTGGTTCTAATGGGGAGAATCATTATTGTTTAATATTTTCAATTTAATAAAATTCAAATATTTTTTTATAAATGAATAAAAAAGAAAGAAAATGATATTAAATTTGAATATCACAAATTTGTTTATGATTCATGTTCATTAACATGGACTATAGAAATATTTTTTCATAGAATACTTTTATGAATTATAATATTTTGATAGTTGTTTATATTTGTATGTTATTGTTATATTTTCATTTAAGAATTACGTTTTCACAAATCATTTTAGTGAGTGTTATTAATTAGTTTTTGTTATAATATGTTGAAATTATAATTCACACTAATCAATTAAAGGTATTATTAGCAAATAATGATTGTTATTTTATTTTTTTGAGAGTTCTTTATAAGAATTATTTCAATTAAAAAAATAATTATATATAGAAATAACTCTTGACTAAATAAATAAATAATCTTGAATAATTGTAAAGTAAAAAAATAAATGGAGACAACTTGTTCCCCTACATAATTGAATGCTAGGATAGAACTTTTAGCTCAATCTAAGACTCCTAAAATTTGTTAGCATAAAAAGTTGTGTTATGTATTAATGTTCTCTGAACATATTCCATTGACCTTAGTTAATGTTTATTTGTGAATTGCATGGGCTATTATCTACAAATGTAATATGTCAATGGTTCCTTTTATTGTATATATTATAATTATGATCATGAAATATATGGTTTTCCTCAAACTGTCAAACTAGTTATGTCATATGTAGAGGTAACATTGAAAATATTATAGATTGTTAATCTTACATTCATAGGGAAAGTTTGAATTTGGTAATTTTCACTTTCCCCTATAGGAATATTTAATGATATACAACATAGGGAAGAGGATTTGAGTAGGGTTTTGACAAGTTGAATTGGTACTTCATCACTCCCAACAAGTAAAATGTTGATTTTGGTGACCATAGGGGTTTTGAGCAACAATTTTGGGAACAATTTGAGAGGGAAAATAATATAGAAGAAAGTAAGGGTGCACATTAAACAAGAGATAATACACAAGTATGTGCATATTTGAGAGATTGATAATTCAATAAGTAATTGTAGTAATGGAAAAAGCAACGTTTTCCTTGTTTGTTTGGATAATTGACATTAAAGCTAAACTAATGGTTTCTTGGAGTGGTATTGTAATGTATTGTACACATTCATACTATTCTATGACCTTTATTTAACTAAAAAATGTCTTAATTGGTCCTTTGCAAGGGTGTTGTAAGGTGTTGTAACACACTTTCACACATTTCTAGGACGTATTTGCTTAATTAAGCCTAATGGACCCCTTTCTAAATAAAAATATGCATAATGTATACCTTGTTTAAGTGTTGTACAAAGTGTTTTAAGGGAATTTCACATTTATCTAGGTGTTCCTAATTCATTGTGGTTAAGTGGGGTTATTAACCCCCTTTTTAGGCCTTAATTTTGACACCTCCTGAAGATCTTTCCTGATAATCATAAATTAAATATCAAATTATTTCATTGGGAAAAATTTGGTCCTGGTAAGTTGAGCTAGGACCCATTCGCCCTTGATGGCGAATGGGTCCTCCCTTAATAGGACCGCCTTTCTTAGTTGATTTGGAATGGGGTTTTGGCCTTCTTTCAGCTACCCGAAGCTTGGTCCTAGAAACTTAGCTAGGACCCTTTCACCTTTGGTGATGAATGGGTCCTCCCTTAATGAGACCATTATTTTTGAATTTCATTATGGCGGGAATTTAATTATCTTTCTAGATCTATTTTTCAGCCTTAATTCTTTGAATTTCATGGCTAATCTCCTAATTTAGTATAAATAAGGGGTGAATTCACATTTTTTTCTCCTAACAAGAGCTAACAAAATCAAGCAAAAATTCAATAATTTAAGAGATCAAACATTAGAGCATTTCAAGAGCATTCATAAGGCATTTCAAGGCAGATTTCAAGTGTTTATTGCAATAATTCAAAGTCATATCATCATGTCAATGGTTTAATGCATTCATGTGCGTTGAGCTAAGAAGTTAATGTTGTATTGAGGATCCATTTACAAGCATCATCCTACATCCAAGATCTACATTCTTCATGGACACTCCATGATTGGTTGTAAATTTGATTCACAAGACATAATCCAAGGTGATATCATTTACATTATTTTATGTTCATGCTTCATTTCCTTATTTCATCAATTGGTTTAATTATCTACAAGAGGTTTGATTGAGTAAAATACCCATTCACTAACAAACCAACAAGTTTTCTTTCCCTTGAGTGTGTGATTGCAGATTTACAGGTTGAAAATCAAGTTGAGCAAGATTTGGAAGAAAGTTGTCAAAGTTGCAAAGCTACTGAAGTTGTCATTCAAAGTGCAAGATCACATAAAGAGCTCTACAAAATTAACCACATGCTTCCAAAACTTGATAACTGGGATTTCAAGAGTGCAAACATCAAGGTACAAGATCCTAAAATTAGTTTTCCAGAACCCTAAAAGGACCCAACCCTAAAGGCGAATGAGCCCCCATAACCCACATAAACATCAACTTTTGGCTAGGGTAAACAACTTTTTATGCTCTAAAAACATCCCCCATAGTTGCTATAAAATTTAGGTTATATTTTTGGTTATTATTAGCATCATATTTTGCATAATTTGAGGTGTTTAGGACCTTGAAAAATAAGTGATCCATCTCTTTTTCCCACACATTAGGGTGGATCCTATTTTCACCCTAATCAATAATATAGGTACCTAAGTTAGGATAATCATAAGAAAAATAAAAGAAAAATAGAAGGCCACATGATAGAGGAGACAATGTTAAGACATGGACAAAACATACAAGTATAAATATAAATATAGGTACCTTTTTGTTTGGTTGTGGTTTGATGTTTTATCATACAATGATTCAACTAACTCCATGTATTATTCATGATTGATTTAGATTTAAACATCATGATAAGAAAACAACCAAAGAAAAACATCAAAAGAGCATGAAAGTGAGAATACAGAGAAAAGGGAATGAATGAGGAAAATTTGTGAACGTAAGAAATTGAACACATAGATGAAGACATCATATTTTTCAATTGAATGAAATCATGGAGCATCCATTCAATGAATTAAAGAGAAGAATTTGGAGAAGCAAAGGCAATGCATGTAAAATATTTGTGCAATAAAGAAATTAAATCTTAGAGTTGAAGGTCACTTTGTGGCTTAGTCCTTTGTTGATGTAAGTCTTCAAACCTTACTTACCTCTATCTTTTGTACTTATTTTGATTTTGGTTGTGCTTAGAAGTATGGCAGGACTTATTCCAACATTATTATTTGGCTACCATTGATGAAATTCAAGCACACAAAATAAAATAAGGCATCACAAACATGCCAAATAAGGTATGTGAATGCAAAATATGATGTGCTAGTGGACTAGTGTAGTATAAAGAATTGACTTTTGAATGCCTTTTCAAATTAGATTTTATATTTTACGATTGATTCATTGGTAGATGGACTCATGTGTCATAGGAAATTTCCTTAAATACATTTCCATGGTCATTAATTGGAAATATATGGCATGAGATCCAATATGTTGATGAATATTTTGTAAAAGGTTTGACTTTTGGGGAAGAAAAAGATGAATTTAAATTTGGTAGATAGTATCCCACAAAACAATCTAGTCCAAAGGAGGCTAATTTTTTTGGATTGTGCAATGGAAAATCTTGAGGTGGTTTATAATGGAAAATTACTAATGGGTGTTGTGCACTAAATGGATCACTAAGTATCTATGATGTATGTGAAAAATGGTATAGACAAAGGTGTAAGTTCTATAATATACACTTTTATCCCCTCAATTACAAAAAATATTATAGTTTGACTTGCAAAACTTGTGTGATTTGTAAATTGAATACTTTAATAATGTACATGATTTAATTTATTTTAATAATTTAGCCATGCATGCATTGAGGAAAAATGGTTTTGATGAAAAAAGTTAATTAAAGAAGTATATATTGATGACTTTGAGTATATTGAAAATATAATAGAAAACTTAAGAGATAACACGAAACTAGATTTATATAACTAAGCTATGTAAAAAATCAAACCATTAAACAGATTGTTATATTGAACATCTAATTTTTCTTTTTAACCATTTATCTCTTGAAAAAAATCTCCAAATTGATGGAATATCATTATTTTTTGTTATGTCAAGCCAATTAAGGATGTTAATTTAATGAATTGCAATAGATAATTTTGTTAGAAATTAAAATTTTCACTCATTTTTAAGCACAAAATCCAAATGCATTATTATTCATTGACCTTCTAAATCCTCCTAGAATGAGAGATAATTGAATGTGTGTGTTTCCTGAAATGAATGGAAACAAATCTTTTTATACCAATACCTAATAATTTGCATAAGCACCCACACACACACAACTTTAGTTGAGAAAGGCAAAAAGGGCAATAGGCTAATTTGAATTTAGGCAAGTTGAGTTCATTCTTATGCAGATCACCCCATGATTGTGGACTTGACCTAAGATAAGATAAATGGAATAGATCATGATAAACACCGAGTTTGAGAATGAATGGAATCAATGCATATATTATTATGGATAATTAGAAGGATAGATGAAATGTATGAGAAAATGAAGTGAGATCTTATGTAGATAAAAGTGAGGTAAAATCTATGTAAATGTGTCTAAATTTACATTTGAATATGGCATTTATCAAAATGCATATGTACCAAAACATTGTCCAAAAATAAATTTATGCTTGTGCTTTAATTTTTCATATAGTTTTCGTGTTTTTATTTAAAAACTAGTTTATATGTCATGATCATATTTAAAAAATTGCAACACAATTAAATGTTTAAAAAAATTAGAACTATTTAAAAATTATTAAATTTTTTATTTACTTAATAGTTGTATTAAATTTTTTTCGTTTACTTAAAATTTTTATAATTACTACTATTTTTTAAATAAATATAGATTATGTTTATAACTATTTTATTTTATAATTTAAAAATAATTCTATTAGCATTGTTACAACTAATCCTTCATTATATATTTATTATTAAATATTTTAAATTAATTATTTGAAATTTTAAATTATAATATAAGCTTTATTACATACTTTAATAAAAAAGAAGGTATTAAAACATAATTATTCATTCTATTGAAACTAACCTTACACCTAATCTATCTCTTAAGAATAAGAATAATCACAATTTTAGTATGAGCTTAAATAAGAGTTTTCTTAAAATCATGTGCTTCAATTTTCCTTCATGAGGGGTATTCATAGTAGTTTATTCCATCCATATATAATCCCCTATGAATGTGGGAGTAAAAAAAACTACTATAAAGTAAACCCACGGGAGTAAAACAACTAACATGAAAGTGGAAGCGCCAAAATGTTTACGGGACGGAATTTGACGAAAAATGGAAATGTGGAAATGATAGAAAATGGAAACCTCAGTTGATGGGACCCACGAGCCAGGCCAACTAAGGGAGTGTACCCTTAGAGTGTGCCGGATAAGCCTGGCCATCAATTAGGAGCCCCTAAACGATAATAAGAGTCAGAAGGATGAAAGTATGCAAGAGGGCTAAGATCAACCATGAGTAGACTCATCTCTAAATATTTTTGAAAGGGGTTGGGAAGCACATGACTAACAATCAAGACCTTATTAAGTAGTTTGACTATCTCGACAATAACATCCACAAGTCAAAGAATGAACCTTATTAGAGGCTAGAGTCAAGGACTCCCCAACAACTACATGTGACGAATTGATTCCATGATCTAAAAGCACATGTAGGTGCAACAATTCAAGTGCAACTTGTTTGGTTTGCACTTAAGTTTTTATAAAAACATTGGAGCAACATATAGCAAGAAATGAGTATCAATAGAATAACCATTGAAAACAATAGATTTTCTATCTTTCCAAATATTAGAAAGAATTCTACCTTGAAGACATGCAAAAATTAGTAAATTTAGCAAGAATTCTAGGCCAATCTTCCAATAAAACCATATGTCATAAGAAAGTCTCAAGTCTAAAAGACTTGAAAAAGTCATGAATCCAATTGTAGGCTTCATGATCTTTTAAAGGAGAAAAAATGTGCTTGATAGTCTACTATTGTCCACAAAATCAACAATAAGGATTGACAACTTTCAGTGAGTTTCTTTACTAATGGGAAGGCCCTAATAGACAATGGAGGTCCATAAAGAGGGGCAAGCATTTTTGAATAATACTTGACCAAATAGTCAAAAATTTGTGTTTCCAAGTACCCAACAAATACTAGGGATGGCATTGATAAAAATTACACCAAGGTTTGATACATCTACCCCTATTTTTCTAAGAAAATTAAGGAATTTGAACCAATAACAATCTAGTAAGTCTCAAAATCTTGGTTAGAGATAATATGTATCAATTTAGCCATTAGTTAACAAGGAAAATCCTTAGTAGTCTTTGAAAATGATTAAGTAGATTTTTTATACCCATGTTGTAGAATTTCTAAGCATAAATTCACGATGTCTTAGTTAGTGGATGGTCTTCAAAATAAAGCACAAGATATTACCATAGAGTTTGTCAATAGATAGATAATCCCTTACATAACACCCAATAAGAGCCATGGTTTGATGGCTTCATTGGTTTTTCATATTCTTTTAATAACAAAAGAGTTCTAAATATAAACTTGTTCATTACAAGAAGAGTATGAAAACAAATACCCTTGCAAGCCTTATCCACTTAAGACGCTCTAGGAAAAATATTGTGTCTAATAAAAATAAATAAACCTTCATTTTATTTATGAGTTGTGAGTATTGATTTAACACATAATCATAATCCCTACCATTAGATTGAAATCAACCTAAGACCTCTAGAATCATGAGGGGGAAAAAATATTCCCAAGCCACATAATAGAATTTGACGGGCCCCAAAATCCTTTCTCACATTCCTAAAGAAGTTAATCACTTTCAAGGGATAGTGAAATATCATCCTAAGGGTAGAATGATTAACTCAACAACCAAATGTGAGTTATGATAGGCTAAATGTTGAGATTGGATAATCTCTCATTCAATTTATAATTAGTTCAACCCAATAAGGTGTTCATAGATTTAATCTTTCACAAAATTTAATCACAACTGAAAGTGAAAACTACAACTTGATTGTAGTATTATCTAATGTATGTTTGGTCTCAAAAAAATTCACTAGACAAAATACTAACCTACTACACCTACAACATTAATTTAGCTAATAAAGATATGTTGGACATGGGTATGTGTAGGATCATGATGAGCCAAAAAGTGGCAATATGATGGGTATGCACATAGGGTATGTGGCTAACGACTTTTTTTTAGCCAAAATTGATGAAACGAAAAGGGTTTTTAAAGGAGATTCACATATTTCCACCAATATAAATTATGCATTATTTTGAATTTAATAAATAATTATTATTCATTTTCTATTTGAATTATGACTAAATTCTTAATTGATAGGATGATTGAAAAAAGCCTATAGTTTTCAAATGATATCACATTTTTTGAATCCAAAGCATGTGTCACATTCTATGCTTCACATACTATAGGATTTAAAAAAAAATGAATTTTATGAAGTTTTGACCAAGTTAATATGGTCAGACATATGAGTTTTTGTATTTTTTAAAAATTGTAATAAAAAATTCATAATTAATCATTTACTTGGGAAAAAAATTACAAAAAAATATGTCACATCAAGACATGATTCCTCTACTTATATCTAAAATCTTATAAAAAAATATTATCATTTTATTGTGGTCAGGGTGGTTAGACAGACACCTAAAATTATCGCCCTTTCCCTTGGTTTTCAAAACCTTCTTAGGCCCCACTTAGGTTGGCACAACCTTGTCTCCACTCGACACCTTAAAATTTAATTCTAAACTTCAACTTTGAAGTTGGTCTTTTGTAATTTTTTTAGAACTGCATCGAGACTCAAAGCACTTGTCACAACCTTTGTGAAGTATGTAGTCCTTATGATAAGATTCCCAAAAAGTATAATTTTAGATAAATTTAATTTTATTATTATATTTATTTTTTATTTCTTGTAAATGTAGGTTTTTCACCAGAAATCAAGCTCTTTGTTCTGCACATGTGGAAAAATAGTCGATTATAAAAATTCAAAAATTAAAAAATATCAGTGAACTAGATATTGAAGTCCCTTATCCAACAAAAAAAAAGAATTTTGATACATGCAAAAAAAGTTATGTTGTATACAGTCCACCTATGTTTGAATTGTAATTGGTTTGACTTCAAAACTTGATTAAGGAAAAAATATTCAATAAAACACTATGAAACCAAATGAAAGTGCTAGATATATCATAGTTACAAATATAAATTCAAAAAATTTGAATTTTATCCTTCATGGAAAAGAAGTTAAGTTGTATACGATGAGCATCACTACTTAAAAATGGTGTTTACTGAAAAAAATAGTTTTCAAAGGAGATGGAAAAAGAAGTGCAATCTGATTCCAAAAATAAAATATATTTAGAATCTACAGACAAAATGTCACAAATCACTAGTTTGCATCATCTTCAAATTCCTATGGTTTAGTCGCTATAGGTGCCTAAAAGTGAAGATTTAGTTAGGAAAAATTAGTTCAGTGTCTAGTTTGGCCAAAAATTATAAACCAATATTGTGGTATCACCCTTCTATTGTTCCAAGGAGTGGTTTGAGAAAGACTATGTTAAACATATGGCATTTCAGAATCATACATCAGTTTTGAAATCTTTGTCAATCCCTTATGAGGTTGTTGAAACCACTCATTTCACCAAAAGGGTTCTACTATCTATTCTATTTTAAATATTCAAATAATAGTTGGAGCAAAAGAAAAGACAAGAAATCTTAGACACAACAACCTTAATAAGGATTCATTAACCACCCACTAATTACCAACATTAATTACGAGTTTTTATAAATGAATCAAGCTATTTTGAAGGATCATTTTAGTAACAACTAGAGTCATATTCTAAGTGGAGCAGAAAGGGTGAAGTTGCATAGTTGGTAATTCTTGGAACTCTCGGCACATTTAAAAGGTATTATTTTCTCTAGTTAAGTTGTAATTTTTTAAAAGATAATACAATTCTACCCTAGGGAGGAGAATTATACTTGTACAAGCTTTTATATTCTTCTTTGTGAATTGAGCATATATTTTAGGGTTTTTTCCACCATGAAATCCAAATACCTAGGTCATGAGTACATATCTAGCTTAACCAGTACCATACTAGAGATAGGGGATACAAAGCAAGGGCATATAAACTTAGATGAATTTTGGGATAGAATTGGGAAAGGTGAATAGCCACCCATCACCTAGAGATTAACTAAGAGTGGGTTCTTACAAACCACTGTATTCCTGGTGTAGTGATGAAAAATGTATCCCTTTACATTTTCTCACTTGTTTGGGCCTTCCTAGTTAAAATGGACTTAATTTTTCCTTAATTTAGTGTTGTAAAATATATTTATTTACATCTTCAAACTAATTTTTGGCCCTTGTTAATTAATTTAGCTTAATTATACCTTAATTGGCCCTATAACTCATTTAAAAGCCTAAAAAATTGAATTTTTTGGAAGGGAAACTCGACAATAATTAATGTCAATACATAACACTTTACTTCAAGCAATATGTGTTCTATAAGAATAGGGATGCCAGACCCATTTTCCCATTGGTGAAGAGGTCCTCCCTAGGCCTTTGAACCACATTTTAAATTATGTTTTTTGGTAGGATTTTAATGTTTCTAAATGTATATTTAGATGTCATCTTGTGATATTTAAATTTTGGGAATTAAGGATACATACATATAAATATAAGGTTATTTTCTAAGTTTCACCTAGAATTTTCAAGAGTTTTCAAGCTAGACTTTCAATTATTCAATTACAAGAGCTAAGTTTATGATCAAGAGAATTCAAAGGAAGATTTATCAAAGTTTTATTGTATCAATCAAAATCAAATCATCATGTCAAATTCTTCTCGCATCATGCATGTTTATGGAGCTAACATTATGATGTAGGTTTCATGATCCATTCAAGTGTTCAAAGCATTATTTCAAGAAAGATTCATATCCATTTTATCCATTTCATGCAAGTTGCAGATCTACATTATCAAGGTTCATTCAAGGGTTTTTTGAGTGGTAACATATATTTGTTCATTCTCCATTCCCTCTTTCATGCATTATTTCAATTCAAGGTTTAATTACCAAATTGGAGTTTGACCAAGGAAAACCCCCATTCACCAAAAAAAATTCTATTTGTGTGTGTTATTGTAGATTTAGGTTGAAGAAGGCTTGAAGGTATTTTGAAGAGAAAAATTGAAGAAATTGTCAATGTTGCAAAAGTTGTCATCTTCTCATGGAAACTCGGATCTCAAATTTATTTCAGACTTTCAACATTGAAACCTAGAGAATCCAGAATTATAGATATAGGACCATAGGCTCCTAAAAGTTGCCAAAAAACCTCCACCAGAGACCCATTCACCCATGGATGAATGAGTCCCAGGAAGGCTTATGGAAACAACATTTTGTGAAAGGTACACAAGATTCTCCCCTTCTTAGATCTATATTTTTTTTGTTTCTGCTAGCATTGAGTTTCATCTTCAAGATCCAAGTGTTAGATGAAATTTTTGTGTTGATTTGCTATTTTTAATTTTTCTCCCCAAAGTTTTGTTTGGCCTTGATCCCCATCCTTCAAGCATAAACCACCAAATTCCCCCATTGAATTGATTTACCTAAAAGGGTTGTTAGTCAATTCTTTATGGGGATCTCATTACTTGAATGAGTGAGGGAAGATAGGTTACCTTAGTTTCTAGAATTTTCTATCATTTTGGTAACCCAACATATTTTTCTTTCATTTCATTTTGGTGAACCCAACTTTTGGGCATTGTAGTTTTCTAATTTTTGAGTCCATTTCCAACCCTAGATCTAGGTCTTGAATTTATTTGCACTGCATTGCATTGATTTTCATTTCATTTAGGGTCCTTAACTTGCATTAACTTGCATCTCATTTAGGGTTTTAGGTTTTCTTTTTTTCATTTTTTAAAATCTAGAAAAATAAAAAAATTCAATCATTTTGCAAAGTATTTACATAGCATTTCATGATCATAAATTTAAAATAAAGTTGAATAAAAAACTGTATTTCAAATTAGGTCTCCTAGTTTGTAATTTAACATCATTTTTCACTTGTATTTAGACTTCATTTTCCTAAAATTTAAAACTATAAACACTTTTCTTAGTTCAAAATCTAAAAAACTTAGAAATTATCTCAAAAATTTATAAAATCATTTTAAAAACCATGAGCTAGTACTCGTTTGCCTAGGGGTGAATGAGTCACTGATTATGGATTTTTCCTACATTTTTTGGTATCAAAATCTCTATTTCTGTATTTTATTTTGTTGTTTCAGTTTGCATAATTTTTGTTTACTGAAATTGATCATATTAAGGTTAAATTGTCAAAATCAGTGCATTGTTTCAATTCAAAATTGCATTTAAACAACATCATTTTTCATATTTTTGCATAGTGTAATTAAAAACTTATCTTGTTTAGAATTTGAAAATTTTTGTCTCCTTTTACATATTTTCCTTGCATTGATTGTTAGTTGCATTCATCTAATGCCTGTCCTCCATTTTTGGTCCACCTAGGTTTGTGAAACTTGTATGAGCTTCACAACATGGTGTCCTATTGCCAATACTATCATGATATGTAGTTTGAGATTCATGTCATCCCGTAATACATCAATCATCATGGATCTTGGGCTCCCTAACTCTTTCACTCATAGTATTGACACAAGTCAACCCACTATGGATCATACCTTTGATACTTCATTCCCTATGACCTCCTTACCAACAACCAATGTTACTAATGTTGAAACAATTATTTCTAATGTCCCTCAAGAGAACCTTAAAATAATGGATGAAGAATTAGGGAAATTGCAAAATTTTGAGTTTTGATTACATGGTTGGTATTATGATTCATATCATAGATATCATGAGATGTATTCTTGAAAATGAACATGGAATAGAGATTATCCATAGCCTAGTTCACATTGCTAATAAACATTTCACTAAAATGAATGGTTGTGCTCAATCTTTGGGATATACTCAAATTCAAGGTGGAAATCCAATTCCTCCTTACACAATTGTTACCTTTATTCCTAAATACACTAATCCAACTATTAAAACAACCATACAACCTACTAGAAATTTCCATACTACCTTAGGTATTTCCACTAGGAATCCTTCTAACTTTGTGCATTCCAATCTCATATCTCCTAATACATCTCCCCTCACAAATTTATGATTCACTTGTCCACAAAACACATATACACGTCCACCTTATTCACCTCCTTCTCACAACATAAACAATGATCCTATCCTTAACACACTTTTGCAAAATGTTTCATCTCTCCAACAACAAATTGCTACATTGAATCAAAATCACAATGGCCAACTTTCACAATATGTCAAAACCAACCGATTATCCTTGGAGATATTGAGAAAAAAAATGCCACAAGTTGTAGAGGTTCCTAGATTTGGGAAATATGGTAGGAAAGGAGATTAAGTGTTAGCCATGTTTCTACATACACAACCTTATGTAGTGACTTCATTTTTGAGGATAAACTCTTGGCTAAAATCTTCCCTAGATCCTTAAAAGATACTATTTTAGAGTGGTTTTTCTCTTTACCAAATAACTCAATATGTTCATGGGTATGTGCAAGATCATGATGGGCTAAAAAGTGGTGATATGATGGGTATGCACGTAGGGTATGTGGTTGACAACTTTTTTTTACCCAAAATTGATGAAACAAAAAGGGTTTTTAAAGGAGATTCTTAGCTTTCCACCAATATAAATTATGCTTTAATTTAAATTTAATAAATAATTATTATTCATTTTCTATTTGAACTATGACTAAAGTCTTGATTGATAGGTTGATTGAAAAACATCTATAGCTTTCAAATGGTATCACATTTTGTGAATCCAAAACATACGTCACATTCTACGCTTCACATACTATAGGATTAAAAAAAATGAATTTCATGAAGCTTTGACCAAGTGAAGGTGGTTAGACATACAAGATTTTATATTTTTTAAAAGTTGTAATAACAAATTCATAATTAATTATTTACTTGGAAAAATATTGCAAAAAATATGCATCACATCAGGACATGAGTCCTCTACTTATATCTAGAGTCTTATAAAAAAATATTATCATTTTATTGTTGTTAGGGTGGTCAAACAAACACCTACTTCTTATTTTTTATTTTTTCCCTAAAATTTAAGTGCTACTGCATTGAAATTTTAAATTTTCACCAAATAGATTTTTTTTTAAAATAAACCTAGTATTTTGGAAACTATATTCAATTTGCTACATATTCTATTCTTACATATTTTTGAAATAATATAGATAACTTATTCAAATTTTTATGTCAAGTTGCCTAAATCTGATTATTTTTGATTTTTTTGCCACTCAAGGGCTTGTTTTTTCCATGATGATCTTGCACATACCCTCATTCAATAAACTTATTGATTCTTTCTACAATAGCTTCCAAATTCACATGGGTCCTAAGATTACCTTAGTTGATTTAATGACATTAAAGAAAGGATGATGAAGAGGTTACTAATTTCATAGCACAATGCCAAATGCTTTACTCATAAATAAACATTAAGATTCCTGACATTGACCTTCAAAGAAAGTTTATTTCCAAAATTTACAAAACAAAATCCAAGCTAAATGTGAGATGTTAAAAAAATTCCCTCCTTCACACAATTGTGTACAACCCTTCATGATTATTAAAATTTGGTTAGTAGTCGTGAAGTGAGAACTCCTTCTAACCATCCTAAAAAACCAAATCAACACCTCAAAACAATTACCAAACATTTAAGAAACAAAACAAGGGCTTTTTACAATTGAATCCCCTTCAACCAACTCAACATATTGACACCCAAGTGGTTGTTATAAAGATGATAAATCCATATGCACTTGGAGATAGGAATAGAAAATTCACTCCTCTTCCTAATACCCTTCATAATATCATGTTACAACTCTCAGAAAATAATTTCATTTCCTTACCTCCAGTTAGAGTTCCTGATCCTACTAAACCTTTTCCTTCAAACTATAGAAAAAATGCCTATTGTTGAATTTTCATCAACGAAATGGACATGAGATGGAATACTACAAGAATCTTAAACATCTTGTGCAAGACCTCATTGATTCTAGTCATGTATCCTAATTGGTGGTGTTGATGATCAAGGTAATGAGTCTATAGCCCCTCCTAATAAAAACTTACAAATCTTCACTAGTCCTATGTTGAATCATAACATTTCCTTTGTCAAAGCTAGTGAAACATGTAAGGAAAACTAGATGCGGAAAACAATTTTCCTAACATCAATACCTTAGGAAAGAATGCAGAAGTACTTTTAATTTTTCAATTACAATCAAATTGAGATGCACTATGAGACAGATTACAGAAACAGAGTATTTAGAAAAACACACATGAACACCAGATATACGTGGGAAAACCCTTATGGGAGAAAAACCCACCACACCAAGAGAAATCACTTTGTATTACAGTAATCAAAGTTACATACAATTCTAGACTTATCTTTTTGGTGTCATTAAACAACAACATTCATCATGTACATTCTTTGAATAGAAAACTTTCAGGTTACAACCTTTACAGATTTTTAATCCTTCATTGATACAGTTTGAATTTTTCACACTTCACTGTTGATTGAACTACTATCCAACTTCAAAACATCTATAACTTCTGACTATAACCATGGTGTTCTCTGACTGTCGAGCTCCCTCACAGAACCGTCACAATGAACAGACTCCCAACGGTTCCAATTCGGCTCTTCTGATTCGTCCACGTGATGCCACATCAGAAGTCATACACGGTCAACAGAATTTGAATTACATTGGCATCTCGGTGAGACACTAACAATGTCTTGCCAATGCCACATTGACCTCTTATCGATGTTGCCAAGAGCCTCTGTAGTCACCAAGATATTATATCAAGCTCCAACAGATATACCGAGTCATCATGAAGTCATTCTAACTTATCGCTTTTGCCAGAAGGTCATGGTGAAACACTAAGGATATACCAAAGTTCCCATATCTACCGAGCACCCAACGAAAGTCGGCAAGACTTACTCCTATCGCCAAGAGTTCATAGTGATATTCATATGCTACTCTGAAGTATTCACTTGTTGCCAAAACATTTGTCCATCACTGAGAGAACTTACCGATTTAATTATGTTTCACCAAAAACTGACTGTCGCCGAGAGTTACCCCGATAGCCATCGGCTATCAACAAGACAATAGCTTATCGCTCAGACCTCATAATGAAGTCTAAGAGTTATATCAATAACTCCCAAGTAGTCCCTATTGGCATAGCTTTCTTCTATCATTAAGACCTTTCTCTGAGTTCATTAAGATATACCGAATATTTTAACACTTGAGTCTTTCATCGCTAAGACATAGTCACTTCGGTAGGACATCATACCAATGGCATTTCCTTCGACTAAGTCCCTGCGATAAAACACAGTCGGCATAGCATTTGATTTCACGATGACCTCTCACCGAGCCATAATAAGTTACCCCGAGGACATCAATTCATATGCTATTGTCAAGAAAACAATACTTCACTGAGACATCTTAGCGAGAACCATAAGCTTCACCGAAGATCATAGTTGCTAAGAGTTATGCCAATAAATGAATGAATGGCCTTTCGGCCAAGGCTCTCCCGAGCGCTATGAGTTCATAGCAAATACACCAAGCTACAACAATAGACTCCACATAGTACCTTTTAGCAAGACATCTTCAGGGTCACAACGACCTGTTCAGAATTTGATAAAACAAATTGCTAGTCGGACAAACAATTAGAATGTCACACCAACATGGCTCTAAAGGAGGTTTTAGCCCGTAATGTTTGAGGCACATATTTCCAATAAAACAAAGAATGATGTGATGAATTTTGACATGGATTATGAAAATATGAAATACAATGAGGAAAATCTTATGGATGGTTTGGTTGTTGGATTCATTGAAGCTAAATCACATAAGGGATAAACCAATATGGCCCTTGACATTGATTTCCCACAACATGACATAATTAAACATGCACCTGGTGATCCTCTTTATATATCTGGAAGAATCAATGACAAGTTTACTAATGGGATATTAATTGATCTCATTTGTGTAGAGAATGTGATCACTGTAGAATTCTTTTTTGTGCATGAGCTTTATCAAGACCCATACAAAAACCCAAAAGCATGGATCAAAATGCAAAATGGTTTTTCTTTCCCTATGATAAGTTTGATAACTCTCCCTCTAAAAATTGGACCAAAAACATTACATGTCTTATTTTCTATCATCTTATAATTGGACCAATTTTGTGTGAAGTTAGACCTCCAATGGCTTTGCTCAATGAATTTCATCCCATTGATTGTGCATAAATATTTAAATTTTACATTTGGAAATGAGATCTTTATTGTACATCATATTGTCTTTAATCTCCTATCTTCTCATGGGAATTTCTCATTGGGTTTCTTTTTTCCCAAACCTATTGAACTCTTTAGGCATCGTTAGGAATTCTTTTCAAATCCTATCAAAATTTTAAGGAAAAATGTATAGTAGAATTAGCACTTAGCATAGGAATAGATGTCATACTATTGCTTGTTTGATACAAGAAAAAAATGAACAAACAACAACTGAAGCAATATAGGATGATTCTACATCTTCGCTGCAATATAAAATTTCTACAACACAACAAGAACAACATTCTATGGATATTATCATTTTACCTCCTATTGTGATAAAATTGGTTGATGATAATGAAACTACAAAAATTGATGAGGAAGGGCATAACAAGTTGAATTCATTGTTTTCCTCTTCCATGAGTTTAAATTATAACTATCATGATGATCCTCCTAAAAAGAGTGTTTCACCACTTGTTGAGCTTGGTCACTGTCCTATTTTTGCACTTGATCAATTGTCCCTTTAGCTAGTTTTCCGCCTTCTACATATACTAAAAAATATTAGGATGCAAATGATTTGCTATAGGTTGTCTTGCATGTGCCTTACTATTCTTTTTTTTTTCATGTTCTTTATGTGATTATATGTGTAATGTGATCCCCCATTCTATTTTGTTTGATGTTTCCTCATGCTCATTTCTCTATTTGTACCTACATTCTTCTATATGTCATAAACATTTATCTTTTATCTTTTTTCTTGTGTTTTCCTTTTGGGGATGATGCAAGGCATCAAGACATTTAGGCCTCTTCCATGTTGACCCAAAATATTTTCTTTATTTTCGCTCTCTATGTATCATTCTTCCTTGATCCTTGAGTTATTTGGGGAATGATGATGTTTCTAAGCTCTATAATATCATTGTATCAAAGACATATGCTAACTCTAAATCTGTGGATCCCTTATGTGTTATTTTGGGATTTCATGTTGGGGGAAACTCCTCACTTTCATGAAGTAGCAAATTATTTGGAAACATATGTTTGACATAGGGATTTCCAAATAAGCTCACATGTCTTGTTTAGCATTCAATATTTTGCTACCTTAAAGAAATTTCTCACAATATGGTGTTAGAAATTTCTTTAAAGTGGGGGAATACATTGGCATATTATAATTTTAATTTTTTTGACTATATCTCATGTTTTATAGTGTGATCTTATTACTTCACATGATGTGTCTTCTTCTTTGTGGTATCATTGGGTTTGATGTCATCCAAGAGTGTTACCTTTCTTGGCATATAACTTTCCTCTTATTGGTAATGCTATGTGTTGCATTCCCTAAGTTGTGAATCTTTTATCCTGGAATTGTCCTTGTTGTCAATAGACTTGCACCCTGCTGAATGCAATATTTAGCAATCTACTGAAACATGGAAACCTCCTTAAGATGTGGGTGATTTGAACAAAGAAGGAATCTCTAGAGTGAGATGGTTCTCTGAATGATAAATCCTATTCTAAATAACTTCTGTAGAAAGGGATAAAAAGATGAACTGAAAACAAATATGAACCTAACTGATGATTAACTTAAAACTTTTGACAGATAATAGATCTTTCCACACACAACAATTCCTTTACTGTACAATAGTTCCTACAATCTCACCATTACATGATTCCATCAATAATTCATATGAAGATTCAGAGGCATCAAATACAACATATAACCTGAAAAACATGAAACCTTGTGCAAAAAAATCAAAAAAGCAGGACATTAAGGCTTCAAAACTGAAAAACACAAAGCATCAAACTGTTGTTACCAGTCTTGAGACAAGAAAATGGAAAGAATAACTCTGTTGTATTATTAAAATTGAAAAAGTGTCAATCTGTCAAAATTGAGTACAAAGGGTTCAGAAGCTAAAAAAATGCATAAGAGCAGGAACTGCTATCTGAACTGAGAAGGAGAGCTAAAAAACTAAGTCTTTTGAAAGGCATAACTCTCTAGAAACCTTAATCTGAGCTAAAAAAAAAGGTCCAGGAAAAAGGCTTCAAACTATCTCAAAAACTACATAAAAGCAGAAAAAAGCATGTCGCTTTTATGATGAACCTGTCAAGCCTCTAAAAATAGGCCGAATCTACTTTAAAAGCCAAAAAAACACATTATCCCTCCAAGATAAGTCTCAAAATCAACCAAGAGAAGAAGTCAATAAAAATCTGCTAAAAATAGCAAGAAATCATAAAATAATTTATAACAGATTGCTTTACGATTCTGCTTTACAGGATTGCAGATTTGCACAATTTGTCTATTTTTTGTAATTAAAGATTAAAAATATTTTGCAAAAAGAAAATATTCTTATCTCTCCATTACAATGTTTTATTTTCTCACAAAATCATAAAAATATTACATAATTATCATCTCATCTTCTTATAAATAATCAGTCATTGATATCTCTAAAATCAATCAAAAAATAAAAACCCTAAATAGGTAATTGACCCTAAACAAAAGGACCCTAGGTCATAAGGTATCCCACCATAATATTGTCTTTGTTTTCTCATAAAGCAATAAAATAACCCACCTTCAAGACTTCACACTTCACTAAGGAAAAAGAAATAAGTCATAAAGACTTAACATATTAACCTAATATATGAATTTTTGGCCTCCACATATATCAAACTTCAGACTTTTGATAAACTCCAATACAAGGCTTAAAGTCTCAGCCTCCATTTGAATTTTTCCACGTGATTTGGCTGAACATTCTAGATGATTATGATGTTGCTTGAATTAGGGAATGAGAAAAGAATGCCAAACCCTAAAAATGATTCATTTTGCACTCATGACCTTGAGGAAAAAAAGCTCTGTCTGGAAAGAAAATGCCGCCATGATTGTGTTGAACTCAAGCTCGTTCACCTTAGGAATCTTCCCCACGCTCTTTAGTTAGTTGAATCTCATCTGGGTAAGCTTGCTTTTAGAGTATTGAATTTCTTTCACTTCATTCAAGAAAAAAGAAAGGCCATTAAGGCCGTGGATTGTCATACTTATTCATGACCTCTCTTTGCACTTCCTATGACTTTGGCCTACTTGGTCATTCTCCTATGAGCTTGGGTTCCATTTGAAGCTCCGTGAGAGTTTGCGGGCTATGCTTTTGTTTCTACCATCAAGGTAAACTTCATGTCATAGTTTCATGGCTCCTCATTCTTGTTCATTATGGCCTTATGGCCTTGGCTTGTTCATAGCCTCTAATGCATTTACTTTGCTTTTCTTGTGCTTACATCTATCATTTTTGTGCTCCATCCCACTATGAGAGCTCGGTTATCACTCAAAATCTCAAACTCTTGGCTTCTTGAAAGCATTGCGGAGGTCTTGGCCATGGCTTGAGTACTCTCCCACAGACATGTATTGGTAAGCTTCATTTATAATACACACTGTCCTCTTCAAAAGCTCGATCCTTTACTTAAGACTCAATGGCCATGTACAAGCCACCATATATGTATTATAGAGAGCATGTTTAGAGATTTTGGGCTCGACCCAAAATAAGAAATCCACCTTCTTGTGTATTAGAAGACAAATTTGCATATGGGTATTTGAAATTTCTAAATAAAAATGTATTTCCTCCATTCTAAAACTTGGTTCAACACAGGAAAATTGCATTTTGAATTCTACTACTGTTTCATGCAAAATCTTCACATGGGTTATTGTGATTATTGCATTTTCTGTACTTTAAATGTAACCCTAAAAATAGTTATTTGAGATTCAAAACAAAAAATATATTTGTATGATTTTATTCTTATAGCTCAACCCAAAACAACCAGTAGTTTATTTCAGACTCCTAAAACAAAATAATGACTTGGATGTTTGTATATTCATTTTTATCTCCTTGGAATTCTGCACTTCATGAAAAGAAAGCATCTCCATTGCATCACTGCTAAAAACCATCTCATGGCCACGACTGTTCAAAATTTGAATAAATCTGACCAAACACCCAGCTGGAAATAAGGAAAACCGACATTCATTTGAAACCCCAATGAGGGTATTTGATGTTTGTTTTTATCTACCTTCAGAAATGAAAACTCATGGTGCAAATAACAAAAATCTGTGTGTTTATCTGCACTTAGTTTATTGACCCATATTAATCGATGCTCCATTTTGACATTTTTGTAGCTTCTCCTTAATAGCTATATTAAATATGAGCCTGATTTATGATTCTTTCCTTTTGAAAAAATCATCTGATTGTATGATATTCAGAAAAATACATTCTTTGCTTTACTGATAAAAAACTTCAATTGGGTATATGAGAAGACAATAAAACAGTATGTAAAACAAATCTGAACCCACTTCTCAAGACATTCTACTCTCCCCATCTTTCTTCATAGAATCATTGCAAAATTTTGTTTTAACAAAATCCTCTCCTAAGTATATAGGTTTTTTAAATACATCTTGCTTGTATTACGTTAAAAAACTTGATATTCTTTCAGTTTCTTATTGCCTGAAACTCACATATCTGCTTTAAAAGGTTCCTCTTGTACCTTCTATTTATCTTCAGGATCATTGACATGCCATGTTCGAACTCTCATGCTTTCATAACTTGCTTATTCTGGAAATGAAACTTGTGTATCTAAATCCTTGTCGAATCTGGAACAATCATTTGCTTGATACTTGTAACTCCTTGAAGATATAATTGAATAATCTCCACCATGAAAACTTGCTTGTGATATAAAAGGTCTGTAATCCCAATAATTGTGTAAAGTCTAGGGCTTCTTTTAGTCATTCAAATTCTTACATTTGCACCATGGGGCATTAGAAACTTATAGAAACCTATTACACAAGTATCACCATATGACAACATTGAAAGCTCATTTAGAACCTTCCCAAATCTGCATTTTGCATTACTTGAACATCGAACTCATGCTACTTTCCTTGAGATAGAACTTGTCATGGTTGAGACTTAAAATCACAATTGAATCTATAGTGAACTCTTGCTTTTCTTTTGTTGCACTTATGCAAAAATTTTAGCTGAAACATTGAATTATTATGGACTGCACTTAGTTATCTGTTTCTATGCATAACTAACACCTCATAAACTCTTTCCGGAAAGAAACTGTGCTTGCTCTTTCCTTATTATTCTGGAATGATCATTTTCTCATTATAACTCATAATGTTGTATTTTTCTTTAGCAGTCAAATGGAACAGATGACTCATTTAACACTTGAATACACTATCTGTCTTTTGTACTCTTGAGCAACATGGCACTCTTCATGCATTTTTATGTTTCACTTATCAAACTTTTCTTTAAATCTGCTCTCTTTCACAATGAAAATCAAAACGAAACTCTTGATTAAGGCATCATGCATGCTTGTTCACTATCCTTGACTATGAAAAGAATGAAATGATGATCTAGAACTTGCATGACGTATATGATTATGATAACCACAGAACATGAACTATGTAGCAATATCTGATGTAAATGTACTTAGCTAAATTGATTGAGTGAACTAAACTCACTATTCACCTGTAGCCTTTAGAAAATTTGACCTGATTGTTATGAATGCTTAGTTGGTTTATTTGCTTGATAGATAACTCTGTTTACTCTTTCAGTTGTATTTCACATCACTTTGATGAACATGATGATGTAATCTTTAAATCAACCCCTTAATGAATAGGGCAGAATTTCGAGCTCTAACCTTGTGGAAGCCCATTTTTCTCCACATGCTTGGTCTTCAAATAATGATCAGCTTCGTGAATTTACCTATACCTACACAAGGAAAAAAACAATGTTAGCATAAAAAATAGAACATGATGATCATGATATTGTTATTTCTCCTTCAGCTCATTTCTTTCGTACTGCACTTGATTGATTGTTTCAATGCATAATTAATAGTAGGTTGTACTATTGTGGGTGTCTCATATAGGTTACTTCATAATTAGAGCCACTGAAACCCCCCTTTTCCCTCTTATAGGTTGAAAAAATATGAGAAGACAAAGGTACACCATTCATCGTGAACCATCAGCCAAAACAGGTAATGATGATTATGCTGTTTACTTATATGATTTCTTTTCCGCACCTTCAGTAATATAATGTGCTATTAGTGATTCATTGTGACAGTCACATCCACGACTTGTGTCGATATTTGATTTCAATTCTTTCTTTTATTTGAAAATAAAAATGCATTTAAATGCAAATGTTGTAATATCATTCTGATTCTTGAAATCAAATGAAGCCTTGTAAAATGAGTCTTTTCATGAAATAAAAGAAAGCATCTGAAATGTTATTTTTCTCATTTGCTCAATTATGTATTTCTTTTAATTCTGGAATATTTGAATAGCACTCTAAAACTCCATCTCCTTTTAAAAAAGCATAGTAGTCACTTGATAAATAATTATAACAATGTGAAACAACATTTGAACTTAAACTGCAATTCCACCTCATGATATAATAACATTCAGCCAGCTCCACCAATTGAGTTGAGGCAAAAATATTGGTAACAATCCTCTCTTGGAGACATTAGGCACAATTTTCCCTAAGAGAAGACCTTACATAATCTAAGAAAAATCCATTTGAACATGTCTATTTTCATTTTGTTCATAAGTGTTTAGCATAGCATAGCTTTCTAACCTTATGAAGCTCAAATTTCATATTTTGTTGTGCCTTATTAGTTATCATAGGTATAACTTTGGTATGGTTAGTATGATGAGATATTGTAGACCTGGCATGACTTTATCACTGTAAGGTGAGATCCTATAGACTTTGCATGACTTTCCCAATGAGCAACTATTTGGGGGCTCACCTAGTGGATGGCCTAAGTTTCCACTAGCCCATGTGAGTGTGCATTTTTGTTTGCATAGTAAATAACATGTTTCAATTGTAAACATTTTTTGGATAAATAGTTGGGTATGTGCAGGATCATGATGGACCAAAAAGTGGTGATATGATGGGTATGTGGTTGACGACCTTTTTTAACCCAAAATTGATGAAACAAAAACGGTTTCTAAAGGAGATTCTAAAATGCATAAAATAATGTTTCTTTATTGATCAATCTTCAAAATAAACACCATAATCTTGTATTTTCCTTCACAAGGCTTATTTAAACATTTTCAAGCCAAAAATAACCGTTCACTATTGACTTTTTAAATCCAACCGCTCAACTCCCCCACAAAATGAAAAAATGCAAAAGTTGCTTGACAACTTTTTGCAACTTTTTGCAACTTTTACCATATTTACAAAATGGACTCCAAAATGACTCAAGACACCTCACACACATGAGAAATGGTCTTCAAGACCTTATTACAAACAAAAACATGACTTAATCATAAAAATACTAGCATTAGACCCCCTTTGCACCATGAAGGCCTAGGTGCCTTGCACCATACTCCTTGGGAAAAATGAACTCAAGTCCCATTGAGGATAGTGTTGCATCAGTAGATTCAATCTTGTTCATGTCATTCTTTGACCTCCAAGTGACATCTCCATTTGGTAAGCCCTTCAATGGACTAAATACTAGAAATAGGCATTGTCCTTTATGTTTTTGAATTCTTTGGCACCTAAGTTATGCTCCAACTTTAGAGACCTATTTGATTGTAGTATTATCTAATGTATGATTGGTCTCAAAAAATTTCACAAGAAAATATACTAACCTACTACACCTACAAAATTAATTTAGCTAATAAAGATATGTTGTCCACATGGGTATGTGCAGGATCATGATGGGCCAAAAAGTGGTGATATGATGGGTATGTGTATGGTATGTGGATAACGACTTTTAAGGGTTTTAAAAGGAGATTATAATATTTCCACCAATATAAATTATTCTTTAATTTTAATTTAATAAATAATTATTATTCATTTTCTATTTGAATTATGACTAAATTCTTGATTGAGGTGATTGAAAAACATCTATAGCTTTCAAATGGTGTCACATTTTTTGAATCCAAAACATGTGTCACATTCTATGCTTTGCATACTATAGGATTTAAAAAATGAATTTCATTAAGTTTTGACCAAGTTAGCTTGGTCAGACATACAGTTTTAAATTTTTTTAAAAGTTGTAATAAAAATTCATAATTAATTATTTACTTGGAAAAAATTACAAAAAATATGCATCACATCAGGGCATGATTCCTCTACTTATATCTAAAATATTATAAAACAATATTAGCATTTTATTGTGGTTAGGGTGGTCGGACAACACCCACTTCTTATTTTTTCCCTGAAATTTTAGTGCTACTGCATTGAAGCTTCAAATTTTCACCAAATATATATATTTTAAATAAACTTAGCAGTTTAGAAACTACATTCAATTTGCTACAGATTCTATTGTTACATATTTTTGAAATAATATAGATAACCTATTCAAATTTTTATATCAAGTTTCCTAACTCTGATTTTTTTGAATTTTTTGCCACTTAAGGGCCTATTTTTTCCATGATGATCCTGCACATACCCAGTTGAAGCTTGATCCACATTGAGCTAGAAAAATAGTCAAGGCTTGATCCACCCTTTTTTCCTTTTTCTTTTCTTTTATTCTTTGGCATTGTATGATTGAATATCTTCCCATATGTGTCTCTTTGTGTCTTTTTTTGGTTTTTCCATATCTTAGATCATGGGGGCTTAAACATCCTCCTTGACCTTTATTATCCTATCCTTCCAAAAATTATATAGTTAGATCTCTCTTGATTGTCTACTTTAGTGTGATTTTGTGCTTGCGTTCATCCTATCACTAAAGTGGGGGCTAAATATGGTGATGAAAAATGTATCCCTTTACATTTTCTCACTTGTTTGGGTCCTCCTAGTTAAAATGGACTTGATTTTTCCTTAATTTAGTGTTATAAAATGTATGTATTTACATATTCACACTATGTTTTGGGCCCTCTTAATTAATTGAGCTTAATTATGCCTTAATGGGCCCTATAATTTATTTACTAGCCCAATAAATTATATTTTTTGAAAGGGAAACCCGACAATAATTAATGCTAATACACAACACTTGAGCAATGTGTGTTCTAGAAATAAGGACATGGGACCCATTAGTCCATGGGTGAATAGGTCCTCCCTAGGCCTTTAAACCACATTTTAAACTATGTTTCTCATGGGATTTTAATGTCTCTAAATGCCTATTTATATGTCAGCTTGTGATATTATAATTTTGGGATATTAAAGATGCATACCTATAAATACAAGGTTATTTTCTATGTTTCACCTAGAATTTTTAAGATTTTTCAAGCTAGACTTTCAAGTTTTCAATTACAATAGCTAAGTTTATGATCAAGAAAATTCAAAGGTAGGTTTATCTAAGTTTTATTGTAGCAATCAAGATCCAATCATCATGTAAAATTATTCTTGCATCATGCATTATTGTGGAGCTAACATTGTGATGTAGGTTGCACGATCCATTCAAGTGTTCAAAGCATTATTTCAAGAAAAAATTCAAGATCAAGATCCACATCCACTTCAGCCATTTGAGGCAAGTTGTATATCTACATTATCAAGGTTCATTCAAGGTTTTGTTGAGTGGTAGCATAGATATGTTCACTCTTCATTCAAGGTTTAATTGTACCTGTGATCAGGAATAAACGTGGTCCCAAACATGAGCAGCAACACAAAACATGCAAGAAACCACCTAAACAACTAATACGTCAAGATAGGGCTAAAATTTAAACTCAACAAAATAGATAGAACAATAATAGCTTGTTAAGTTGCTTCTTTGGTTGACCCTTAGATTGTTGACATGATGTATGTTCCTTTTTATGGATAAATATGTATGAATGAGATGCAATATGGATGAAAAATGGGTAAAAATGTTATGATGAATGCAAGGAATGCAAATTTTTTGCTAAGTATGGCTCAAATGGAAAATTTTCAAGAGTTTGGTTAGCACAATGATCAACCCCGTAAATGAGAGGAAAGAGGGGGAATTTATAGAGAATTCAATGATTGAGATTCATCCATCAAGGACAAGATGAAAGGATATGGTGAGTTGAGAAATCACAAGCCCTCACATCTTGACATGTGGAATGTGAGATGTCCTAGAAATGGTGATGTGTAGATTAGGTGGAAGGAAGGTACATGATGTGGAGGAAGGACATGTAGCTTGAAAGTACATTGGGAGATAAAAAGATTCCTTGGAGAAATAAAAAATTAATTTAAAATTCACATGATTAGCGAATCTTGTGGATAAGACAAGGTTTCAAAGGGAGAGGTGGAAAGTACCTTGGATAAGACAAGGTGCCTAAAAAGGTAAACACTTGTCACATGTGACTTGATGTGACAAGTCAAAGATTCCATGGGGAAGAGTTCACATGTGACTTGTTGTGACAAGTCAAAGATCACATGGGGAAGAGAAAAATAAATTTAATATTCCTTGGAAGGATAAAATGAATTAAAAATTTCTTGGGAGGTTGATTAGGCTAATTAATGAAGGATTAGAGGATAGTTAGGTGGCTAAAAGAGATTAGGTGCCAACTTGTAAAAGTTGGAGGATGTGACACATCCTAATAAAGGATTATGCATGTGCACATCTCTAATAATGAGATTATAAGATGGATTAGGATTAGATAAAAATGATAGAGGATGTGACATATGAGGAATTAAATAAATATCATTTTTATTTAAATAAATGTTATATTTATATAATTCATTTGATGAAAGGGGGAAGGTAATTAATTATTTAACTAGATACCTTAGGGATTATAAGAACTTTAGAGGTATTAATTAAATAATAGTGATATTACTTAATTAATGTAGAAAAATAAATGTTTAGATGAAAATGGATAAATTTGGATAAATTAAGTGTCCAAATTTAGGTGTATATAGTACCAAAATGGGGTTTGACCAAGGTAAACTCCTATTCACCAAAAACAAACATTTTTATCTCTTGTGTGTGTGATTACAGATTTAGGTTGAAGAAGGATCGGAGATCTTTTGAAGAGAAAAATTGAGAAATTTTTAAATTTGCAAAAGTTTTCATTTTCTCATGAAAACTCATATCATGAAGTTGTTTTAGAGTTTTGACACTAAAATCGAAGAATTTGGAAGTATAGAGATAGGACCAGAAGCTCCCAAAATTTGCAAAAGAAACCCCACCAAAGACCCATTTTCCCATGGGAGAATGAGTCCTAGGTAGGCTTCTAGAAACAACATTTTGTGAAAGGTACACAAGATTCTCCCCTTCTCATATTTGCATTATGTTTTTTGTTTCTATTAGCATTGAGTTTCATCTTCAAGATCCAAGTGTTAGATGGAATTTTGGTGTTGATTTTCTATTTTTAGTTTTTCTCCCCAAAGTGGTGTTTGACCTTGGTCCCCATCCTTCAAGAAAAAAAAACTAATAGATTCCCAATCCATTGAATTGATTCACCTAGAAAAGGGTTGTTAGTCAATTCTTTGTGGGGATCTCATTTCTTGAATGAGTGAGGGAAGATAGGTTACCTTAGTTTTTATACTTTTCTATCAATTTTTGTAACCCATCATATTTTTCTTTCATTTCACTTAATAGCCATTCAATTTCTTGACCTAGTATTGGAAAGCATAAATCATTACAATCCCCAAACATAGGAGGTTAGGAAAAATGACAATCAGTTGGTGGTGAAAATTCAAAGGGATACTTTCACTTTTTCCCTAAATATCTCAAATAGAGAAGCATACATAGGTTTTTATTTTACTTCTTCATATTGTGATTTTTAAGAGAAGAATATTTAGTATAAAAATGTGATTGCTAAAGAATGGTTTGCCACACTAAATAATGGAAATTTATGTCTACCCAAAAATCTATGTAGGAATCACTTTGTAGATGAATTTTTTTGACATAATTATGCTTTTTCATAGGTTAAGAGGTAATGAGAGGTCTCATGAGTTTGAAAAATGGATGTACTTGTTTGTGCAAATCATTATTCAAAGAGATCAGTTCTTGGATTAGACACAACTTATCAATGATCTAATGCATCATATGATTATCCACTTTTCCCTCAATAAATTTCTTTACATGTCCTATTTGATTTATGTTATTTCTTCTACTAGACCTTGGCCTAGATTGAGGCCAAGTGCAACTCAACATCAAGAAGTTGTATTTTTTATTATTATGATAATTTGTAATTAGGGAAAAACTATCATCATCATAGGAGGGTTGATGATACATTTACCATGACGATGGTTTGAGAGATCTAAGAGGATATTGGTTTGAGAATCACTCCAAAGGTAAAACAACTAATTGAAACCTATAGGAGTCACTTTATATAGTTTCAAAGGTTTTTGTATATTAGTGTGACCAACAAATGTATTATGGGCTAACTACACATGATCCATGAGGATTCAAAACACATTTAAGCCACTATGCATCATCCCCAGTAAAATCAATCAATGTAAACTAAGCTAAGAATACATTAAAACTAACATTCAAAACATTAAATCTCAATAAACATCTAATCTAAGCCATTGAAACTTATCCTATTGGGGGAGTGGTGACACATTGATGTGGAATGGCGACCCTTTCTCAATCCCTTAGATAATGAGCTTCTTTCAATTGATTCTATTGAAGAGAATTGACAAAACTAATGAAAGATTGATGCAGAGTAGGGTGGATGATCACTAACTAACTTAAAAACTCAAACCTTTCAATCTTAGAACCTTAAATTTATGGGTTTCTCTCACAATCTTACCATTCTCCTAGTAGTACTCCATAAATGGTTTTTCCCACACAACTTTCCTAAAATAATTCAAACCCAAAATATAATTAAATATTTAGATACCCTTTATCATCTTTTACAACATAACTCAATTGTATGTAGGGTACACAAGGTCCAAATTTATACTCCTACACTTTGAACTAGGTCTAATTAGGCTTATTCCACTAAGTCACAATAAGGCTTTCACAATCCAAGGTTCAAACCTTCAAGGAAATGGCTCAAACATGTCCTAAATGGTATTTCCAAAAATTTCCAATCACTATAAACCAATTCCCAAGAGATTTTTACCAAACCCTAACACCTATGTTATTCGTATGCCAAAAAACATGAGGTTTACAAGCTAGGGAATCACCAAATTTGCACTTCCCACCATCCCCTAATCCTGCAACTTCAAGAACACAAAAATAAACATGTCTACACCAACTCCATTGAGTTTAAGGCCTGTTCACTAGTGGAATGGGAAGAAATCCATGATCTTTTTTCAAAACCTACCCAAGTGAGGGTTTCAAACCATTTTCAGTAAAATTGCTCTAACTTTCTCTAATCTTACTGAAAAAAATAAAATCAATTACAACAAAAAATATATTCAATTCATTATCTATTACAATTAAACCTAATCACTTTTAGGCTGTACAAGACCTTACCACACTATTTAGTAGCAAATTAATGCTTCTAAAATGCATAAAATAATGTTTCTTTATTGCTCAATCTTCAAAATGCACACTAGAACCTTTTATTTTCCTTCACAAGGCTTATTTAAACATTTTCAAGCCAAAACTAACCATTCACTACTAAATTTTGAAATCCAACCGCTCAACTTCCCCACAAAATGAAAAAATGCAAAAGTTGCTTTGACAACTTTTTGCAAATTTTACCATATTTACAAAATGGAATCCAAAATGACTCAAGAAACCTTATACACATAATAAATGGTCTTCAAGACCTTATTGCAAGAAAAAACATGACTTAATAAAAAAACTAACATTAGACCCCATTTGCACCATGAAGGCCCAGGTGCCCTGCACCATACTCCCTGGGAAAAATGAACTCAAGTCCCTTTGAAGACAATGTTGCATCAGTAGATTCAATCTTGTTCATGTAATTCTCTGACCTCCAAGTGACATATCCATTTGGTAAGCCCTTCTAATGGACTAAATACTAGAAATAGGCATTGTACTTTGTGTTTTTGAATTCTTTGGCACCTAGGTTATGCTCCAACTTCAGAGACCTATTTGATGGTTGATCCTTGACTCCCTCACCTAAATTTTTTGTTGAACCTTCATCAATACCTCCTCCATCCTTGTAATGAGCTTCCTTTTTATTCACTTTGATTGTGTGCTTGAACTTTTCCACTTTCCTTTGCAATTTGTCCTTGACCTCTTCACCTTTATTTCCCATCTCTTCCATCTATTGTTGTATCCTTGTAATTGTTGGTTGATTATGCATACTAACCTTTGAAATGAAAGGAATACAATTACCAACATCCCATTTTGAAAGAAATGAATGTAGCACTCCTATTATCATAGCAACATACTTCTTAACCGAATCTAGAATCTCCAAAATCAATTCATCCTTGAACTTCAACACTATAGATATTGACACTAACTCAATATCATTTCCCTCAAAAATCAAGTTATTCTTCATGTTTGCTATCATAATGTCTAGGTTTAGAAGTGGTTGCAAATTCCATGTTCCCCTCTTCTTTTACTTTTATGAACTCCTTCGTACCTACCATCATCACATTAACTCCCTTAGTTTGTCCTTTATCCCCCTCTTTCAATGGTGTCAAGGTATAGGAAATCCCATCCTTTTCTATCTCATAAGTATTCCTCCTTCCATCATACATCGCATGCCTATCAAATTGCCAAGGCCTCCCTAACAACAAATGGCATACATCCATGGCTAGTATGTCACATAAAATTGTCTTTTTACCCTCTTATATTGAACTCCACTAAAAGTTGTTCATTTACCAAAATATATTGACCCTCATTTAACTAGAATCTTTGTAAGGAGTAGTATGCGGTATCCTAGGCAACTTAAGTTTTTCAATGATCTCAACTAAAACTATATTATTTGTACTTTCTGAATCAATTATAACTTTACAAACCTTACCCAAGTAGTTACAAGTTTTCTTGAAGAGATTCTTCCTTTGTGGTGGCTCCTTTTCTACTGATGCCTTGATGAGAGTCCTTACCATGAGCGATTCACCCACTTTTGGAGTAGCATGCTATGATGTTGAGCCCACACTCCCACAATCATCTCCTTGAATAATTTGATTTCTCCTTTCTCCTCTAGTTGAATTAGTGGCTTGATCCTCATTGCATTGTTATGCTTGATATCCAAACTTGTTACATTGATAGAACCTTCATGTGAACCCACTAGATCCTCTTTCTTGACCTCCAAATCTGCCTCTAAAGTTTGATCTTCCTCCTCTAAATTCACCTCTTGCATCAACAACTTTGTCTTAGACTTTGGTTGTATCTTCTTGGCTCTCAAGTGACTACCTTGGATTATAAAATGACCCTCTTCATAAGGAATTGTTGCCTCTTCCCCTATTTTGTTTTTCTTTCCTTCTCTTTAGCTTTTCCTCATCCATAATTTTCATTTGATAGCATTCTTCAACCGTCCTTAGGTTTTCCACAATAAACTAATCTTGAATGATAAATCTTAACAAATTGAGATACCTAGCTACCTTATCCACATCATCCTCCATGTGACCTGCTCTTATACTCAACTTATAAAACTCATTAGTATAGGATTTGACATCCATATCTCTTTATTTTAGACCTTGAATTTTTTTTACAATTGAATTGCATAATCAATTGATAAGAACTTACCCGTAAGCTTAGCCACCATTCTATCCTAAGAGAAATTTTTTGACTTCCCTTTCTTCCTCCTTTCAGTTTTCTCATAATCCCACCATAATAGGGCATGGCCCTTCAATTTTGTTTTTTCCAACTTGACCTTTTTTTCCATAGGTATATCTTCATATTCAAAGTAATTATCAAGTGCTGCAATCTAATCTAAAAGCTCTTCATTATTCAAATTACCTCCATATATAGGTACACCCATTTTGACCTTGTGTTTATCTTTTTTGAATTCTCTCAGTAGCTTGGCCATCCTCTACTCATTAGGATGCAATTCCTCTTCATCTTCTTCATTCTCCTCTTCCCCTTCTTCTTCGGGGTCACTTTCATCACCCATGACCATACCTCTCCTCTGACTAGTTTCAACAGCCTCAAGCCTTTCTACCACCATATCTTGCAATTCCTTCAATATTCTAATATCTTTTGTAGTCGTCTATTTCATCTCATTCATTTCCCTAGCCATAGGGTTGCACTTTGGATGCATCTTGCTCTCTTTCTCACTTCACACTTTCCATTTTATAGAACTACCTATGACCTAATACCAATTAGATGTAGAGTAGAGTGGATGATCACTAACTAACTCAACAACTCAAAATTTTCAATCTTATAACCTTAAATTGATGGGTCTCTCTCACAATCTTACCATTATCCTAATAATACTCCACAAGTGGTTTTTCCCACACAACTTTCTTGAAAGACTTCAAACCAAAATATAATTATAGATTTAGATACCCTTTATCCTCATTTACAACATACCTCAATTGTAGGTGGGGGTGCTTTGGAACACAAGGGCCAAATTTATGCTCCTATGCTTTGAACTAGGCCTAATAGGCTTATCCCACTACATCAATAAGGTTTTCACACTCCAGGGTTCAAATATTCAAGGAAATTGCTCAAAAATATCCTAAATGTTCTTCCAAAGAATTTCCAATCACTACAAACCAATTCCCAATAGCTTTTTACCAAACCCTAACACTTATGTTATTCCTATGCCAAAAAAACATGAGGTTTTCAAGCTAGGGCATCACCAAATCTGCACTTACCACCATCCCCTACTCCTAAAAATTCAATAACACAAAACTCAACATGTCTACACCAATTCCACTAAGTTTAAGGCCTGATCACTAGTGGAATGGGAATAAATCCATGATCCTTTGTCAAAATCTACCCAAGTGAGGGTTTCAAACAGTTTTCAACAAAATTGTGCTAACTTGCTCCAATCTTAATGAAATCAAATGAAATCAATTGTAACATCACATAGAGTCAATGTATTATAAATTCCAATTAAAAACTGATCACTTTCAGACCATACAGGGTTGTACCACACTATTTAGTAGCAAATTAATGCTTCTAAAATGGGGAAAATAGTATTTCTTTATTGCTCAATCTTCAAAATACATACCAGAATATTTTCTTCACCTCCACAAGGCTTATTTAAAAATTTTCAAGCCAAAACTAACTATTCACAACTAAATTTTGAAATCCAATTGTTGAACTTCTCCACAAAATGCAAAAATGCAAAAGTTGTTTGACAACTTTTTGCAACTTTTACCATATTTACAAAATGGACTCCAAAATGACTCAAGTTACATCACACACATAATATATGGTCTTCAATACCTTATTGCAAACAAAATATTAATTTAGTCACAAAAAAACTAACATTAGACCCCCTTTGCACCATGAAGGCCTAGGTGCCCTGCACCAAAGATGTGTATGAAAACATGATTTAGAGCTATCTTAACATGATGAAAGTTTTTTTAATGTGATATATGTTAAGATGATCTATATGGGTGTATGCAAATATATTCTAAATGTATGCAAGGTTTGAAAGATTAAAATCCTAATTTCAAGGTATACTAAATGGATGTAACTAAGTTACCATGGAAGCCATTAATTGAAGCTAAGCTAATATGATGCAAGAAATTAACCTAAAATGCCTTTTAAAACATGAAATATGAGTGCAAGATGAGAGTGATTTTAATATCATGAATTTACTAGTAAAAGATGGATCCATTTGTCTCCAAATAGTGACCTATTTATAGGAGGACAAATGATAAATGAAGGGCTAAGATTTAAAAATTTAATCAATGGTCAAAATGGAAGGAAGATGGATGCATGGATCATGGATTCCCATCAAGGGTTGAGGATGCAAGATGAATTTTATTGAAGGGAATACATTCATCCAAACAAACACACTTCCAAAACTTGCACAAAAAGCTTTGTTGAAAATTTGTTACAAAAAGGAATATTTACTTTTTCAAATGAGTGAAGAAAGAGAATATTCTCAAAGAATATTGTCATGGGTGAGGAAAATTAGATATTTAGTTAGTTAAAACAAAATTTAATTGTGTAAAGGAGAAGGAATATTCCATAAGAATATTCATTTTGAAGGAATGTGCAAAGGAGGAACATTTCATTGCAAGTGGGAGAATTTAGGATTAATTAGTAATTTGATAATTAAATAAACTTTTAATTGTGGAAATTAGGGGAATTACATGACATTTATTAAATAAATAATTTAATGAAAATGGGGAAAATTATATGATATTTAATTAAATAATTAAAATTATTTAATTAAATGAGAGGACTTAGCATGTTAAATTAAATGTTTTGGTTTATTCAATTTAACAAGACGACGGGTTAGTGCAAGAGGGGGTGAATTAACCTAATTAGGTCAATTAGATTAATAGATGGAAATGATGCAATTAATTAACTAGCTAGGCCAGTTTAATCAATTAAACAAAAAAGGGATCATGGGTTTTAGGATGAAGTGATGTTAGTATATCTGATTCGAGTGCATGATATCATTCAGGATATTTTTGAGTGTCTACATTTTGATCCTCTTTGAAGTGAGGTACCTACTAAGTTGATCCAAAGACTAACACTTTTCAAATTAAAACTACTACTCAAATCAAAAAATATTTTTTTTCTAATTTTTAGATGCCCCACTATTGCCCCAGTGGAAGGAATAAACTGGTTCCTTGCCCCTTAGAGAAATTAGGTGGAAATTTTAAATTTTGGGTTGATTTCTCGAAAAAGGTTAAATATAGGTGCAGGTGCTAAAAGAGGCCCCAAGATGCCAAAAATGGCCTCATAAATGTAAAAATATGGTTCAAAATAGGTTGCATAGGGTGGAAATAGGTAAAACAAGTCAAAACCCTAGCTTTTGGCTCAAATTAGGGGAAAAAACCCTTATTTTTAGGCTTAAATAGGTGGGAAGGGTTGCACTTCCAATTCATTTATGCATTAAAACTTGAAAAATTTGTGCATTTTAAGCTCTAATCTTCTAAAGAAATGGTAAAATAAGTGCTTCATCTTCACCTTTCAGAGTACGTTTAAGAGTAGGTTTAAGAGGACCGTGGTATGTGACTTAAAACCTACTCGATTTTTTTCATTTAGATGCATTTAATAGGGGGTAAAAAATAGGATTTTAGGTGTGTCATTGTATAGTGACACACAAGAGGAGTCAAAAGAATCATTGTTAATATTTTAGCGACACACACACTCTTTAGTAGTGCACCGCCATTTTTTGCTAGAGTGACGCTGTTGATTAGGTTGTCACTATTTCAATATGGCAAGGCATATGTTTTTTAGGTTTAGCATTGCTCACTTGTGGTGAGAGATGCACCTTCTAAATAGTGATGCACCCATGCTTTTAGATATAGAGATGCATAGGAATGTCGATTTACTATTGAGCATAGAAACGTGCATCACTAAACTAGTGAAACACCCTTGAAATGAATATAGTGACACACTAAAAATAGCAACGCTATTGATTTTAGTGATGTTTTTGATGTTTTAGGATGTAAAGTCTTAGATTTTGATCACTTTTTTGACTTTTTGGAAGATTGATGCTATGTGTTCTTTGTGTGAAAGAGGATCCTTCATCGTTGATGTTGCAAGAGCATTGTTCCAACATGTTGGCAGCAACAACATATTTTTATGATAATGACATGGAGCATATGGGTATGTTGGGGTTAGGCTTCATCACTTTCTTGCCCAAGGTTTGGACCTACCTTTCAATGATGACGATGCTTATTGAGAGATGGTATAGTGAGACCACCATTACACTAGAGGATGTGTGGCACATATTCTTATTATCGATTGATGGGGAGCTTGTCATCTATGACACCCATGTTGGGTGAGACGCATGTTGCTCCCTCCTACACAGATGATAGATTATTATAGTGAGCTCATAGATAGACCTTAATCTATACTGTGGGAAGGTGCCCATATTCAGATTGTTCATTGTAGCACTAATTTATGGCATCATTTTCCTAGACCAATAGGGTAGAGGTTTTAGTCTTCGATGGGGATTGGTATGGGAGGGGATGATTAGGAGGATTGTGATCTGTACACATGGGATCCAGTTCTTCTTGCTTGCTTGTACCACAACATGCACCAGGTAGTTTATTATGAGGGCAGGAGCATAGGATCAGGTGTTACACTACTCCATATATGGGCTTGTGTGACCATATTGTAGTTTTGAGAAATCCTTGGTGGTTTTGGTAGACATTCACGAGGAAGAGCCCATTGTCTTCAAATACAGGGTGACAATGACTATCCAACACACGTGCCCTATAGATTTACCATATTAGCATCATGTCATTGATGACATGACTATTTTTTGATGAAGGCCATGGCTATAGGCTCCATCTTGGTACGATGATCAACACCAGTTGTATTTTTCTTGGTAGACTCGTTATATGTAGCAGAGAGAGCACATGATGATAGAGTAGTATCTCCACAACCACATTGCTCACCAGTTTGAAAAGGTACAGGATGTAACCCCTAATGATTATATAGCATTTTTTGTGAGGTAACAAAGGGAGGTGTAGTGGGGAGCACAAATTGACCCTGTAGTGGCGGTCAATGACTTTAGACAACTCATTACTTAGCCATGGGCTTATGACCAGGGCATACTAGATGTGGGGACCACCCTAGGTTATGATACATGGTTTAGACCACCTACTGACCTAACAAATCTAGCAGGGGGATACCCTAGAGGTAGAGGGAGAGGTAGAGGTAGAGGTAGAGATGGGGGTCGAGGTGGAGGTAGGGATGGTGGTTGAGGCCATGGACAACAACAACCAGAGCAGGAAAGGGCACAACTGCTAGGGGATGGGCACAAATAGTAGTAACCAGATTAGGGTCATTAGGAACCAAGGTAGCAAGAATGGCATGAGGGATAGGTTCTCAGGACACCACTATCTTCTCCACCCATATAGCTAGATGAATAGTTTCAGGCACAAACAGGCTCTTACAATAGAGAGAGAATAGTTACACACAAAGAGGGATCAGCTGCAGTAGCAACTACAAGACATGACAACATAGAGAGACAAGGAGGTTTAGTTGCGATAGTAACTAGACTTATAGCTAGCCTAGGAGATTGGGTGAAGGCAACAACTTGAGGAAGTGAAAACTACCTCACAGGGAAAGACAATTTTTGCATGATTGTATACAGAGGTAGTTACTAAGGCTGCTTATGATCGTGTGCATTATCACAAAGATCTTCCTTAGTCAGTGAGACAACCTAATTTTCCTGTAGTGTAGAAAAATGCATACCTTGGAATTTTCACACTTAATTTGGACCTATTTTGGCACCCTTTGCATTAAATTCCCTTTAGTTCACTTGTTATGGGCCCTAAAACCCCTTTTTATGCATCACAAGGCAAATTTCAATCATAAATTTGACCAAAACCCATAAACAACCATTAATATTGGTAACCCACCTTTCAAGGTTGCAAATTAAGCCTTGTGGGACCAAGACTCCCTTGGTGGTGTCTTAGTCTTGAGGGCTTTATTTTTGGGAATTAAGAGCAGGAATTTAAAATATTTGAATTTATTTGGCATTTAGTCAGCCTTTGGGATCTAATAATCAGGTTATTAGATGGGAATGCCTATAAAAGTAAGCTTCACACCTCATTTCCACCTAACTATTGTGCATGTTTTGCACGCACGCCCTGCCGTAGGTAGGGACCCCCTCTTTTTTTTCACTCTTGATAGGCTGCTTTGCTACTGTCTTATTTTGCATGCCCTATTTTCTGACTCCAAATTGGTCTTGTGCTTACCAACAATCAAATCCCATACCCAAATTCACCTACTTGAGGTATTCGAATCTGCAGAGGAATAAAGCCCATTATCCCCTTTTCTGCCTTTTTGTCTTGTTCTTGCTGTTTTGGAAACATCCGCGGACCCCTGTCACTCCTGTTTGCACATTTTTGACTTTGGGGGAAACCTTTTTTGGATTTGGGATGTGTTTGAAGTGCGTAAGTGATCTGCCAAGGTTTCGTCAACATTCCGTTAAGTTTCAATGGTTTCAGACCTTTCCCTTTGGAATTCCCTTCCTCCTTGGCTATTTGGAAACATCCATGGACCCCTGTCGCTCCTGTTTCCACATTTTTGACTTTGGGGGTAATCTTTTTTGGATTTGGGGTGCGTTCAAAGTGCTTAAATGAACTGCCAAAGTTTCGTTAACATTCCATTAAGTTTTGATGGTTTAAGAACTTTTCCTCCAGAATTCCCTTAATCTTTGGCTGTTTGGAAACATCCGTGGACCCCCGTCGCTCCCGTTTCCACATTTTTGACTTTTGGGGCAACATTTTTTGGATTTGGGGTGTGTTTGAAGTGCTTAAATGAAATTCCAACGTTTTGTTAACGTTTTGTTAAGTTTCAATGGTTTTAGAACTTTCCCTCCGGAATTCCCTTCCTCCTTAGCTGTTTGGAAACATCCGTGGACCCTGTCGCTCCTGTTTCCACATTTTTGACTTTGGGGGCAACCTTTTTGGATTTGGGGTGTGTTTGAAGTGCTTAAATGAACTGCCAAGGTTTCGTTAACATTCTGTTAAGTTTCTGATGGTTTCAGAACTTTCCCTCTGGAATTCCCTTCCTCCTTGGCTGTTTGGAAACATCTATGGACCCCCGTCACTCCGTTTCCACATTTTTGATTTTGGGGCAACTTTTTTTGGATTTGGGGTGTGTTTGAAGTGCTTAAATGAACTTCCAAAGTTTCATCAAAATTTTGTTAAGTTTCGATGGTTTCAAAACTTTCCCTTTAAAATTCCCTTCCTCTTTGGCTGTTGGAAACATCTGTGGACCCCTTCGCTCCCGTTTCACATTTTTTTGACTTTGGGGGCAACCTTTTTTGGATCTAGGATGTGTTTGAAGTGCATAAATGAACTGCCAAGGTTTCATCAATGTTTCTATTAAGTTTCGATGGTTTCAGAACTTTCACTCTTAGAATTCCCCCTCCTTGGCTATTTGGAAACATCCATGGACCCGTTCATCCCGTTTCCACATTTTACTTTAGAATTGACCTTTTTGATCTAGGATGTGTTTGGAAGTGTGAAATGAAGCGCTAAGAGTTTCACCAATATTGATTAAGTTTTATTGGTTTGAGCTTTGTCCCCTTTTGGTGTTTTGGAACATTGTTGGAGCCGATGCTTTCGGTCTTGAGCTGACCCCTTCGTGGGCTGTTTCCGGGACTCTGCCCCTCTGTGGCCATTTTTGGGACTCCGTCTCTCCGTGGCTATTTTGAACATCCGTCAGCCCTTGGTGGCCCGACCTCCAGAGCCCAACCCCTCCGTGGTCGTTTCTGGGACTTCACCCCTCTGTGGCCGTTTCTGGGACTCCGTCCCTCTATGGCCGTTTTGAACATCTATTGGCTCGGGGCGACCTGGCCTCCGGAGCCCAGCCCCTTCGTGGTCGTTTCCAAGACCCGACCTCTCCGTGGCCATTTCTAGGACTCCGTCCCTCCATGGCTGTTTTGAACATCCATCAGCCCAAGGCGACTCGACCCCTCCATGGCCATTTCTGGGACTCCGTCCCTTTGTGGCCGTTTTGAGCTTCCAATTTTTGTCAAATGAGTCCAATCTTAAGGAATTTTTTTGGGCACTCTTCCTCCCCCTTTTCCCATGTGCTATAATTGAAAAATCTCAATTTTTCTATGTTTTGTGGGGTCCGGGAACTTCGCTTCCAGATTGTTGTTCCTTGTTCACTGCTCACCCCCTTGGGCCTGCATTAATGTTTATGGTCCAAATGAGCTCCAAATATGATTATTATGACCTTTTGAGGATGCATGGATGAATCTAAAAGGGATTTTGCAAGATTTGACTAACGTTTTCTATGATTTTTGTATGAAAGCACTTATGGCATTTCACATACGCAGGATTCAAGGAGCTTACCCTCGGTTCGTTAGAGAGACCCATTGAGAAAGTTGAGCAAGGAATGCACATAGCTCTTGTCACCATTCATTTCATGATTGTCTTTCCTCATAGCACCCATCAATAGGATCGATGTTAGAAGGCCTTTTCCAAGGAGGCCAAGGACAAAAATGTAATGGGGTGGCCTTGAAGAAAGTATAAGGTAGTTGTCCACCCAAATTGGGGGCAACCAATCCATTGATGCCAATTGTCAACGGGCTCGTTTGATCGAAGGAAGAACACTACAATCACATCAAGTAAGAAGGCAGCTTTTGGGCCATTTCTTCTACAGTGAAAAGGGCAATCAGCTAAATGACAAAACTGCTACAACACCTGGGCACTAGGTGACAAAATAGGGAAAAGACAAGGAATGTATTTTAAAATTGCTGGATAATGAGGGGTAGGTGCAACCCTAATGTAATCAAATCTGGGCTATTCATTGGAAATTGATCATAGCCATTCATTTGGGCTTTGGAAAACTATAAATAGGGGCTTGCCCCTCATTTGTAAGGATTGAAGAATTGATGTAAAGGCATTCTGCAGCAATAGAAAGTAGCATTGCATGATTTATGGGTGTTCCTTTTGAGTTTTCTCTTTATGTATGCATGGTTCACCTTCCATGTTAGTTTTAGTGTTAGTTTCTTGAATGGAAGTGATAATGGAAATTGCTGTTATTATATTTGATGAACTTTCAGCCCATACTTTTAGCACTTGTTGATGACAAACTGTTGTGTAAAGTTGGCCTGGGCTTCTTTATTCCATTGCTGCAACTTAGTTTGATTGCATGTTCATGATGTGCATGTGCAATTTGAAAATAAGTAGACCTTAGGAGATTGCACTGGTTTTGTGCAAATATAGGTTTCTCTTGGCCAAGCAAAACCTAGTTTAGGGAGTTTGTCTACTGTACCAGTCTCTATGATCACTATTCATTTGTAGTTTCAGATCTAGGAACCTTCTCTTTTCCCTACCCTTTTTTATTTATTTTTAATAAGTACCTTAGGAAAGGTTCATTGCACATTTTAAAGCAAAATCTAGCCAGTAAAATAATAGAGAGTTCTAAGAACAGGATGGGATCATGTGACACATTGTGAATACAAAGCTAAAGGTTGGAAGTGATTCATTTTATGTCCTCCTTCTCCTAATGCCAACAACAAAATTGGCACTAGAAGGAGGGCTTGACACATTGGGAATACAAAGCTAAAGGTTGGAAGTGATTCATTTTATGTCCTCCTCCTAACACCATCAACAAAACTGGTGCTAGAAGGAGGGCATGGCATGTTGAGGCTACGAAGCTGAAAGTTGGAAATCAAATAGAGAACTTTCAAAGAAGAAATCTAAGATAGGGAGATCTCTTTTATTACTAAAAATCAAAAAATTCTAAAGGAAAAAGAAGTTGAGTCAAAATGGAGCAGCATGCACAAATTGACATCACTTAGTTGCATGCACATTTGAATAAGAGATTGAAGAAGCCATTGCAGCAATTTGCATTGGCAGAAAGATGTCAGATCCATTGCACTCATAGGCAAAACGAGTTGGGGTGTCTAAATTTTTTGAGCAGAATTGAAAAGGTCTTGCAAGGAGAAATCCCCTTCTGGGAAATATACCAGCCCTTGGCCCCTGAAGACCCATAGGAAGAATTGCAAACCATGGCAGCCAAAAGCATTCAGGGAGCTGATCCAAGAACATTTGAGCAACAAGGATGGACCAAGATTGGAGGAAGTACTAATGGCAAGTTGGTGTAGATTTCACAATGCACCACATTCAAAATTTACGTGTCCATCATATAACAACATCATCGCTCAAGTTAAGGGTTGTTTGAACAAGTTGGAGTAGCCAACATCCAATGAAGAGAAGTTATCCCATGAGACAAAAGAGTTGTCAACATCAGGAGGACAACAAAGTAAGGATGAACCAAGAAATTTGACACAAGTTGGTGTTGGGACAACAGATAGGAAATGAAAACCAAGAGGGAGGAGCTAAAAATCTGATTGTAACCAGTTTAGTAGGCTTCCCCTCCATCAAAGAAGAGTAGTCCTCCACTCAAGAAGAGGAACAAATAGAAATTGAAGATGAATTAATAGAATTTACAACATTATATGCTAGGATAGCCAACACAGATGCTGAAAATCAAGAAGAAGAGGCTGAAAGTCTTGGGACAGCAGAAGGAGATGGTCAAAGCATAAGAAAAATCAGATTGGAAGACCTCTCCTTCATCAATGACAGTGATCAAGAATCTAAAAATGCAGATTTGGAGGAGTGGGAGCAACCACTCACTACGGCTATCTACCATCATGCTTCTTCTTCAAGTGATGATGAGGACCTAGTAGCAGAAAGATATGACCAACTCGTCTTCAGATTAGCAAATGATTGGTCAGAGCTGAAATACCAAGTGGATTTGGAAGTGCTACTATTGCCAAATTGGTGCAGATTTCATGATTCATCACACTCTAAATTTGCATGTGGACTGTGCAAAGAGGCTATCAAGAAAGTAAAAGAACAAGCAAGATAGCCAAGTGCCTGACCTCCTCTACTTGTTGCCCATATCGAAGAAGAAGACAAAAAGTTTGAATCAAGTGATGGCTTAGCTGAAGGAAGACTTGAAGAGGATGTTGGTACAACAATATAAGAAGGACAACAATACAGTCTTCGACTTCCAAGTGATGAAGTAGATCAAGTGGGAATGTTGTCCACCAGTCACCAAAAGGTTCTTTCTCTTGAGGAGCAGTTGTGTACCATGAATGACAAGATTTTTGCCAAGCCCTTGGAGGAAAATTGTGAAATAGACTTTGGTCCCCTTGATGAGGTGCCATCAATTGATGATTTCTTTCCATTGGGAGTTGCACTACGGAGGTATGCTCATGTCGAGGAAGAGCACATCTCAAAAGATGGTAGTGATGAATACATACTCCTTGGGCCCTTGAATAGTGATGCACTAGAGTTTCCAGATTGGGAGAGGAGCTCCTCCATTTACATCGATAGTGAGGAAGAGGAAATGAGTAAACATCATGATGAGATGCATGAACAACAAAAAGAAGAAGAAAAAGGTGGGGGAATTTTGATGGCTTCCAACAAGTATGGCAAAATTGACCAACTCCAAGATGCAACTTGGATCCCTTCTGCCATGATCACTGCTAATCCTCCCTCATATTCAGATGGCTGCAATAGGATAAATTCATTTATGTCATCGTCCCATGACACTAAACATCATGAAAATAAGGCTAACACTTGGGAAAGGAGATGGGACGGCATACTACCCCTTGAGGGAATCAATCAAGAAGAGGTTTGGGCAATGGAAACCCAGGCAAATGAGGTGTACTTCCTTCAGGAACAACCAGTGGGGGTTGTGGATCCCATTGGTAGATTAGAAGAGCTTTTTGCTGCCCCATCCTCCCAGCCTTATGCAAGCTTAATGTCTGAAGTGTTGCACCCTCCACCACACCCACCCGAGGCTGCCAATGCAATGATCAATGATGTTGTGCTTGCTCTCGACTGTACAATACTGCCACCTCTATGTGATGACATCTAGGTTTTATCCTTCCTTGCCCCTATTATTTCTTATAACTGCACTTATTATTTTGATTATGGGAATGAGGGAAAATGAACATGTTTATGGATTAACCATGGATTTAGTGAGCCTCCTCAATTGCTGATTTTTCATGATGACTTGATTGAACTTGAGTGTTGCAACATTGAATTTCCTTTTTTAGAATATAAATATAAATTTGCATGGTTAAGAACGACGACGATTGCCCGTTTGCTTGTGCATGCATTGTAAAATTCTAATTTTTGCTGAAATAACATATTTTTAGAAAATATAATGATTTAATCCTTAAAAATTTCCATTTAAATTATTCCAATTGAAGAGGTTTTGATCAAACTACCTTAGATCAAACCCCCTTGGATAAAACCCCTCTAGTTTTAAACTACACCTATAATGATGTCTCCTTTACACCTATCAAAATGTTGATAAAAACCACTTTTGATTTACCTTTTGGAGGATCAAATGAATTCATTTAAAATTTATTTTTTGTAAGTATGTAGTCCTTATTATAAGCTTTCCAAACAGTATAATTTTAAATAAATTTAATTTAATTATTATATTTATGTTTTATTTCTTGTGAATGTAGGTTTTTCATTGAAAATCAAGCTCTTTGTTCTGCACATTTCAAAAAATAGTAGATTATTAAAAAAAATAATTAAAAAATATGGTTGCACTAGATATTGAAGTCCTTGATCCAACAAATAAAATAAAATTGAATTTCGATACATACAAAAAAAGTTACACGTTATACGGTCGCGCTATATCTGAATTGTAATTGGTTTGACTTCAAAACTTGATTAAAGAAAAAATATTCAATAAGAAATTATCTAACCAAGTGGAAGCACTAGTTATTAGAGTTACAAATCTAAATTTGAAAGAATTAGAATGTTATCCTTTATGGAAAAAAAATTATACGTTATACGGTGAGAGTCACTTTTTAAAAATGTTGTTTTCTGAAAAAAAATAGTTTTTGAAGGAGATGGAAAAATAAGTGAAATAGAACTCCTAAAATTTTGAAAAAAATATATTTAGAATCTACAAAAAAAATTCATGAAACTCTAGTTTGCATCATCTTCAAATTCCTCATAGTTTAGCTGCTATAGTTACCCGAAAGTGAAGATTTAGTTAAAAAAAATTATTTCAGTGTCTAGTTTGGCCAAAAATTGTAAACCACTATTGTGGGATCACTCTCCACTTTCCTGTTTTCCTTAGGTTAGTTGGTGTGTGTAGGTTGCTTGCTTTGTACGTTGTATGTTTTTTTTTTTTTCCTTCACTTTGCTGTTTCTTTGCTTGGGGTCCCTTTTCTTTTAGCTGGGCACATATGTGCACACAACAATCATACTTATTGCCTGAGGTTGTTCTACTCATTTCTTTGTCAAACTCTAATCAAGTCTTCAGAGTGGATGGTGAAGATCTTTTGTTAGTGTCAAGTGATCTAGGTGTTTAATTCAAAGAGGATAAGTTGTTGGTTTAGTTTGACTCTGACATATTCTGAAATCTTACAGCTCTTACACATCTTAAGAATTCAACGGTCACTGTAGGGCCTTTTGTAAAGTCTAGTTAAGTGAAAAATCTAAAATTCTGCTCCAGCGCCATTGTGATTCTCAGCCCTGAGCGAGAGCTTCAATGCTTGTGGGTTGAAATAAAAGAGTTGAAAAGAGAAAAGAAAAAAAGAAAGAAAACATTAAAAATTAAAAGAAAGAGAAAATTCAACTTTTCGGGGATATCTAAGTAACTCTACCAGGGCTATGGACGCCCGGCTGGCAGTAGAGCAATGTTCGGGAGAATCACAACGACAACCTCATCAGGGCTATGGATGCCTGACTGGCAGCGAGGCAATGTCTGGGATGCTTTTATAATTAGAATAAACTATGTAGCTTAACTTGATAGAGCTTGGGTTCCAATAGCAACTGAGTAATGGGAATTAACGCAATTACACACACTTGAATTTTCAGCATACTAAAGGTTGGGTTGGCTAATTGTTTTGATCCTTTGGTTGGGAATTTGGTTTGTTTGCCCTAGCATGAAGGTCAGAACTAGAGATTCTAGGTTTGTGATTCCAATTTTTCATCAAAATGTTCTAGAGCATTTCCCTAGCGAGCCACCATTTGTTGTGCATGTTTTGTACACATGCCCCGCCATAGGCAGGGACCCCCTTTTTTTTGCTCTCGACAGGATACTTTGCTATTGTCTTGTTTTGTGTGCCCTATTTTCTAACCTCAAATTGGTTATGTGCTTACCAATGATCAAATCCCCTACCCAAATTCACCTACTTGGGGTATTCAAATCCGCGGAGGAATAAAGCCCACCATCCCCTTTTCTGCCTTTTTGTCTTGTTCCTGCTGTTTTGGAAACATTCGCAAACCCCTGTTGCTCCTGTTTCCACATTTTTTACTTTGGGGGCAACCTTTTTGGATCTAGGATGTGTTTGAAGTGCGTAAGTGAACTTCCAAGGTTTCATCAACATTCCGTTAAGTTTCGATGGTTACAAAACTTTCCCTCCAGAATTCCCTTCTTCCTTGGCTATTTGGAAACATCCATGGACCTCCGTCACTCCTGTTTCCATATTTTTGACTTTGGGGGAAACTTTTTTGGATTTGGGGTGTGTTCAAAGTGCTTAAATGAACTACCAAAGTTTTGTTAACATTCTGTTAAGTTTTGATGGTTTCAGAACTTTCCCTCTAGAATTCCCTTCCTCTTTAGCTATTTGGAAACATCTGTGGACCCCCGTCGCTCCCGTTTCCACATTTTTGACTTTTGGGGCAACCTTTTTTGGATTTGGGGTGTGTTTGAAGTGCTTAAATGAACTGCCAAGGTTTCGTTAACATTCCATTAAGTTTCAATGGTTTCAGAACTTTCCCTCCAGAATTCCCTTCCTCCTTGGCTGTTTGGAAACATCTGTGGACCCCCGTCGCTCCTGTTTCCACATTTTTGACTTTGGGGGCAACCTTTTTTGGATTTGGGATGTGTTCAAAGTGCTTAAATGAATTTCAAAGGTTTCGTTAATGTTCCATTAAGTTTTGATGGTTTTAGAACTTTCCCTCCCAAATTCCCTTCCTCCTTGGCTGTTTGGAAACATCTGTGGACCCCCGTCGCTCCAGTTTCCACATTTTTGACTTTGGGGGAAACCTTTTTTGGATTTGGGGTGTCTTCAAAGTGCTTAAATGAACTACCAAAGTTTCATCAAAATTCCATTAAGTTTTGATGGTTTTAGAACTTTCCCTCCAAAATTCCCTTCCTATTTGGCTGTTTGAAAACATACGTAGACCCACGTCGCTCCTGTTTTCATATTTTTGACTTTGGGGGCAATATTTTTTGGATCTGGGATTGTTCGAAGTGCGTAAATGAACTGCCAAGGTTTCATCAATGTTTCATTAAGTTTTGATGGTTTCAGAATTTTCCCTCCAGAATTCCCTTCCTCCTTGGCTGTTTGGAAACATCCGTGGACCCCTGTTGCTCTCGTTTCCACATTTTTGACTTTGGGGGCAACCTTTTTTGGATCTGGGATGTGTTTGAAGTGCATAAATGAACTACCAAGGTTTTGTCAACATTCGGTTAAGTTTCAGTGGTTTCAGAGCTTTGTCCCCCTTTTGCTATTTTGGAACATCCGTGGAGCCTCGACGGCTTGGCCTCTGAAGCCCGACCCCTCCGTGGTTGTTTCCAGGACTCCGCCACTCCGTGGTCATTTCTGGGACTTCGTCTCTCCATGCCAGTTTTACACATCTATCAGCCTCTAGTGGCTCGACCCCTCCATGGCCGTTTTCGGGACTCCACCCATCCGTGGCCATTTACAGGACTTCATCCTCCGTGGCAGTTTTGAACATCCGTTAGCCCAGGGCGACTTGGTCTCCAGAGCTCGGCCCCTCCATGGCCGTTTTTGGGACTCTGTCCCTTTGTGGCTGTTTTGAACATCCGTCAGCCCAGGGTGACCCGACCTCTGGTGCCCAACCCCTTTGTGGCCGTTTCCAGGACTCCGTCCCTCTGTGGCCATTTTGAGCTTCCAGTTTTTGTCAAATGAGTCCAATCTTAAGGATTTTTTCTAGGTACTCTTCCTCCCCCTTTTCCCATGTGCTATAATTGAAAAATCTCAATTTTTCTATGTTTTGTGGGGTTTGGGAACTTCACTTTTGGTTTGCTATCCCTTGTTCGCTGCCCACACCCTTGGGCCTGCATTAATGTTTATGGTCCAAATGAGCTCCAAATATGAATATTATGACCTTTTGATGATGCATGGATGAATCTAACAAGGATTTTGCAAGATTTGACTAACATTTTCTCTGATTTTTGTATGAAAGCACTTATGGTGTTTCACGTACATAGGATTCAAGGAGCTTACCATCGGTTCATCAGGGAGACCCATTGAGAAAGCTGAGCAAGGCATGCACATAGCTCTTATCACCATTCATTTCATGATTGTCTTTCCTTATAGCACCCATCAACAGGATCGGCGTTAGAATAAGGCCTTTTCCAAGGAGGCCAAGGACAAAAATGCAAGGGGGTGGCCTTGAAAAACGCATAAGGTAGCTGTCCGCCCGAATCGGGGGCAACCAATCCATTGATGCCAATCGTCGACGGGCTCATATGATCGAAGGAAGAACACTACAAACACATCAAGTAAGAAGGAAGCTTTTGGGCCATTTCTGCTACAGTGAAAAGGGCAATCAGGTAAATGACAAATCTACTACAGCACCTGGGCACTAGGTGACAAAACAGGGAAAAGACAAGGAATGCATTTTAAAATTACTGGATAATGAGGGGTAGGTGAAACCCTAATGTAATCAAATCTAGGCTATTCATTGGAAATTGATCCTAGCCATTCATTTGGGCTTTGGAAAACTATAAATAGGGCCTTGCCCCTCATTTGTAAGGGTTAGAGAATTGATGTAAAGACATTCTACAACAATAGAAAGCAAAATTGCATGATTTATGGGTGTTCCATTTGAGTTTTCTCTTTATGTATGAATGGTTCACCTTCCATGTTAGTTTTAGTGTTAGTTTCTTGAATGGAAGTGATAATGGAAATTGCTGTTATGGTATTTAATGAACTTCCAACCCATACTTTTAACACTTGTTGATGACAAATTGTTGTGTAAAGCTAGCTTGGGCTTCTTTATTCCATTGCTGCAACTTAGCTCGATTGCATGCTCATGATATGCATGTGCAATTTGAAAATCAGCAGACCTTAGGAGATTGCACTGGTTTTGTGCAACTATAGGTTTCTCTTGGCCAAGCAAAACCTAGTTTAGGGAGTTTGTCTATTGTAGCAGTCTCTATGATAACTATTCATTTGTAGTTTCAGATCTAGGAACCTTCTCTCTTCCCTGCCCTTTTTTATTTATTTATAATAAGTACCTTAGGAAAGGTTCATTGCACATTGTAAAGCCAAATCTAATGATAAAATGGAGTTCTAGACTGCTATTTGAACCTGCAGCAAATGTACAACAACTCTCCCATCTTAAAAACTCCATTTGCAAACCCAACTTCCCATGCTTTGTAACTCATCCATAAGTCAGCCTTGTGATTCCAACAAATCACATCAAAAAACTAAGATATTCCAAGCACTGTCAAGACCTGACATTATAGACCTTGGGATAGTGTTCTACAATCTAATTGTGGAAGATTGTCTTTCAAGAGAGGTAGTGCATCTACGCACTGCTTGTGTTGAGAAGTGCATTAAAAATGCATCGACACTAACCAAGTAATAAACAAGAAATTTGAAGCAAGTTTGAAGGAGAGTTTCAAGTCTTGGAGCAACCTTCTAGTGTTTTTGTATTTTTTCAAGTCTATTTCCAAGTCAAGGTTTGGCATTGCCAAAGTATAATAATGGATGCCTATTGAGGATCATGATAGATCCTAGGTTGGAGATGCAACTAGCCATTCTTCCAAGCCTAAGTAATTTTTTCTTGATTGATTCCATCTTCCATTGTTCTTCTATTTTTTCCTAAGGAACGTATATTTCATGTTTGTGACTTATTAGGGTGATTAGAGATCTCCTTTTTAAGTCATTTCTCAGAATTCAATTATGATACATTTGAGTAGAGTTTCTCCATGTTCTAACTTGCATAACATTAGACACACTTAATATTAGGGAACACACACATTTCCATTTTTAGATCTATGTTTTTCATCAAGGTTTAATTGCCAAACAAGGGGTTTGACCAAGTAAAACCCCCATAAATAATCAATCCAATTTCCTCCATTTTGCAGGTCCTTTTGTAGGTTCAAATTTGAAGACTTGGTGGAGGACAAAGTACAAACCTTGAATCTTGGTATCCTACATAGAAATTTTAGAAATTCAAAGTGGGACTAAGTCACCACCTCCAAGAGGAATTTTGCAAAGATTCTTTTGGATCCTAATCTAGAATCTGAAGATTTCACATCTTCCTTGAAAAATAGTAGCGAGACACTTTGTAGCAGTGGTGGAATCCTTGTCCTCCATATCACTTTTTTGGTAGCTTCTTTGAATTTCTAGAATCCTCTTCACATCTCTAGACCTCCCAGGTACACATACCCTAACTTGGTGTTGCATAATTTCATCATTTACATCTTTCATTTAGCTTGCATAACTAGGTTTTGTAAGTTGAATGTTAATTTATCTTTTCCAATCATTTGCTTGGTGGTGAACCCCTTAAAGCTTAAATTACCCCCTCCTAGGTCCTTCTCATGGAGAATTGGATCACCTCGCAAGGTTGATAGTCAATCCAATTAAAGATCCTAGGACATTTTTGAGTGATTGGTGGAAAAATGGTGACTCATCATCATCCATTTCTCTCCAAATCATTTTGGTGAACTTGACTTCTTTTTAGAGCTTACATTTTACAATTTGGATTCCTTTAGAGTCCTAGATCTTGATTGTATTCATTCTTGCATTGCATCTTGCATTAGTGAAATTGCATCTATGGTTTCTCATACTTAGTGAAAGTGCATTTAGGGTTTCTTACATTTGCATTAGTGAAAGTGCATATATGTTGCATTTTTTGCTTTCTTGCATCATCTTCTCTCTTTTGAAAACTTAAAAGTGCATTGTTCGTCATCATAATTGCACATTTATAAACATTTTTATTGCATTGAAAATTGAAAAAAACATTGCATTTAATTGTTTATCCTTAGTTACTTTTCCTTGCACTCATTTACATAGTGTTTTGTTTCTAAGCATCAGGTCCTTGGGTAGGCGACCTGGGAACACATTTTATCACTCAAATTTTGCTGATTTTTGGAAGAAAACCTTTACTAGGACTAAAATTCCTTTCCTGGAATCTTAGTCTCCCTCAAGATTTTATCCTCAGAATCCTATCTAAGTTGTGTGACATTTGTTCCACTTTTTGGAACCTTCAGATATCATCAGGAGGATCAAGATTCCCTTCTTGGTGTCTTAGTCCCTATGAAGTTTGAGGTTACATTTTCTAGGGTTAAATAGTGGATTTTTTTGCTTCTGTTTATTGTAGTTACTTTTTGGTATCAATTTCTTAGTTTACTATTTCATGTGTTTGCTTAGTTCATATTTACAATTGCTTGATAAAGATAGATTATTGAACTTCATTCATTAGAAAACCAAAACATAAAACCTAAATAATAATAGATGTATGGTTACTTAAGCATGTGAAAACCCTTTTTCAAAATTATCCTAACCCTAAAGTCTTTTAGTAGTGATGATCTTGATATGCTAAATAAAGCCCTTGAGGACTTCACCTCGCAAGGTTCGTCCACTAAGGCTTGTTTAGAAAAACCTTTAAAAAATATGTAAGCATTACCCAACGTCACCTAATTAACAAACCCAAGCCTTTTAGTTGTGATGAATTTGATATGTTAGATGAAGCCCTCAAATACTTCCTCTCTCAAGGTTCATCCATTAAGGATTTTCCAAACAAACCTAAACAAAATGAAGTAAATGTTAGTTAACCTCAACTCAGCCTTTATCCACCTTCATACAAACCTCAACCTTAAAACAAACCTATACTTATCCTTGAACACACAAAGAAAATGTGCCTCAACAATCAAATTATAACACTATTTCTCATATTTATAACACAAGGAATAATAGACAATCTCAACTTAATCTCGTTTCACTACCATTGCCGAATTTAGTGTTTCCTAGTGCTCCTCGTTTATGATCACATAGTGGAAATAAGTATGGTCTTGTTGAAAAAATTAAGAATACTCTCACTAAGATTTCCTTATGGGACCTTATCCAAGCTTCACCTAGTTACCACACCATGCTACAAATAGGTTTGCAACAAGTTGTGGTTCCCCCTAATATAAATGCAAACAATGTGGTAGCTCTAATACAAGGAATGAATAGAGTTAATGTATAAATTACCTTTCACCAACATGAGCTCCCTCCCTTGGAAATGCAAAAGAGATATGATGCATTCATGATCATAGCTAGATACAACACTATGGGAATAAAAAGGACCCTTGTTGATAATGGCTCAACTTTGAATATGTGCAGTGTAAATCTTTTAGATAAGTTGGGAGTGGATAAATAAAAAATAAAACTTGATTCCCTATCAATTAGAGGATTTGACAATGTAGGGAAGCAACTGCTCAATGTGATTACTTTTCCTATTTTATTTGAAAAGGTTATCTTACAGACTTCTATCCATGTTATACCTCATGAAATTTCATACAATCATCTTTTAGGAAGACCATGGATCCATGAGATGCATGTGGTGCCTTTGAATATTCATTGTGTCATGAAGTATGTCCACAAGAATAAGATATACCAAATTGAAATGGATCCCAAGCTTGAAATTTGCTTGAAAATTGAAAAAGAAACTACCAATCCTCTGAAAACATTAATTCCAACATAAAAAATAGAGCCTATCATAGAGGGAACACAAGAAATGGAAACAATGTCAAAATTAGTAGATGATTATTGGGGTTCCTTGGAATTCACACCTTCATTCATGGGAGAATATATAATCATGAGAAAAGAGGATGAACAACAAAAGCAACCAATGGATATGTCAACACAAAACTTGGGAGAAAACTCACAAGCATCCAGTCTTGAACAAGACACTAGCTACACAAGAACTTTCAATGAGATAGAATATCAACAATTGCCAAATCTGTAAGAAATGGAACAACTTTATGGGAGAGGTTATGAACTACTGAATAATTAGGTTATAGTGGAAAAGGATGTGGAAAGAAAGAACAAGGAACTCATGTCCCTATAGAACCTAATATGAAAGAAACAAAAAATGGTTTGGGATACTATCCTTCTAAAATAACACAAGCAAATAAGAGACCTTCATTACACATCAACACCATTATGTGCAAACCAAAAATCAATCTCACTTTAAAAAACCCTAAATTTCTTGATATGGAATTACCACCATCATTAGAGTACTTTGAAAATGTTGAAGCATTGAAAAAAATGCTAGGAGTTTATGATAAACCATCTACTTCTCCTCACAAGAAAAATGTTACATGTGCTATGCTAAGTACCAAACAAGATGATGGAGACAAAGAGAATGGTGATACAAATATGGATAATGAAGAATACAATCCTGAATTTTTGAGATCAAACACACTTCCTTTAGGGGATATAGTGGATATACCAATGGAAATAAATGATAAAGAGAAATACATTAAGATAGGAAAATGCCTTGATGATGGTGAACAAGAAGATATTGCAACTTTGCTTCATGAATTTCTTGAACATTTTTCTTAGACTTACTTGAATATTCCAAAAATTGACTCTAAGATTGTAACACCTCACTAAAAATGCTAAGCCAGTTAGACAAAAGATTCAAAAAATGAATCCTAAAATAGCCTTGCTCATTAAGGATGAAATTGAAAAACTCCTTGAGGCTGGTTTCATAAGACCTATATATTCTCAAAACTTTTCACAGTCACAAAACCTGACAATCATATTAGGATGTGTACAAATTTTTGTGATATGAATAAAGAATCTTTAAAATATGACTTTCCCCTTCCTAATATTGATATGATAGTAGACTCGACTACAAAACATGCTTTGTTGTCATTCATGGATGGATTTTTTGGATACAATCAAATTTACATCAACCCTCAAGATCAATACAAAAAAACATTTATGACTATTTGGGGAACATTTTGTTGGGTTATGATTCCTTTTGGATTGAAGAATGTAGGTGCAACATATCAACGAGCTATGACATTGATATTCCATGATTACATACACAAGATCTTGGAAGATTATGTTGATGATGTTCTTGATAAATCTTTAGCAAGACAAGACAATGTGAATGTTCTTCAAAATTGTTTTGAGTGACTCAAAAAATATAACATGAGGTCAAATTTTAAAAAGTGCGTCTTTGGTGTAGATAATGGAAATGTTTTAGGTTTTATTGTATCTCACAGAGGCATTGAGGTACATAGAAAGAAAATTGATGCTATAGTTAACATGCCACCTCCTAGAAATATCTCTCAATTGTGTACCTTACAATGAAGAATTCAAGCCATTTTATGATTTGTAGCATCCCTAGGAGATCAAACGTTACCATTTACACATCTTCTCAAGCAAGGGATACACTTTGATTGGAATGATGATTGTAAATAGGATTTTGAGAGTTTGAAAGAATACCTTGTCACCACACCTATTTTGAAATCCACTATACAAGGAAAACCATTTATCCTTTATATATCAGCCTCAGACCATGCTCGTGCAACATTGTTAGCTCAACAAGACAAACAAGGTAAACAAATATTATTTATTACATTAGTCGAACATTGATTGATTATGAGAAATGATACACAACAATAGAAAAACAATGTTTGGATCTTGTATCCATTACTAGTAAGTTGTGACATTACTTATCTGAAATACAAGTAATGGTGAAGTTTGACCCTTTAAAACATGTTTTCACTAAAACAAATTTATCTGGACGCTTAGCTAAGTGGATAATGTTATTAATCGAGTTTGATCTTAAATTTTTTTCACAAAATTCAATTAAGGGTCAAGCCTTGACTGACCAATTAGCTGATGCTCCTTCTCCTTTAGCATTACCTGGTAATGATTCTTTTCCTGATGATAATGTGTTGATAATCAAAGAAGATACATGGGAATTGTATTTTGACAGATCTAAGTACAAAACTAGCTCCAACATGGGTGTTATAATAAAACCCCCTACAAAAGAGCTTATTCCCTTATCATATCGATTAAATTTCCTATGTACAAAACACACTACTGAGTATAAGCATTACTTGCTAGACTACGTGTTGCTCTAGTTATGGATGCTAGTGACATTAAGATATTTGGTGATTCAAAATTAGTCATCAAGAAAATAAAAAAACGTATCAGACAAAATACATGACAAATTATCAAAATGCAAGGATCTCACAATAAAATTATTAGAGAAGTTTGAATCGTTCACCATTGATAACATCCCTCGAAAAGATAATCGTCACATAGATACAATGGAAAGTGCAACTTCTCTTATTTCCCCCCAAGTTCCTTCACAAGACCTCACTTTTATTGTGCATACAATTATGAAACCATCAATCGATGAGAAAGTAGACAAAGTGTTAGCAACAACAATTGAAAACTTGAGTGAATGGTATGACACAACATTCAATTATTTGAAAGATGGTACATTTCTCGAGCCAACAAATAAAATGACTCGCTCTCATCTTAGAAAAAATGTATCTAGATATATCATCCTAGCAGATATATCATAAAAGCGGTCCTTTGATGACCTTTTTCTTAGGTGTCTTAAATAATTTGAAATCCTTATAGCACTTGAACAAGCTCATTCAAGTGCTTGTGGGGGCCATTTTGGAGGAAGATCATTAGTTCAAAAGCTAATCTGCATAGGATATTACTAGATGAATATGGAACGAGATTGATTTGAATACATTAAGAAATGTCATAAGTGTTAATAAAATAAAAACTTAATTCATTCTACTACCTCTGAGCTTCACACACAAGTTTCTATTTGGACATTCTTAGTGTGGGGTTTAGATATTATGGGAGAAATCTTTCAATCCTTGGTCATGCCCACAAAAGGATATGAAAATCATGGTAAAACCTATCCTGGGAATTGGGCATTCTAGCACACGACTAATACCTCTTCATGGATGTTCATTTACTTGTCAAACCAGGGCTCGTATACTTTAAATGGAGCAGCACGGTATGTGCACTAAGAACTAGTTTCCAGTCACCATTTATAGAAAAAAAATGCTTAAAATTAGTGCAACGTAAAGCTTTTTAACTCAAACACAACTCGGCTAAAACATAAATCATAGCAGCTATTATTAAAGGACAAACTGTGAACTGGCCTTATGCTGCAGGAACAGACACAAGGATGGATTCTCGATGCTGCAGGAACAATACAAGGCTGAGTTTGCATTGAAATCCACAGAAATAGATTCTAACTAGTAATCAACATGAAATGAATAGTTAACTACAACAACTTGCTACAGAATACTTATTAAGTGGGACCCCTTAGCAAGTATCAACTAGATTACACAAGAAGTTGACTCAAAGCTTCATCGAATTTTATTCATACACAGAACTAGGATACATCGATTACTTTGTTTGAAAATAAAAATTAACACATAACTCTATTGCTTATTCAACTTAATTTTAACACATACTGTTTCATCCTCTTTCACTCACGTAGGAGGAATGATTATTTAAATGAAAAAGGCAACTAACTACCTAATAGAGGGAGTTGTGATCATAAATACATTCTGAATCCATGGAACAGATATTCATAATTGAAAGTCTATCTACTTGACGCGACCCAAAGAGAATATAGCATTACACACTCCCTAGATCAAAGGACCGTTTAAGCTCCTTCCCAAAGATTTGGTCAAAGAGTTATTACTGGAACAACTTCTTCAACAGAGCCAAGATTCTTTGCGCTTGACTCGATCATACTTTCTTCAACAACCTGCGAAACACAAGGTAACAAATGCAAAAGAAAAGGCGCATGGCACATACACAATATCCATTCATTAATCACATATTTAAATCTATTTCATCATTCAAAAACTATATGCGTTATACCAGTCATTTGGAAAGTCAAATGGGGTAATAAATATAGATAAGTCAACATGATAGGCTGCAGGAACATGAAAGTGAATTGCTACAGGATATCCCCAAATAAAAGGTTTCAGAAGAGTTAAACAACCATGAACAACAAAAGTAAAGGTTTTAAAAGTTTGTCATGATATCCAAAATATGAGCATATTTTGGGCTCATCAACCCTTATCCACGAGACATAGATTTATAATCATGACAACAAATTATTTCACGAAATGGGTAGAAGCTATCCCCTTGCATTCAAAAAAAGCTGATGTAATATGTCATTTCATATTGGAACACATTATTTCTTGCTTTGGACTTCCTTTTGTGTTAGTTTTAGGAAAGGGAACACCTTTTAAGACTAATGATGTGAAGAAGCTCTTGGAAATATTTAATATACAACATAGATTCTCAATGCCTTAATACCCACAATCTAATAGATAAGCTGAATCAAATAACAAAACTCTTGAACAAATTTTAAAGAAAACAATGAACAAACATAATAAAGACTAGCATACACAACTAACATATGCATTATGGGCCTATTGGACTAGTATCATAATTTCAACAAGAAACACACTCTATAACCTTGTTTATGGTGCTGAGGAAATTACACGCATGGAGTTAGACATTCCCTTCTTAAGAATCACTCTTCAAGGGATAATTGATGAAAATACTTATAGGGGACAACAATTGCATCAACTTGAAATGCTCAATTAAAGGCACATTAATGCCCTCAAACATCTCCAAGATTACCATAAAAAAATACAACAAAGTTATAATGATCATGTCATCCCTCACTCATTTAACAAAGGTGACTTGGTGTTATATGAGAATCAATGAAATGTCAATGCTAATCGAATAGAAAAAGGAAATTTTAGCCCTAATTAGTTAAGACCTTATGTAGTTCAAGAAAGCTATGGATCAGGAGCATACTTAATATTTGATGTGGACAATACACCTCTTTGGGAGCCTATCAATGTCGTGCATTTGCATCAATATTATGCCTAACCTCTCTGAATAGTGTGAGTCTTTAAAGAAACATTGTTAGATCCAATGGATGGTATGCCATTGTCTCTCATGCTTGCATTGCTCTTGACATATAGCTTTGTGTCTTGAATTGTGGGGTAGTGGCTCCAATATGGTTTTTGATTCTTACTTTGGGTATCATGCTATTTAGACCTTATGGCGTATGTTATGTTACATTAAATCCTTATTTATATTTAATGTTTTTCAATTAAATCATAAGTCCATTTAATTTAACATAACATACTACATCATAAATATAAGAAAACTTAAAGAAACATGTTAGATCATGGAGATATTTATTGAATAGTATAACACAAATTATTTAATAAATCACATTGTCATCTAACACAAACATAAAATCCCAACATGCTCATATATATATATCAAAAATTTTAATACATCTCATCAATGGTACAATGTCACTATGGCCTATGACTACTAGATCCCTCAGGATGAGGTGTCTAATCCTATTGGGAGATGCTAGTATGTGATTAGGATCAACTCATGCTAGATAACTCCTACATAGTCCATAGTGACCCACGTAACTCACCCTTATGTACCAGTTACTCCACACACTCTCACTTTGCATGGTCTCTATTAGCCTAGACTCTCATGACCTCTCTCTGTAGTCACTCAAATTATGATTGTAAGATAGCCTCTCTCTTAGATTGTCAAGCTGCTCGAGCCTCATCTAAATCTACCACGAATGTTGATACATGACCCTCAACCTAATCATCATGCCTGGATTCCTTGATGTATGCTCCCCTCCTCACATAAGGCTCAAAAAGATCCATGCATTCCAACATGAAAGGTGGGGGCATGTACTCTATGGTTGTAACCTCATCTGTAGGAAGGGGTGGCACTATCTTTACAACTGCACATCATAAAAGATCTTCAAGATCTATCATGGGCCCTGCAAGATATAAATCCTAAGGATAATCAGAATACATCATCACAATATATACATATACATGAGCATGATATACATAAAATCACAAATAATAATAATAGATATCATCACCTAGGTCTATAACATGTTCCGTAGAGATCTTGAATGCCCTACTGCTCTCACCGTGCTCTCAGACACTGGCACATGTAGACTATGACCTTGTAACCTGTGTGAGAATTGTATCTCTCCACTCAGATATTTGAGGAATATGCTCACTTGTGTCACTATCCTCACTCATAGCATGGATCTCCTCCTCCTCTATCTCCTCATTGTCCTCCTCTCCCTCATAGTCACTATCCTCCTCTATTTCCTCATCCCCCTCTAGGAATAGATCTATTGGATCTACCATCCTACCAAGCTCTTTTTCCTCACCCTCTAGATCTATTCAAGGTCCTATGAAGCCCATAGAATAGTCCATAGGAAAGATGGCTCTTGGTTGAACCACCTCCCACCACTCATCATACTCTTGTATCGTGTCGATGTCATCCATGTCAAAGACTAGGGGCATGTTTGTCTCCTCCTCTACATCGCTTAGGATGAAATCATATGTCATTAGTCATTTGAGGTTCCCTAGTTTGCAAACAATCCATACTAATTGTTTGTATGAATCCTATAGCTAGGGTCATTGTTGTACCTACCCAAACTACCTCATGACATGATCATAGTAGAAAGGTCTCACTACATGATTGTGTCATCCCAACAGTAGCCTATCTCTCTACATCCACCTTAGCCATCCTATAGTGTCTGACCATAATAGCTCCATGAGGTAGGGCCTCGATACAATTTCCTCCTCCCTCATTCTATCAAATATAACCCTCTAAATAGTACATCACCGAAGGATAACCAAATTTTCATGGGTATCCCACCACTATGGCAATTGGGAATCCTATGGGCCTGGTGTAGATAATGTGCTCTAGAATCTAGGTCTATAATAAGGTGTAGTGCACCATCCTATGTAGCTCTCCATAAGTGAACCGACCCAAGTCATAGTACAAGTGTGCTAGTATGCTTTGAACTCATGCAAAGATTACATGGTAGTGCTCGATGTCTCTAATCATGTGCACTAGTCCCCCCTTCACATGTGCTCCATGACCATCGTGGACTAGTACCAACACTTTTGTATATATCAAGATGAGTCTAACTAGTGGTGAATGTGCATGAAGAAGACATGACAACTCAATGCGCAGTCCCACGACCCTACGGTGGACTGGTTTTCCAAGGAAATACTCTATCTTCCCGCATCTCCTCAAAGCTCTTGCTCTGTGCTAGGAATACTCTCTCCTAGGATAGACACTCATAGCATTCAATGCACATCCTATAGTGTGATTTTCATCTCTCCTATTAGTAGATGGAAGGTGTAGGTGTTTGCATCCCACCTCTCTACTAATGCCACCAATATGGTGCAATGATATTGCATGGTTGGTGAGAGGTAGGCCCAATAAATACCATTCTCTTCGAGGATTTGCACATCCTCTTCAAGTAGTCAATCAACAAGATCTCATAGTCAGGTAAACATACAACTGCCTAGGTGTTGGTGTGATCAGGGTGTAGTCTACCATAAGAAAAAAAGGAAAATGTCACTTAAAACATCTTAAAATCTTAAATTTAAGCTTTAATGGTCAAAAAGTGTGTTAAAGTTGCTCTAGGATATCTTAATTAAGGATTCTAGAAAATTTATTCTTTAATTGGGACACTTTGCAACCATCTAAAAAAAATGAAAGAAAAACCCTTCTTAGCCTATAAATTCATTTAAAAATTTCATAAAAAACATTAAAAATTGATTAATCAAAGTGCAGAAAAGGAAAAATCCACTCACAATAGATTGTAGCTCACCTTATACAACCGCCTCTTATAGAAGCTTGATCTGTGGATGGATGTCTACTTGGCATGGTGGCTCACTCTACTCCAAGCTCACTTTGTAAAAGGTAAGAGAAAAATTGAATGAAAATTTACATTCTCTTTTATCTTCTACATGTATTTTTTAGGTTACTTTTTCTTAAAAAGAAAATAAATACTTTTTATTTAAACTAACATATTTGCAGCTAGTGAACTCCATTTTCAATGTTGTTTGTTGCATCGAAATTGTGGTTTCACTTCTGTTCTCATAAAATGTCCATCATCAAGTGGCATGGTACTTAGAAATTCCCTATGATGGACTTTTCCAGTTGGATGTGGTTGGATTTCTACCTTGATTCCAGCTTCGTCATGTAAGAAAAATCAATGGGGGGCATATATCTACCCTCAAATGTAATTTTCTAGGAAAGTTAGGTAAGAGGATTACTTTTGAGCTAATAACGAATTTGTGATGGAGGATGTAGTTCCTAACATTATGGTTTGAAAGGTAACTATAGTGGGGGATTCATTCTCCTTAACAAATCTTTATGAGTATACTTTTATAAAGTTACTTTTTGAAGTACTTTAGCTTGCATATGCATGTAGTGTCATATGGGCGCTGAAGTTGGGGCTAAATATAGTGTAGAAAAATGCATACCTTGGTATTTTCACAATTAATTTGTACCTATTTTGGCACCCTTTGCATTAAATTCCCTTAACGTCACTTGTAATGGGCCCCTAAAACCCATTTTTATGCATCCTGAGGCATATTTCAATCATAAATTTGACCAAAACCTAACAATCATTAATTTTAGTAACCCACCTTTCAAGGTTAAAAATTAAGCCTTGTGGGACCAAGATGCCCTTGGTGGCATCTTAGTCCTAGCTAGTGGGACCAAGATGCCACATAGGGCATCTTAGTCTTGAGGGATTTGTTTTTGGGAATTAAGAGTGAGAATTGAATATATTTGAATTTATTTGGCATTTTGTTGGCTTTTCAGATCTAATAATTGGGTTATTAGATGGGAATGCCTATAAGCATGTTGTGCTCATTGTAAAGCTAATGCATGTGCTTGCAATGTGTGATTAGTTGGTTGTTGGGGCATCTACGATGAATTTTGGGTGTTGATGTTTTGAGTGGGTAGTGGATTGCTAATGAGAGGTTGGGGGTTCCCTTGGTTTAACATTAATTGCAAGATGGTAGATTGTGATGGAGGAATGTAAGTTTGAGGTTCCATTTGATTTTGCATGATGAGAGGGACAGAGGGGAAATATGATGATGGTTCCATTAGGTATTCTGATGGAAATGACACATTAGGATCTTGAGTCCATTGAATGAAAGGGTTGCCTTGACCGATATGTTGAACATCCAAAATACTGAGAATGGGTGAATTAGTATTCCATAAAACCATATTAAAATCCATTTAAACATTATCTCAAATTTGAATGAATCAACAAGAAGGAACATAGAAACAAATCAATGCAACCACACACAAGAAAACCAGGATTTTAACGTGGAAAAACAAAGAAGGGAAAAACCATGGTGAGGGTTAACTCACAATATATTTATCAAGATACAAAATATTACAGGGCTCACTGCTAGGATCACTTTCCTTAAAAAGACTCACAATTTGAGTACAAAAGATGGCTAACCACCAAGATACAATGATAGTGGCTCATTTCCAAGAGATTGAATTAATAGGAGACAACTTCAATGTGTAGGGTTTGGTTCCAATAAAGCTTAGAATATGAAGTATTGCTTCACATATTAGTCACTCAACAAAACTAGATAGATCCATAATTGATAAAGCATTTAGGCTCATATCTTCACACGCCTCTTAATATTTTTTGCACCCACACTTACCTCACATTTCACATCCATTGCTCATCCTCATCTCATTCCTCAAAACATCTTACATATATACAAGTATATCATATTCATCAATTAGGTGAACACCATATATAATTTAAGAATTTTATCCATGTAGTGCATTATACCAAGTCAACTAACATCCATAAAACATAATTAGTATTGATAAAGTATTGCATATGTTGAGTCAACCAAGACTAGAATACAATTCTCCAAATAAACGAATATTTCTCAAAGTAGATGCCTTTTGAATCTAAGAAGACATTAATTTCCCATTATAATACCAACATAGAGACTATCAACAAAACCACAACATAAGAATGTTCACCTTAGTAGAATGTGGAGTCTCCCACATAGTATGCCAAGAAAGGAACAATAGTAGAATATAGAGTTGAACTCTATCAGAGATAACTTTCTTCTCACAACAAAAGACATATCAAGATCCAGGATATAACTGTCTAAATGAGTAAAAAAAACATGTTTAAGACATTAGAGTCATATCAGATCTTGCGGTAAATTCCAGACTCAAAAACCATCACATTGATCCATCACAAAAGGGTATTACCAGTAGAGAAAAGCTTCTGGTAAACCGATTAGATTTCTGATTTAGTTATAACCATGTTGAGATCAATGACAACATAGGAAGAACCAACATGAACCATCCATACTTCATTCTAATGTTGCAAAGGCTCCAACAATCTCTCCCTTTGGCATTGATGGCAACATGCATGACAAAAAAACATTTTCTAGTATACAACAACTTAATACTCTGAATACTCCCCCTATAAAAATTGTTCTTCACAATTTTTTTCTCCTCTGTCTCTCTATCTCTGCCCCTTTGACATCAATGAAAAAGGAAGGGGTCTTGTATATATGTATATACATAAAAATGTAACCAAAAGGATATGAACACATAATTTTATTAACCTAAAGAAGAGCCACTAAAACTCTCCAAGATATTCTACCATGATGCTTTACCTTCTTCCCATGAAAATTTTGCACTTACAAGAGTCTTGTAAAATAACTCAAGCTTAGTTAAGGATTCTGTACCATATTCTAAAGTATTGGGACTAAGATTAATCTTTGATAATTCAGCAATACAACCAAGAGCACTAGAAATAGAAGTATTTCTAAGTTAATCATGTCTCTAAGTTCCACAACCCTCTTCATATCATCTGCCCTTTGATCTTGTAGAGAAACACATTTTTCCTAAAGCTGCACCATATAGAACCACCTCTGATTATCTTTATCTTCTCCTAAATTTTATTTATCTGCCTAAGTGCTCATCTGGAACTCACTCATCCTTATCTCATTTGTTGTATCTAGTGTACTACTAGACCAATCTAAGCAAAAATAAAGTAGTTTATGTTCCTCTTCTTCACAAACTTGTACACTCTCCAATTCCTTCATCACATGACTATGTGCATTCACACATTTTTCCTTGATATCTTCCAAATTTCCTTCATCAGACATGATTCTAATAGGAACTTCAAGTCAAGAGATGTATAACTTCAAATAATCACTTATGCCACAAAGATTCTCCACAAAAAAAATAGATGAATCAAAATTAGCATAGGGAATAACCTTCTACAATTCTTCCAAATCTCTCTAAATATTTATTCTTCTATGTCATGCTCAAGCTCACTTCCCTTTGCAACTTATTTCTTAACAACACTCTTCCTTTTCTTCCTTGTTCTAGTCATGCTATCAAAGGTACCTTCTACATTGAGATTCTTAGGGCTTTCCAAAAGAACTTTAGCATAATTATCAACTTCAGCCTCTGACACTTCATAATCTAATTAAGATATCAATACCAACCTTGATTCAACTACTTGCATGTGAAGATATTTTTTTGACACAATAAAATTGATGCTTCCAACCTTTCAACAAAACTTACTAGAATCCTAAACCTTCTTTCTATTCATCCTCATTTGAAATGTTCCAAAAAATGTAGCCAAGGTAGTCTATTGTGCATTCAAACTACCTAGATTTATTATGAAGTTCTTGATTTGATGGGAAGTAGGCACTAAATCTGACCAATGTATCCTTCCTATTACTGGTAAATCTCTCAAAAAGTAAAAGAACAAACAAACAACCAAATTTCCACACCAGAATGCATCCTTCTTACTCTTCTTGATTTCATTTAAATTTTTCAAAATATGTATACGAAGTAATTCACACAAGCCATAATACCTACCTCTTTTAACCATATCAATAGTAGTATGTAAAATAGTAGAAACTATAAGATCATTGTTAGGGATACAAAATTTGTGGCTGATGACCATAGCAACGTACCTTATTACCAAATCAACAATTGACCTCAAATCTTGATCTCTTTCCTTTCAAAATTTGCGCTGATAACCTCAATGATGTCTTTCTCATCCATAGCCTTTAGTTTGGAAATTGGTCTGAAAGAACACAAACTAGTTAGCTCTCTAATAGCTTCTTTGGTAATTGAATACACCTCATCAATATATTGGTTTTGTTTTTACACTATAACCAGGTTTGTTTTCTTATCTACCTATGAAATTTCCAATTCCAATCAAGGGCAGCTCGAAGGACTTGGACCAACTGATGAGGACTTTAAAAATCCTCCTACACTTTGGGCTCTGCAAGACCCGAGAGGGTGATCCCTTAATGTGTTTACAACCTCTACACCAATATCATAAACAACATTAACATATAACAAATAATCTCACTTAATAGCTCAACAAGTTAGGATAATACTGAATTAAATTGGTTGTTCATCAGTAATATCAACTATCTGGAGCATGAGATAATTACAACACAATCCACAATATAAGATAGTAATCAATTTGCAATTTGTAGCAAGATCTAGGCAAAGACAAACAAATATTGAATCATACGAGTAATTACAACTTAGATCAGTGCCACATATCCATTGCAGGAGTCAAATTCATAAGCATCTAAGGGTATATGATAGATTTAACACATAACATATGAAATCTTTGATGACATTGCATTACAATGTCATTAATATGTATTCTAACTCAATACTACTTATAAAATCCTTATACAAAACATACCCACCTATAATCCCATTCAAGCATTTTAATTAATTCCTTGAATTAAAGCTAAAATAGAATCATACACACCAAAACAGTGAGATGAATGAAATAACCCTTAGTTATTTTATTCAAAGTTCAGATATGCATGTATAATGGAGAGACATGAGCTTGAATTTATCATTTCAACTCAAATGCTAGTACTGTTATACAACATTAAATCCTCATGAACTCAAAACCTATTATAGAATGACTCAAAACATAAATTGAATTTTTCTCTAAAACCAACGAACTTTACAATTTTCTCTACAACTTCTCCTAGACTCGACCAAAAATTATCTAACTTTCTAACCCATACTTCAGGCCTTAATATCCTTCTTATAGAAAATGAAGGAGCAAACAAGCATCAAGCCAAAAAGTACACATTTCACTAGCCAAGTGAAGCACCTGGTGATATTCCAAAAATCTATTACAATAGCCATCACCTTGGAGAATATTCTTGTTCATCATGCCATCTAAGAAAAATCAAGGCAACAAAAAAAACCACAAGAAACCCATGCCGAGACTACCATCAAAGAAAAAATAGAAGCCATTGTAACCATGACATCTGATTTACTAATCATGCCAATAGTTCATTCCTTTATTCTTCCTCAGTCAAATATTTAGTTACCCTTTTTTGGTATTCTTCATTAGTCGGCCAGTCAAAATTAATTACCTCATTTTTTATATTATTAGGGACAGATGGCCTAGTTTTCCCTATCATTAAATTCTAGCTGTCAATCCTTTAGTTAGATCAAATAATTGAATGGCCATCTTCAAAACAAGCTGACACAATTGCCAACGTGGCAATAAGGGCCCACCATACAATAAGCTGTGAAGGAAGTCCATGTGGTAGTCATCCATGATATCACAATCAATAAAGATCCTACAACTTCTAATCACCAGATGGCAGGAAACCGTAGATCTTGAACATCAGTGATCTCGTTCATTCAACATAGTTTCCAACCTTATCATTAACCATCGAGCATATTTCCCATGAGGATTATAACAAATCCATCTATTTAAAACACATGCACCTTAAGAGCACTTTAGTAACCCAACTTTTAATGTATTAAGGCTAGATTAATTTATCACAGTATTTCCTTTATTCTTTTGGCTTCATCAGATGAGATGTGGCACCCACCCATAGTATCACAATTAGTAAAAACCTTGTAACTTCTGATCACGCGGTGGTGGGAAGCCGTTGATATTTGATGATAATTGATCGATGACACAAACTTATCTCCTTCGACCACACCAAAAAGGACACATGGTGCCCGCCCGTGATATCATGATCAACCAAAGTAGTGTGGTGGGGTCATTGTGGGATGGCTTGGAACAACTCAAATCAAAGGATAGTTGATCAACGGTAGCGCAAATTTGATCCCTTAGGAAGGACACATGGCACCCACCCATGATATCATGATCAATAAAGATCCTGCAATTCCCGATCACGCAATGGTGGGAAACTATTGATATCTGAAGGAAATTGATCAATAGTAGCATGAATTTGATCCCTCTACAAAATAAAACATTTATTAAAAGGACAAGGGGACATTACTAGGTAGATGGTAAACAACACCATAAGTTTTTTTTTAAATGATGCAACATGAGGCCAACCAAGACTTAGGAAAATTAAAATAATCCCATGGAGGAAACAAAAATTAAAACAAAGGGTCTCAACCTAGATGAACCGATAGGACATAAGTCATTTTAAAATCCCCTCAAAAAGTAACAATGAAATAGATCCTGACCAAGGCATAAAATAAACACAAGGGTTTTACATGCAAGCAAAGCCAAAACCCCAACCCTCAGAAATTTCCAATACCATGAAAGACCAGTGACATAAGGCAGGGCATGAGTGGAACACAAGGAGCAAAAATATGAAGTCCCATCAGTGGCTCCAATTGGGGACGTTCATTCCACTGGAATGAAGCGATAATTTAGAATCTCAGGTGGAGCAGACCAAGATGCAAAGATGACCAAAAAAGGGATTGTTCAAAAAAACAACCTAAACTATGTACAAAATATATACAAAATATACAAACCTAAACTAATGTTCATGGAAAAGAATACTTCAAGTGAAGTATAACTTCAAGAATTGTCCATGAACTGGCAGTTCAAGAATATCTCCCATCATATCTCAGAGAAAGTACAAATCTTCACCCCACTTACCATTGATAAAAAATGGACCCAACCAAATTGCATCAAATATTCCATGTTTCCCTTTATCTTCTAGTCTTGCATTCCACACTAAAACAAAATCTCCATCTTTGAAACTCCTTGCAATTGCCCTCTTGTCATATAGATTCTTTACTTGTAATTGTAACTTTCCATTTCTCTTTTGGGCTTCCCTCTTAGTTTCATCTAATTCTATAAGAGCTTCCACTCTCAATTGCATTTCATCATCAATTTCATTATCATACATCTGCACAAACTTATACATTTCCATTAAGTTGTTTTGGGGTAACCTAGAGTTTATCCCATAAACCAAGTCAAACGGGGCACAACCTATTGCCTTCTTCACAATTACCCTATCTACCCAGACTGCTAATCTTAGCTTAGAATCCCAAGCCCTTTTATTCTGATCTAGGATTCTTTTAATAATCTTCATCAAGCTTTTATTGCTTGACTTTTATTGTCCATTTCCCTGTGGATGGTATAGTGATGAATAAGAAACTTGGATGACATGCTTCTCAAAAAACTCTATGTATTCCTCAGATCTAAAACACATTGCATTGTCTGACACAATCCTTTTTGGACATCCAAATCTAGTCAATATGTTGCTCATCAGGAAGTCAATTACCACTTTACTAGTGGCTTTCTTTATTGGAATTGCTTCCACCCACTTGGTGAAATAATTAGTGGCCACCAATATCCATGAGTGGCCTCCACTAGATTTACATGCTATCTCTCCTACAAAATTAATACCTCATTGCTGGAATGGAGCTTGTACTATAACTAGTTTTAGAGGCAAGTTACTAGAAAACTTTAACTTACCAGAGAAGCATTGACAAGAATCACATGTCTTCACTAGTTGGTGTGCATCCTTAAAAACTATAGGCCACCAAAATCCAGCCCTCATTATCTTATGTGTAGTTATTTTAGCCATATAATGTCCTCCACAAACCCCACCATGCATCTCACTTAGAAGTTCTTTTTCTGGATCTTGGTCAACACACGTCAGCATGACACTTTCTCCATTTCTCCACTAGAGCTTTCCATCTACAATAACATACTTGATAGCATGTAACTTCAATGTCCTTTTCTCATTTTTACTCAAGTTTTCAGGACATTTCATTTTTTGCAAATAATATATCACATCTCTATACCATTTTGAATGCTCAATATCACATATATGCAATCTATTATCCTCTTCTAGAAAATTTATCTAATTTACTTCTAGATTACTTTGGGCCATAAGTTTGGACAATCCTTGTCCCCTTACCAGTTTAGTAATCTAGACCTCAATATTGAATTCCTGGATCCTATTTATTCACCTACACCTTCTTCCTTAACAACAACACTAGGCACATAAGCAATTACAGTAGCTCCCATCAAATAATGCCTAAAATCCTTTATTACTTTTACCAGTGCATATGCCTATTTTTCATTTATATCATACTTAAGTTCTGCAGCTTGTAAAGATTTGTTGAAAAAGCCACAGGCTGTTCAAAACCTTCTGCATTCTTTTGCAATAACACAATTGCAATTGTGTGGAAAGAAGCAAATGAGAAAATTTGTAAAGGTTTGGAAAAATCAGGGGTTCTTAACACATGAGTCTCCTTTATTGCTTGCTTAATGGCTTGGAAGGCTTGCACAGACTCCTAATCCCATTCAACTTTGGCTCCTTTCTTGAGCATCTTGGAAATAGGGAAAATTATCTCAGCAAAATTTGTCACAAACCTCCTTAAGAAGTTTATTTTTCCAAAGAAAGATTGTATTCCTTTGATATTTTGGGGTTGTGGAACTTTATCAATTGCAATTACCCTCTTTGGATCAATTTTTACTCCATCCTTGGAAACTATATGTCCCAATAGTTTTCCTTCTAGTAATCCAAACACACTTTACTTTGGATTCAAAGAAATTCCATACTCCAAGGCTCTAATGAATATCTTCTCTAGATGCTCACAATGATCCTCTTCCTTTTTAGAATATGTTGTCAAGTCATCTTGGTAGATCACCAAAAACAAGTTAATGAAATGTGGAAACACCACATCCATAGCTCTCTGAAAAGTAGCCCCTACATTTGTTAGACCAAATGACATTCTTACATAAACATATGTTCCCCATGGTGTGGTGAAAGTTGTCTTAAACTGCTCAGACTCTTTGACCATGAGCTGATTTTAACCAGAAAAATCATCCATCATAGACATTAATTCATAGCCTCTCACTCTTTGCAACATGGGTTCCATATTGGGTAATGGATAATTGTCCTTTAATGAAGACACATTCAGATTTCTAAAGTCTACACATAGCTCGATGTCTCCATTTTTCTTCCTTACTGGTACCAAGTTTAATACCTAGGATGAATGTCTGATCGGCTTGATGATCCCTGTATCCCTTAGTTTCATTAATTCTTCTTGCATTTTGGGGGCCAAGGTGGGATTAATAGGCCTTTTCTTTTCTCTAAATGTCTTGGCATCATCACACAAAGGAATCTCATGTTGGAAAAGATCCTCCCTATATGCCTTAAGATTATCATAGGACCATGCAAACACATGCCTAAACTTCCTTAATAAATCAATTAGCATCCTTCTCACTTTTGGTGACATTTTCTTTCCAATATACACCTTCTTTGGGGATGCTTTTTTTCCAAAATTTATCTCTTCCAAGTTGTCAAGACGAGAAATAGTATGATTAGCCTTTGTCTTGTCTTGATTATCAAACACTCTTTCTAGTACAACTAGACCCCTAGTAATTGTGTTTGTATTTAACTGAATGACCTCATTTCCTTATATAGTATCCTTACCATCAACATTCTCAACAAAAGCTCCAAATTCAATTTCTTGATTTTCATATTCACCCACACAATTCAAAAATATTAATATATCATCATCATTATAAAAAACTTTCCAATTTTTAATGTTATCAGGGACAGATGGCCTAGTTTGCACCTTAACCTTTGAAATTCCAACATAAGTCACATCATCTAGTTTTAATGCAATGTTGGCTAATAAATCTACCACTTGTTTTTACCTCTCTCCATCCATCCTATGCCAAATGCATCAAATCTCTCCAGTTCATCCCAAACAACATTCCTGTATTGTTTCAACCTCTTGTTCTTTGATACATACTTAGATCTAACTTGGGAGACCACAAACTCAGAATCCACAATTTCCTTGAGCTTCTTGATCCCATGTTTTTTAGCCAATCTCAACCCCAATAACAAGGATTCATACTCTGCAACATTATTTGTGCATTCAAATAATAGAGTAAAAGAGAACCTGAATGTCTTTCTACTTGGTGATCGCAACAAAACACCTACACGAGAACCTTCCTTTGAACTTGCATCAATCAATTAGATTTTGACAATTGTTTTATTTCTGTATCAATCAATGCAGTAGGCTTATCACAATTGCTAGGGAATTCGTCAAGCCGAAATTCATCTATACCATTGTCAATAAAACATGTCATATTCTCATTTGGGCCATGCTCAATCATATGAGGTACTTTTTATTCTTTTTCAATTTTGACATCCTTACCATCAATGGATAAATTAGCAAATGACAAATCACATTGCATGTTAACCCCCATTGATGCACTCCATTTTCTTGACAAGAGCATTCCAAAATGAGGTGGGATGTCTGCAACTAATACAGTCATGACTAAATCCTTGTTAGGTTACTGAGTCAATTTATAAGGAAATGCTCTGATAGTTCCAATAACTAGAGCACTTCTCTTGAATCCATAGCATAACATTTACTTTGAGCAGTATCTACTATCAAGCCCATTGCCTCCATTATTTTGACTGGCATAACATTATTTGATGCCCTTGAATCTATCATACAGTTGCTTGAAGTTTTCCCATTTATATCCACACTTAAGAAAAAATGGGTTATATTTTAAGGAACATGTTAATAGAATTTCCTAAATATATAGGAGCAATTTGTGACACAATTCCCTTCACTTCCCTTTCTTTCTCTTGATCCTTCACTTCTTTACCACTTCCTTGTTTAGTCTTACTACCAGCAACATTTGTGATTGTAGACATGCAAAATTAACATTCTGCATTTGACCAAGTCCATTCATCAACTGAACTAGATGTTGCATTAGGTCCATTCATCACCTTTAATCCATTCATTAAATAATCTCATTTATCAAATAAACATTATCATTTAACCTTCATTTTGCATCATCCATTTAATTAAATAAATCAGGACTTCATTTAAATCAAATCCTAAATCATATTCCATCATTTTCTGATTTAAATAAATCAATTATCAAAGTCCAAAATGTCAAATCATCTAATCAGCATTAAATCAGCATAATCATCATCTAATCCTAATCTAATGCTAATCACATCCCACTTGCATTATCTAGACCTAGCCACTTGCACAATAAATCAATTTTATTGATTTATTAAAACCTCATTTTCCCTCAACATGACAAGTCAAACATGGCATTTATTGCTCTTCTTTTTTGTCCCCCTCTCAAAATTTATTGCAAATTTGAATTCAAAATTTCCCCCTCTTGGGCACTCTTCCCAAATCTTGCACAACCATTGACCACTCACATGATGACAAGTGTCCTCAACTCATTGGCTTGTTTTTGATCCCACATTGGTCCCTCTTCAACACTTAGCATTTTTAAAATCTTTAAGTACAAGCTTCATCCTCAAGAAAATCCTCCACAATTTCATGCAAGGTTACTCTCTTCATTTGAGATTTGATCTTGTTCATCATTTCACTCCATCATCTCCATTTGCATTTTCATCTTAAGCTTTGGTCAAGGATTGGGAAAGGGTCACTAGCACATGTGACACCAATCCAACATGGAATAAGTGTTTATCTTGCTTTTAAAATGTCTTCTTGATGCTATTTTTGTTACTTGTGGCATTTCTTTAGCATAGATATTCTATTTCATGGAGGTATTTGCAGATTTGTGTGTTTAGACTAACATTTCTAAATGAGTATTTGAAGTGGTCTTACATTGCAAATTTTGGGTACTTCAGTGATCAAGGCTATTGTCTTTTATTTGTGTTCATTTATTCTCATCATTTCTAGCAAAGGCATAGTTACTTTAACCTGAGAGAGCACATGGAACATATCTACAGGTGTATATTTAGGTAGATTAGACATCATACCTTCATTATTTTCCCCTTTCTTAGGCTAGTTACTTCCTCCTAGCTTCTTTTGCTTCTTATCCTCTATAGTAGGTTCAACTAACTTTGTAATCACCTTATTCTTCACTAGTGATGAAGTCACATCTTCTTGAAGCTTTGGGGTTTCATTCTTTTTAGCCCAAACCTTATCACTCTTAACTTCTTTGACTCTTACAACATCCTTTTTGTTGTCAAACTTAACACCTTTGTTTTTATTCTTTTGCTCCTTAATAAACAAGCCATTAGGTTTACCTTGCTCACCACCCACAATCCTATTTCTCAATTGAAGTGAACTTCTCATTTGAGTAGCCATTTCTTCAGTCAATCTTGCAATCACTTCTTTTGATGGTATCCTTAAGGACATTGAACCTTCAACTTACTCCATATTGCAAGCATTATGATCAAAATCACCTTCCTTATCAGAAAAGACCTATTGATGATACATCTTACTTCTCTACCTTTGCTTATCCACATTAGCTTCCTATATTTCATCATCAGAAGAACATTGTACCTCATCAATGTATGATCTAGCCATACAAACATCTACATCATCCTGCTCATAGTCTGATGCTTGATCATGAACATCCTCTTCTACTTCCTCAACAATAAGCAACTAAGCAACACCATAGTAATTTTGATCATGTGGATGTTCACACACTTCACACCATGGTATATTTGCTACCAGATTCATTGAATGTTTTTGCAAGGGGTCTGGCGTATGCTAATCATTCTTAGGCTTCTTGCTAGGAAAGATTGGTTTTCCATCTTTCCAATTTGTATTTTAAAGATATTTTTTCAATCTAGGTGGCCTATCATTTTTATTATAAGGTTGCCTCTCATGTCTTTCAAGGTACTATAAACCTTTTCCCACTTTTCATCATCTTTAGGCTTTGCAACCAGAACCTTCTCAATCTTATTCTTAGGATTTTTTAAAAGTGTAGGTTCTTCTCTCCTACCATATTTCCCAGAAGCTCTTTTTTTACTTTCAATATTTATAGCCACCCAAAATGCATCCCTCATAGTCTAAGGGTCTTTATCTCTGAGGAGATATGCCATTTTAGCATCAAAGGAATTGAAATATGTAGTTAAGCAAACATTTTCCTCAAGCCTTAAAACCTGAAACAACTCATATATTGCTTTCTAAAAGCTTAAATTAAACTCTTTCATAGGCTCATTCAATGACTTCTTGATTTTGTTAAATTCATTTAACATGAAACTAGCATTAGTTTTATCACCATACTACTCCTTGAAACACTTTTCAAACTCATCCCATGAACCAATACTAGCATTAGGTTGACCTCTATACCAATCCCTTGCATCCTCTACCAGAGATTGTACAAACAATTTCATTACAACATCTTCATGTTCTACCTCATAATCATTTAGAATATGCATAAAAGCTTTTAAGTGTTCCTCTGCTGCCACAACATTATTGCTGGAAAACTTATTCATATTTTCTCTCAAATCAGCAGGGATGGGATTTGGATAACTAGGAATAAAATCAAAGAACAATGGCCTATACCTTTCCAACTATATAGGTCATCATTGAAATAATCCTTCATTCCTCTAAGAATCAACACCAAACCCTAAATATTGTACTCTAAAACCGTCCTGATTTGTATTTATAGACATATTTGCATGAGTTTTCAGGCTACAATTATTTATGGTGGGATCTAGATTAATTTCAGGAATATCATTTAAAACATCTTGGTGATTTGATGAGGTTGCAGCTTGTGTAGCCTCATCCATGTTTGAAATATTTAGGAAACTTATTTTTCTCTTCATTTCTACATTTGTAGCCTCAATCTCTATTCTCTCCAACTCTTCTGCCAGAGCCTCACTCTCATTTTTGGCCTTTTCCAAGGTAGACTTTGTTTGAAATGACACATGTGGTGGGAGATATTGTTGAATTAAATGGGGAGTCACCTTCTCACTTATTTTAATCCCCTCAACCTTTTTCTTTCCCTTGTCCAAGATAGTCTTAATGCTTGTATTACTCAGTTGAGGCTTAAGATGATTTGAGGGTTTTAGGTTAGTAGGTTTGGGTTGGACATCAATGTGGCCAACTGGGTTTTCTTTAGACATAGGTTTTGTTTCCTTCTTAGAAATATTCTGTACAACCAAGCCCTCAACACTTGGTTTAGGTTCTTCTTGGTTTATGAGCTTCACTGTTTCCAACTGTCTCATCAACCTATCCCTTTCAATCACAACATTCCTCAACTTTGTTTCCCTTTCTTTTTCTCTTTTCCTCTTGAGCTCAACCTGCTCTTGGATTTATCGCTTCAAGGAATTTATGTCTCCAAAAATATCGTTAGGGTTAGGTAAAGTCATATTAGAACTTGATGTATCACTTAGGACTATTAGATTGACCTCTTCCAGTACATGTTCAAACAATAAAGGGTTTACATCATTTTCAGCAGGAGGAGGAGGCACATCACTAGTGCATTCTCTGTGATGGCTTCAACTTCTACTCTTGCCTCTTCTCTTTTCAACATATTTGACACTAACAAGCCCTTTACTTTCACATGTCACATCTTCTTGAATCGGTGTATTAAATAATGCATAAAAAAATCCACAACTATCTGAATCTAAATTTCTAGACACCTCTTAAAGATTTTCAGGGACAGGGTGTAAAAGCTTACTTGTACCTTGGTGTACAGGGTTTTGTGACACAGGAGCAACATTACTAGATTTTGGTATTTTCTTTATCCAGTCCTTCTTCCTCATTTTGGGAAGTTCACCTTCCAATTTTTGTTCTGGATGATTCTTCATGAATGACCTGGTATTCTTCATTTTGCGTACTTGTCCAAAAGATCTTTCCACTTATAATAAAGCTTTCAAAATATAATGCACATTGGTGCAGAGACTTCAAATTCACCGCCCAATTAGATTGGGACTACCAAATACCCAAAGACACATGGTAGACTATAAAAAACCTTTGGAACCTTGTACTGACAACACACAAAAGTGCCTTACAACATAACTCTTAACACTTATGAAAATATAAGAAGTGGACAAACCTAACACAAAATTAGAGGCTCAACCTTCAAATCACAGAAACACGATGAAAACTCTATGCAAAATGGACAACTGAAACACTAATAAGAAATATTAAAATTAGCTCCCTAGTAGAGTCAACATTTTGTTGGTTTTATTTTTACAATGTAACTAGGTTTGTCTCCTAATCTACCTATGGAATTGCCAATTCCAATCAAGGGAAACTCGAAGGACCTGGACCAACTGATGAGGAATTTAAAAGGCCTCCTACACTTCGGGCTCTGTAAGACCCAAGAGGGTGATCCCTTAATGTGTTTACAACCTTTGCACCAATATCATAAACAACATTAACATATAATAGATAATCTCACTTAATATCTCAACATGATAGGATATACTGAATTAAATTGGTTGTTCATTAGTAATATCAACTATATGGAGCATGAGATAATTACAACACAATCCACAATATATGATAGTCATTGATTTGCAATTTGTAGCAAGCTCTAGGAAAAGACAAACAAATACTGAATCATACAGGAAATTGCAACTTAGATCAGTGCCATATATCCATTGCAAGAGTCAAATTCATAAGCATGTAAGGGTATATGACATATTTAACATATAACATATGAAATCTTTGACGACATTGCATTACAATCTCATCAATATGTATTCTAACTCAATACTACATATCAAATCCTTATACAAAACATACCCACCTATAATCCCATTCAAGCATTTTAATTAATTCCTTGAATTAAAGCTAAAATAGAATCATACACACCACAATAGTGAGATGAATGAAAAAACCCTTAGTTATTTTATTCAAAGTTCAGATATGCATGTACAATGGAGAGACATGAGCTTGAATTTATCATTTCAACTCAAATGCTAGTACTGTTATACAACATTAAATCCTCATGAACTCAAAATATGTTATAGAATGACTCAAAACCTAAATTGCATTTTTCTGTAAAACAATTGAACTTTACAATTTTCTCTGCAACTTCACCTAGACTTGACCAAAAATTATCTAACTTGCTAACCCATACTTCTAGCCTTGAAATCCTTCTTATAGGAAATGAAGGAGAAAACAAGCATTAGGCCATAAAGTACACATGTCAACAACCAAGTGAAGCACCTGGTGATATTCCAAAAATTTGTTAAAGTATCCATCACCTTAGGGAATATTCTTGTTCATCATGCTAGCTGAGAAAAAATGAGGCAACAATAAAAAACCACAAGTAACCCACACCGGGATTGCCATCAAAGCAAAATTAGAAGTTGTTGTAACCACAACATCTGATTTACCAATCATGCCAATAGTCCATTCCTTTATTATTCCTTAGTCAAATATTTAGTTACCCTTTTTTAGTATTCTCCATCAGTCTACTAGTCAAAATTAATTAGCTCATTTTTTATATTATCAGGGATGGATGGCTTGGTTTTCCCTATCATTAAATTCTAGCCATTGATCCTTCAGTTAGATCAAATCATCAAATGACCATCTTCAAAATGAGTTGACACAATCACCAATGTGGCAATAAGGGGCCCACCATACCATATGCTATGAAGGAAGTCCACGTGGTGGTTGCCTGTGATATCACAATCAGTAAAGATCCTACAACTTTTGATCACATGATGGCAGGCAACCGTAGATCTTGAACATCAGTGATTCCGTTCCTTCAACATAGTTGCTAGACTTATCATTAACCATTGAGTAGCTTTCCCACCAAGATTATAATAGTTCCGTCGATTTAAAACATGTGTACCTTAGGAGCACTTTAGTAACCCGCCTTTTAATGTATTAAGGCCAAATTAATTTATCACAGTATTTCCTTTATTCTTTTAGCTTCATCAGATGAGTCATGTGGTGGTTGCCTATAATATCACAATCAGTAAAAACCTTGTAACTTCTGATCACGTGATTGTGGGCAACCATTGATATCTGATGATAATTGATTGACGAAACTCAAACTTATCTCCTTCGGCCATGCCAAAAAGGACACATGGTGCCCGCCAGTGATATCACAATCAATAAAGATCCTACAATTCCCAATTATGCGATGGCGGACAACCATTGATATCTGAAGGAAATTGATCAACAATAGCGTGAATTTGATCCCTCTACAAAATAAAACATTTATTAAAAGAACAAGGGGACATTACTAGGTAGACAGTAAACAACGCCATAAGTTATTTTTTAAATGGTGCAACACGAGGCCAACCAATACTTAGGAAAATAGAAAGAATCCCATGAAGGAAACAAAAATTAAAATAAAGGGAATCAGCCTAGAAAAATTGATAGGACATAAGTCATTTTTAAATCCCCTCAAAAAGTAACAATGAAATAGATCCCGACCAAGGCATAAAATAAACACAAGGGTTTTACATGCAGGCAAAGCCAAAACCCCAACCCTAAGAAATTTCCAACACCATGAAAGACCAGTGGCATAAGGCAGGGCATGAGTGGAACACAAGAAGCAAAAATATGAAGTTCCATCACAATCCATAGAGATTCATCATGAATTATACTCAACACTATTCGAATATACTTCTCAAATTCAAACAAAGGAACTTTCCACCAAACATGCAACTTCTTCTCAACTAACACTTTGTAGGAATCATGGCTCTCTTTCAATTCACTTTCCCAAAGCATGCTCAACTAAACTAATGACATCTCATCTATCTTACTATAAGAGAATGCATAGATATCTTATGTGGGAAAAAATCTAAGAGGGATGCAAGAGTGGTGGAGCCTATAAATTTTGTAGCCATTCTATCAAAATTTTGAGTCTCTTGAGGGCTAGGGTTCACTTTTCGTGCATTAGGGTTTTGTATTAGGGCCTAAAACCCCTTAAGCCTTTATCATTTGTCAAAACCCTCCTTAAACCCTAGTCCAAGTCTATTTTCATGTTGACCTTTTTTTGCCTAGTAAGCCTTTCCCTATTTAAGTCATGACTTATGTATCATTGTTTCTAGTTTTCCTAGTTGCAACCCCTTCTAATATTTTGTCATTTTTCATATGTTGTGGGTTTCTATGTTTTCCTAACCTATGTCACGAGTTTCTCAAGTTTTGAAACCCTCTAACTTAGCGACCTAGCCATTGTATTTACCATCCCATTGGCTTGGGTCTGTTAGTCACCTCATGCCTTTTATTGATTTAAATTATCCAAAATTCAGGAAAAATGTTTTATGGAAAAAGAATTAAGTCCTAAGTATTTAATTCTCGAGGGTCATAATCACATCCACCTTATCAAGTATCCATTTGGTGACTAACTTTATTTGCATGTGCAAAAATCCCAGTCATTGAATATGAAAATGGAATCCTAATCATTTCTTGCAAACCTCATGAGATTAAAATAGTGGTTTTCAAGATGTTACAAGGTCTATGATTGCTTGACTCGTGTATACTCACTGAGGTGGGTCCTGGTCTACATTCAAACACCCAATGCTCAATGGTTCTGACATCAATCGATGATATGCAATGTTGAGATTAAATCTCAACCATTCATTGCCTACCTCACAAGACTAAAATAATGCTTGTTGAATACTTGCGAGGTTTGTGATTGAATGACACATGGATTCTTTCATCTACTTGGAGGAAGGAGTGGAGCCCATGAAAAGGAATGATGTGGCTTCCAACTGGAATTTTTTCATTGGTTGATGAATTGGTGACTGGTGATGACAAGAATTCAAATCATGATGACTCACATCATTATTGTGAGTCATGTGATGATAACCACCTTATCAGAAAGAAATTTTCATATCAGTAGGACTTTGGAAGATGTCTCTTCAATGGAGAAATATAGCTAAGGACAGTCTAGATCTAAAGGATGGAGATTGATGGTGATGTTTTAAAGTTCATTGGTAATCTAATTTTGATCGTCGATCTTACATCTGATGGCAAGAATTTAAATGCTAACGACTAGTTGCTTCTATTCATGAGTAGAGGTTTTGCATTAATGGCACATTTGTTTCTCAGCTACCAGGATTGACTTAGGATAGATACAAATTGGATTTTTTCTTCTCCCAAGTAGAATTTATTGTTGAGTGGTACCATTGATGTCCTAATATGTTGCAAAAAATGAAATTGATGTTAGGGTATGTTCTTCCTAACTATGATCATGGACTTGCTAGGAGTACCATGCTTACATTCATAAACAAATCTACTAGAGTGTGCTCGAGGTGTCAAGAGAATTCAAGTCTGGTGGCTGCATCATTCTGGGGGGAAATTCTTGGTGGACTACGATTTGACCTAGGTGCTTTGGTCTGAAACCCTATTTTGGTTAGGCTTTGTGATTTCAAATTTGAATCTTAGTTATTCCTACACTATAAAGGATTATTTTGTACATTTTTTCAAGGTTCCATCCTCTTTAAACTTTTGTAAGTCTTTGGTCTTAGTCTGTATAGTATTTTCTACATTTAGGAAGGATATGTTGTAACCTTTTCTTTGTAATAAAAATAGATGACCCAAATGTTCATTGCGTTGGGCATGTTCTGCTATAAATTATTGTATCATCTCTATGATACTCTTCAAATTTGTACTCACTATCTTTTAATCAATATAATCAAGGATTTTTTTTATTCTCAATCACATTTTTTGATCTTGAATGTTTGATTTGTTAGTTTTTGGTGAAGGAGCAGAGTAATTTCTTTTAAGTATATAAATGTAGTGATGATACAATAGATATTTGAAAGAAGTTGATAGTTCTATTCCTTTGTTGGTTTCTTGTTGTAAGGCAACAAGTTTATAAGAAGTGAGGGTGGGTCTATTGTAGGACTGTTGCTTCATTTCTAGACTTCGAGTGGATAAGGAACTAATTAGTCTATCTTCATAAGCCTAGGTCTAAGGTGGATCTAATTTCAATTCAAAAAGAACCTTTTATTTTCCTCTATTTTCTTTATGTTTTCTTTCCATACTACCATAAGACATTGATGACAAGGGAGAGCTATGTAGATTATTTATCCCATTGAATGCCTTCCACCATTGTAGTATGATGATCTACCTTAATGAATAGGGATACCCACCTTCATCTTGTAGAGCCTAAATTGTAGAGGAGAGGCTTTAAAATTATTTATCTCTTGTTCATTGGCCATTGAACTAGGGTCTCTGAAGGAGTAGCTACCCTTTAGGAGATGCTAGATGATCAGCTAGAAAAACCAATAAGAAGAATGCACCAACATACTCTTCAAACACATTCCTAAAATATCTCTTCAAACTAACTAGAAATTTATCTGCACTACTCACAACCTTTGAATTACCCATAGCAATACAAATGAAAGATTGCACACACATGAATACCTCTATAAATGCTAAGAAGGAATGCATAGATAGCCCGCTTCTGCAACTCACTTCGAATCCACTTGATTTCTTCCTCAAACCATGAAGCTCTAGATTCCTTTCTAAAATTCCCTTGAATGCTTCTCCAAAAATACATAAGCCTTTAGAATTATCAAAATTTATTCCTTCCATTTCAAATGATTTTGCAATAAATGATTCAACTTGCAAATAGATTAACTTGAAAATTGTGTTTGCCTCCATTCTTTCAAATTTTGTAGACTTCATGCTTCACACATGCAATTGAGAAAAATGCCTTAATCTTGTTACCACATTAAATATAATTTTGTGATGACACAATGTACCATAGAAAAATGGATCTTTGACATTTTCATGGTCTTTTAGGTCTCTTTCTCATGATGCTTGGTCTATTTTGCTTTGATTTAATGTTGCAGTGTGACTTTTGCATTCACATTAGGTCCTGAATATTCAAATTATGACATCTTCTGAAGGTATTGTGAAGTGTTGTAACACATTTCTACACTTTTCTAGACTCTTTTCATTACAATTCACCTAAAAATCACCTTTTTATCCCTTATCAAGTCCTATTCTAAAGTGTCGTAAAGTCTTGTAATAAGATTTCATGCTTTTCTAGGCTTGTTATCACTATTTACAACTTTCTTATGCTTTATTTGGCACCTTTATGCACTCATAAGACTTAATTAAGTGTATTATTGAATGTAAACTTGAAAAACAACATTAAATGCAAGATACTTCCTGACACTATTCGCCATGGGTGGCGAATGAGTCTCTCTTGGCTTCAAATTCAAAATAATTCAAATGTTCTTTTGGTTTTTCATTAAAAAATGCCTTATGTTGGTTTGTGATGTTGTATTATTGGGTTATTAGGGCATAATTGTGTATAAATAAGTATTTTTCCATCCATTTTAACCCCCATTCATTCAAGTATTCACTAATTCATTAACTAGTTCATTCAAGCATTCAATCTCATTCATCATCAAAGCATCATTCAATCAAGAAATTATCAAGCATCTTGGAGCAGCCATTGACATATCTTCATTGATATCGACTGCTTTTCATTCTATCATCCCTTAAAACCAAATTCCTTTATCATGCCATAGTTGTACAATTTTCCATTCTCACTATTGCATGACCCATCCTATCACTTACCTTGGCTTATTCTTGTCTTACACTCAATGGAGGCAAGAAGTTGCTATCCTTGTCCTCATAATGCATTTGTCCTTTGTCTCTTAATTGTGTTATTCACCTTTTGCTTATACTATTTGTGATTGAGAAACCACTAACTTGGTTAATGGTTGAATTGCATTTGCATTACTATCCCCTTTTGCATTTTCCTTCTTTTTTTTGGTGTTCTTTTATGTGCATATCGTGTTCCCCGTAATGTGTGTTTGATGTTCTCTCTCTTTTTACACTTCCTCTATTTGTACCTCTATTCTTCTATATGGCGTACATTGCCTCTTTCCATTTTTGCTTTTTGTTCTCCTTTTGGGGATGACACAAAGCATAGAGATGCCCTATGTCTCTTCCATGTTGACCCAAATTGTCCCTTTTTCCTTTTCACTTTATCTTTTTTTTGTGTTTTCATTTTAGGGATGATGCAAGGAATTCAGACCACAATGTCTCCTTCATGTTGACCCAAAAGCTTTTTCCTTTCATTTTCATTTTCATTTTATTTTGTCTTGTGTTTTCCTTTTGGAGATGATGCAAGGCATCAAGAAACCCCATGTCTCTTCCATGTTGACCCAAATATATATATTTTTTCTTTTTTTTTTCACTCTCTTTGTGTCATTCTTCCAATTCTATGTATTTGGGGGATGATGATAGTTATGAGCTCTTTACAAAAAAATTCAACAATGAACATGTTAGCTCTCAAAAATGTAGGAAAAATACCTTAAGAGGTTTCCAAACTCTTGGTACGTTTTAGGGTAACAGATAAGGCAAAATGGTTTAGAACTTCTTCTCTTTAGGTGTTGCTAAACCTAGGTGGGTATACCTATAAGAATGAAGCAGACTTAAATGACATGACTTGACTAATTTAATGGATCTATTACAATGACACAAATGTAATAGATAAATTCTTACAAACTACTCCTACTCCTAATATTAAACTTGAAATGTGAATATTTTTGAACAAAGATTTTATAGAATTCTAAGATGTGGATGGTGTGACTAGTGCCTACTTATGTTAAGCTAATGAAGTCAAGAGGTAAATAATATTTATGTCCTATTTATGGATACAATTCAAATTGTTTGGCACTTTTATGTTTATAACTTGTATAAATAGGCAAGAGTGTAATTATCAAATTCTTCTTAATAATCCAAATGTCCTTTTCCAAATTATTGTGATTAATTAGATGGTTTTAATCTTGTCTTGCAGGAACCAATTAACTGAACCACACAAGAGCAACAAGTGTGCTTTGATAAATTGAAGAATATCCTTGATATTTCAATTTAAATAATCAAGAAGTGACAAATTTGGAGACAACCAAATAATATTTTCAAATAAATTCAACAAACAATTGACACCATAATTGGATCACCAAATTTATGCGTTCTTCTCCATTACATAATTTGAAAAGATTTTGCAATGTATAGCATGATATTTATTTTGGCAACAATTCACCCTATCCAACTACCTATTCTACCTTCAAAATCATTTGATTTCTTTTGACATATATACATTATCTTAGGGTTACAACCCTTTATAATATCTGTCAGAAGTAACTCCTCATTTTGATGAAGCTCTTCGTTGAATTATCTCCAGAAAAGTAAAATATTTAATTAATTGCCTCTTGGAAAATTAAATATTTAATTAATCTTCACTACCTTTGACAAAATAATCAATTAACCTTCCATTGACTTTAACTTCTTCATCTTTGCATTCCCGTGAAAATTAACTTTAATGATTATTACAATCTTCACTTTGGTAGTGATTTCATGTTTATTTTTACTCCTATGCCTTTTGACCATATTTAAATAAATATTATTTTGGGAAAATAATCACACTTTGAACTCCTATGGTGAAAATATTTTACGTTGCATTTACTCTGTGTACATTCACCTGATAAAAAAAAACACTCCTATGTAGAAACAATTGTTCAGTCCATGATTTTGCATTTTCTTGATATCCCATGTGAAATTTCTCATATTTTACCCCTCTATAAAATATTTTCTTAATCGTACCTTTTTATCATTATTACCATCTAGAGTAACTTCATTCGACACTTTTACCTTCAAATCTTGGAAGTTAATAAATTTCCCACTTACACATAAAGTGCTCACCATTGGAATTATTTTCCCTTGTCATTTACATTTTTCAAAAGTAAGGATAAATCACCACTTTACTCAACATTAAAAATCCAACTTCCTTCAAATTAGCTCCCTCATTGGAATGATATACATAATCGGGGAGATATGGAGAACTCACGGCGATAATAGATGTCTTGCCAATTCAATTTCTTCTCTTAATTGAGCTCCATCGGTGTGACATACCCCATTGATAAAAAAATTAATTTTATTCCCTGACTTTGATTCTCTTGTCGAACTCATTATTCCTTCAATAAATCTTAATCATATGCATTGTTCACTTGAGACTCTCCTCGAAGCTTCTCATGTGTGACTTTAATAATCATAAAGACTTAAAGAACTTGCACTGATAGCAAATGTCTTATTGATGGTTTATCAATTTTAGGGTTTACTCCTTTGCACACTTGAATTCCAGCCTATTTCCTTTGCTACGTTCAAGTTTTGGGCCAAGCAATGAATTCTAGAGTGAATTCCTATTTTCTACAAACATTACTATTGTGATGCCCTTTATCTAGAAATATGATCTAGCCTTTTTCTCCACCCTCAAGCCCATTGCATTTCCTGCTTCTAATTGGAGGCTTGTCGTATCAATGTATTTTCAATATCTTTTATAGTATTTATGCTTACTTGGTGTTTGTTCACAATGATGGTCACTTCTTGATAACTTGATTTTCTCTCGATCAATATTTACCAACTCGAATGGATCTTGGGCTCTCCTTGATGCTTTTCTCTTTTGATCTTTCTTGTGATGTGATCTCCTAGAATCCTCCCTCTGCATAGTTTCTCTATCATTTGACTTGAACTTATCCATATCACTCTCAAATTGGATGAAACTTTCTTTCATTCTTTTACACTACAAGCATATTTTGTATCATCCCACTCCTTAATCAATAGAACATTCATCACTTGCATCTATCATTAAGAGATTCTCGTGGATCAACCTTTTCTTAGAATGACAGCATAAGAAGATATTAAATTATTTGTCTAAAAAGCCTGTATGTTGTTTGCATTTTTCCCATTCTATAGTGTTCATTGATCAAAGCATCTACACAATTCATCAATGCTATAAATCTTAAGGATTCTGTGTAATCTGCTCCCATCATCTCATTATACAAATGCAAATCTTGCAAGAGGACACCCGTTCCTTTGAAATTTTGCTTCTTGGCAGCAAGATCCCTTTGTTCTACTCCAAGGAAGCCTCCTCTATGTTGCCCCATTTACAATAATCCATGAATTGGAACTTTAAAGTGAGAATATTGAGTACCACATTCTATATAAAACCTTCTTAGCCAGATGTATCTATTCTATCCTAATAAATCCATCCACTATAGTAAATTGCAGGGGACCACATCCATTCTGATTTCATTTATGTGTATTTCAATAGGGACTCAGAGGTCTCATGAAACATGCCTCCCTTGCATAGGACACCAAGGAGGATTGCATTATGCAATATGTTGTATGGCCACATCACATTTTTAGTTTCCCATGAAGATCTATGGCAACCCTTATCATACTTTTCTTGCATAGTCCTTGAGGACTACAGTGTCACTAAATGCATCAGGCCTAATGATTTCATTTCCCAAATAATCCCAAAAGTGGTCACAATACTTCCATCTAGTCTTTCTCTTTTTCGCAAGGGAATAAATTTCCCTCTTAATGACATGAATTCTTGATAGTGTAGATAAAAGTTCAAGTAGGTATGAAATTGGATCTTAGAGTTTTGACAACTTATGTGAATGCTTGGTCTAACCAAATCTCCTATCAAATGTACAAGTTTCGAAAGGTTCAAGATGAGTCCTAAGTTCCCGAAAGATACCCCAAGTGATTTTGACTAAGTGACTAGTTTCTATCATTGAGGAATAGTTTTGAAATATTGGGAAGAATTATGACATTAAAACTTGGAAGGTTGAGATTTCACAATTGACTTCTAACATGGCATAAGCAAGGAGATATTTTATATGGTTTTCGTAACCTTCTTGAGTTTGCAACAAGTCCCAAAGTGTTGAAAATGTAATATTATGAGATGGGGGATAAAAATTCTCAACCCTAATTAATCAAATTTGAGAACTTGTAGTATGAGAAAAATGGGTCAAGGAGCCTCCAAAATAACTTTTGAAATCTGATCAAATGATCTCAAAGAGTCACGAAAATCCACCAGAGTGTTGATGTATGATAGGGGAACATGGTTGCAGAATGATTTGTCATGAAATGATCTAGACTAAAAACTGTTAATGCCCAAAGTTTCCCACTCAACATTTTTTGAAAAATTTCACCTGTCAAACTGTGTGAAACTCTGGTGTAGAGAATTGAAGGAACCAATTAATTTTTCAATATCATCATCCATATGCTTAGTATTTACCCTCAAAGTTGACCATTTTAACAAGGTTTTCACTTTGCTGACAACAAATTTTCTCAAAAACCCCTCAACTTGGTCTTCTGAAACTTTGTCAAACCAAATTGTATGAAGATAAAAATTTGTAGAGACACTCCCATATGATAAATGAACATGTCTACAAAGTGATTTCGCTTGAAATTGAACAGATCCAAAATTATGATCTTTCAAAATGTGCTCCTGAGACTAATTTTTCAACTGAGTTTTTTTATCATAAAAATCAAACTTTCGAATATGGGACCTAAAATTCGCATGAAATTTTAGGCTCTAATAGAACATACTGACCCCAAATCTATAGATCCCTTATATGTTTGATGTTTTCCTTTTAGGGGAAACCCCTTTCCTTTCATTTTCCTTTCCTTTGCATGACACAACCTTCCTCAGAAACATATGAATTGGCATATAGCTTTCCAAGTTGGCTCTCATGTTTTGTTTCTTTATGAATTTTTCCTTGTGTGAAACTCATTCGGTTTTTGCTTTACATTTTACATTTTACATATTTTCCACCTTGAATAATGCAATTTTCATTCCTATGGTACTATCTTGTTTGTTCATGGGTTCTAAGCATACAAAGCTTTGCTTGTCTCATGAAGCATGAACCAAAATTTTCCTTGGTGGTGTCTTGTTAAAGTTATCAAGATGCATAACTTTGATATGGTTGAGTGGCAAGCCCATTCTATGGCATGAATTTCCCCATAGCCACCTATGTGTTTGTGAGTGCATACCAACTAGTGTATGTTTCTCACCTAGTGGATTGCCATGAGTTTCGTTGCCCTAGAGTGAGTATGCATTTTCTTTTCTAGACAAAAAGCCTAGATCTGATTCACAACTAGCTAAATAAATGATCAAAGCTTGATCAGACTTTTCCCTCTTTCTTATCCTTCTCTTTCTATCTTTCACACATGTTCTCCTTTGTTATTATGTTTATGTTTCCATGGGATCTTAATCCTAGGGGATTGATCATCCCTTTTGATCATTGTTATTCCATCTTGCTAGCATAAGTGCATTTGGATCCTTCTCGATATGCATGGATACTTTAGTGTGAGTTTGAAGTGAAAGTTCATCCTCTCACTAAAGTGGGGGCTAAATGCACCATTAAAAAATGGATCTTTGACATTTTCATAGTATTTTAGGTCTTTCTCTCATGATGCTTGGTCTATTTTTCTTTTATTTAATGTTGCAATGTGACTTCTACACTCACATTAGGTCCTGAATATTCAAATTATGACGTCTTGTGAAGGTATGGTGAAGTTTTGTAACACATTTCTACATTTTTATAGACTCTTCTCATTAAAATTCACTTAAAAATCACCTTTTTATCCCTTATCAAGTCATATTCTAAAGTTTTGTAAAGTCTTGTAACAATATTTCACTCTTTTCTAGGCTTGATATCACTATTTACACTTTTCTTATGCTTTATTTGGCCCCTTTATGCACTCATAAGACTTAATTAAGAGTATTTTTGAATGTAAACCCAAAAAACAACATTAAATGCAAGATAATTCCTGACACCCACTTACAAGCCCAAGGTGGGACCCATTTTCCATGGGTGGCGAATGAGTCTTTCTTAGCTCCAAATTCAAAATAATTCAAATTTTCTTTCGGGTTTTTATTAAAAAATGCTTTATGTTAGCTTGTGATGTTGTATTGTTGGGTTATTAGGGCATAAGTGTGTATAAATAAGTGTTTTTCCATCCATTTTGACCCCCATTCACTCAAGTATTCATTAATTCATTCACTAGTTCATTCAAGCATTCAATCTCATTCATCATCAAAGCATCATTCAATCAAGCACTTATCAAGCATCTTGGAGCAACCATTGACATATCTTCATATTACTTTAACAAGGTTGTGGTGAGTTTAGGACATTTTCATGTTATTTATTCATCATTCCTTTCTTATTTCATTTCATTTCTTTATTAAGGGTTTGATTACCAAAGTGGGATTTGACCAAGGAAAATCCATATACTCTAACCCTTAACCATTTCCCCCCTTTTGCATGTGTGTTTGTAGAATTTTGTATGTATATTTTTCAAGCCAATAGGTGTTGAAAGGTGGTCAATAATTCAACAAAGTGTTTCAAGTGAACTAAACCCTATTTGAAGCTTGGAGACAACAAACAATATGTTTTCTACATATTTTACTTCATCAACCCAACAAGAAGACAAGTGCAGATCTGGATCTACAATATTGACCTTTAAAATTGTAGAATTCTGGAGCAAGATTGATTTACCATCAATGGAAAAAGAGTCCACCTTAGGACTAAAAATTTGATTTTTCATATTCCTGTTCCTCATAATCAGAAATCAGCTTTCAAGTGTTTTTGTCAATAGCAGTATTGATTCGCCATTAGTGGCAAATGATTACCACTGGTGATTTACATTGATTTCTACCAATTTCCATAACATTCCATATTCAACAATTAATTCTCAGGTGCACTTTGTTTAGCCTCTTTCAATTCCATTTGCATTTGTTTTCATCTCTATTTCATTTTCTGCATATCACATTGTGATTTCAAACATTGCATATTTCATTAATTTTGAATTCATAATCAGTTAATTTCATAGCTCAATTGCACTTAGATCATTATATTTAGTCTTAGTAACATCTACAATCCTTTATTTGAGTGAACCACCATAATTTTAGTGTTCTATCTCTCTCATTTTAGGTGAAAGATCATAAGAGTGCAAGAGAAGCAAATAGAACAATAAAATTGTTGGTTCATTTTGTTGAACTTGCATATTGAACACACTTTATATTTTTTATTTCAATTTCATATTGCATCCTAGGTTTCCTTTGCATCAACATTCAATTAGGTTTTTTTTTCTTTTTTACATCCTAGGGTTTCTAAAATTGCATTAGTGAAAGACTCATTTAGACTTCATTTTTGCATATCAAATCATTCAAAAAATGAACATCTGCATTTGCATATGAAAATCATTAAAATCACTTTAAATTTTTTGAAAAACACAAAAAAATATCATACCTAGATTCATTCACCACCCTGGGCGAATTAGTCCACCTACACAATTTGATCTCTATTTTGAGGCATTTTTTGGGTATTTTTTACATTATAGTTTTTTGTAGTTACTTTTTGTTATATATACTTTCAAAATTTCCTATTCTCTCTTCTTTCTTCAATCTTAGTTTACTTTCATTCATTCTCATCATGGCCTTTTCTTATAACAAGTTTTGGAATTCATTGAAATCCTCAGTAGACATGTCCAATTATGCCTTTGGCTATGATCCTAATGACCTTGAGCTTCCTCATGCTCCTTCAAATCCACATGAATGTCCTCCTCATGTTGTTGACATCATTGAGAAGAAGATGATAGCATGAAAAATTTATCAAATTCATGCCTTGACAACCTTGAAGCCAATGCAACCTTTTACCCATCCATGAAGTCACAAGATCTTCCTACTATTTCACCTCTTGACATGTTTGGATACTTACATCCTAAAATCAATGAAGGACCTAAGTTCCCCTCAATAGGTGGAACTAGTTCCTCTACACAACCACATCCTCAACCATTTTATGATAAAAAAGTCATCAACACACCAATCAATCTTGAAAAAACATATGGCAAAGGCTTTACTATCTTAAGCAAAGAAGGATGTGATACAACTACTAAACATTATATTCACAAAATTTTGGAACAAATACCAACAAAAGAAAACACAACAATATTAGGATATCAAGATCCTCCTCATGCTGACAAGCATCCTTTTGAATATTGGAGACTTCACGATGATGGTACATTGATCTTTGATTCTCCTCCTGACTTGAACATTCTCCTTCCATGTGAACAACTATTCCCTGATTCTAATGAGAAGGATGCTAGGATTTACATGGGCCCTCTTGCTCCTTCCATCCATGAAAAAGGAGAATCTAGCAAATGAAAATGACCTTAAAAATTGAAAAACCCCAAGTTTCCTATCCATCCACCACCTGAATGTGAAAGGAGACTTCAAATTCTTTTAAACAAAGGCCTTATACTCTTACCACCTTCCAACAGGTTGGTCATCCATCCTAAAGACTCTAACATACCATATTGGAAATATCATCATGTTCTTGGACACCAAACTGATGAATTTCACACATTGAAGGACATACTGAACAAGTACCACTTTACTAATATCGATTTCTTTGCTATCACCCCTTAAAAACAAATCCCTTTATCATGCCATAGTTGTAGAATTTTCCATTCTCACTATTGCACAACCCATCCCATCACCTATCTTGGCTCATTCTTGTCTTACAATTAGTGGAGGCAAGAAGTTGCTAGCCTTGTCCTCGTAATGCATTTGTCCTTTGACTCTTAACTATCCTATTCACCTTTTGCTTATACTATTTATGATTGAGAAGTCAATAACTCAGTTAATGGTTGAATTGCATTTGCATTACTAACCCCTTTTCCATTTTCCTTTTTTGTTGGTGTGTTTTTTTGTGTGTATCATGTTCCCCCGTAATGTGTGTTTGATGTTCTCTCTCTCTCTCTCTTTGTGCACTTCCCCTATTTGTATCTCTATTCTTCTATATTTTGTACATTGCCTTTTTAACTTTTTGTTTTGTGTTCTCCTTTTGGGGATGATGCAAAGTGTATAGATGCCCTATGCCTCTTCCATGTTGACCCAAATGTTCCATTTCTCCTTTTTACTTTATCTTTTTCTTGTATTTTCCTTTTGGAGATGACGCAAGGAATTGAGATCACAATGTCCCCTTCATGTTGACCCAAAAGATTTTTCTTTTCTTTCACCTTTTTGTTTTATTTTTTCTTTTTTTTCCCCTTTTGGGGATGATGCAAGGTTTCAAGACACCCTATTTCTCTTCCATGTTGACCCAAATGGATCTTTCTTTTTCTTTGTTTTCAATCTCTTTGTGTCATTCTTCTAGTTCTATGTATTTGGGGAATGATGCCAGTTCAAAGATCTTTACAAAACATTGCAACAATGAACATACTAACCCCAAATCCACATATCCCTTATGTGTTTGGTGTTTTCCTTTTGGGGGAAACCCATTTCTCATTTTCCTTTCCTTCGTATGACACAACCTTACTCAGAAACATGATTTGGCGTAAGGCTTTCCAAGTTGGCTCCCATGTTTTGTTTCTTTTTGCATTTTTCCTTTCCTACTTTAAAGTAATTGCTCATAGAATGATGTGTAGTAATTCCTTTAAAGTGGGGGGCATACATTGGAATTATTCACCTGTATTCTTGGTTTTTATTGTAGCCTTTGTCACTTTGTGGATGACATTAGGTGTGATGTCCTTAATAAGCATCTTCTCTCTTAGCATATTACATTCCTCTTAGTGGCTTGAAGTGATGCACTACATCCCCTAAGTTGTAAATATTCTATTCTTTGATTGGTCCTCTCTTGGAGATGTTAGAAACAATGTTCCCTAAGTGGTAGACCTTGCATGATCTTAACAAAATTCCTTTGAACATCTTTTACATTTTACATTTTACATCTTTTCCACCTTGAATAACACAACTTGCATGCCTGCAGTACTATCTTGTTTGTTCATGGGTTCTAAGCATACAGAGCTTTGCTTGTCTCATGAAGCATGAACCAAAATTTTACTTTGTGGTGCCTTGTTAAAGTTATTGAGATGCATAACTTTGATATGGTTGAGTGGTAGGCCCATTTTGTGGCATGAATTTCCCCATAGCCACCTGTGTTTGTGAGAATGTACCAACTAGCATATGTTTCTTTCCTTTTGGGACTTCTCACCCAAAATACTTCCATGATTTCTATCACCCCAAAGTGAGTATGAATTTTCTTCTCAGATAAACAACCTAGATCTGATTCAGAACTAGCTGAACAAACAATCAAAGCTTGATCCAAAATTTTCCTTTTTCTTCTCCTTCTCTTTTTGTCTTTCACACATGTGTTTCTTTGCTCTTATATTTAGTTTTCCATGGGATCTTCATCTTGGGGACTTGATCATCCCTCTTGATCATTGTTATTCCATCTTGCTAGCATAAGTACATTTGGATCCTTCTTGATATGCATGGATACTTTATTGTGAGTTTGAAGCAAGTTCATCCTCTCACTAAAGTGGGGGCTACATGTACTATAGAAAAATGGATCTTTGAAATTTTCATGGTCTTTTAGGTCTTTCTCTCACGATGCTTGGTCAATTTATCTTTGATTTAATGTTGTAATGTGACTTCTGCATTCACATTAGGTCCTAAATATTCAAATTATGATGTCTTTTGAAGGTTTTGTGAAGTGTTATAACACATTTCTACATTTTTCTAGATGCTTCTCATTACAATTCACCTAAAAATTACCTTTTTATATCCCTTATCAAGTCCTATTCTAAAGTTTTTCAAAATTTTGCAACAAGATTTCATGCTTTTCTAGTCTTGTTATCACTATTTACACCTTTCTTATGCTTTATTTGGCCCCTTTATGCACTCATAAGACTTAATTAGCTATATTTTTGAATGTAAACCCAATAAACAACATTAAATGCAAGATAATTCTTGAAACCCACATACAAGTCCAAGGTGGGACCCATTCACCATGGGTGGTGAATAAGTCCCTCTTGACTCGAAATTCAAAATAATTTAAAGTCTCATTCAGGTTTTTCTTCAAAAATACCTTATGTCTGCCTATGATGTATTACTAGGTTAGTAGGGCATAAGTGCATATAAATAATTGTTTTTTCATCCATTTTGACGCCCATCTATTCAAGTATTCACTAATTCATTCACTAGTTCATTCGACCATTCAAATCAAGCATCTTGGAGTAGCCATTGACATATCTTCATATTTCTTAAACAAGGTTGTGGTGAGTTTAGGATATTTTCATGTTATTTATTCATCGTTCCTTTCTTATTTAATTTCATTTCTTTATTAAGGGTTTGATTTCCAAAGTGGGATTTGACCAAGGAAAATCCCTATACTCTAACCCTTAACCATTTTCCCCCTTTTGCATGTGTGCTTGTAGACTTTTGTATGCATATTTTTCAAGAAAATAGGTGTTGAAAGGTGGTCAATAAGTCAACAAAGTGTTTCAAGTCAAATAAACCCTATTTTAAGCTTGGAGACAACCTACAATCCATTTTCTATAGATTTGATGCTGTCAACCCAATAAGAAGACAAGCGTAAATATGGATCTACATAATTGACCTTTGAAATTACAAAATTTTGGAGGACTAATTTTCCATTAGTGGAAAATGAGTCCCACCTGAAGGCTGAGAAAAGGTGATTTTCTTAGATTCCAGTTCTCAACAGTTAGAATATAGTTTTTAGGTGTTTTTATCAGTAGCAAGACTGATTCGCCATCAGTAGCGAATGAGTCCTAGTGGTGATTTACATTGATTTCTGCCAATTTCTTGAACATTCTAGATTTAGTAATCAATTCCTGGGTGCATTTTGTTTAGCCTCTTTCAATTTTGTTTGCATTAATTCTCATCTTGATTTCATTTTCTACATATCACATTGTGTTTTCAAACATTGCATATTTCATTAATTTTGCATTCATAATCAATCAATTTCACAACTTAATTGCACTTAGATCATTACATTTAGTATTAATAACATCATAGAATCCTTTATTAGTGAACCATCAAAATTTTAGTGTTCTATCTCTCTCCTTTAAGGTGAAAGATCTTAAGAGTGCAAGAGAAGTAAATAGAACCTCAAAATTGTTGGTTCACACAAGTACCGATGAGGGGGTTTATTAGATTTTCTACTAATTGTTCCCCCTTTTCCACTACTTTTACTTAGAGATTGATGGTAGCATCTACACTGGAGGTCAACATAGATAAGACTGATAATTTTGATTCCTTTCTCCAAATCTATTTCATTTCCTTTCTTTTTTCTTCGAGATCAATGATTTGATCATTCTTCTTAACTGGATAATTATTTTTTCTTTCTTCTATATCCATTATTCTTGCTCTTAGAACATTTTCCAAAGAATGATAAAGAATCATTCATTTTACTTTTGTAATCTCTTTCCTTATGACCAAATTTATTGCAAGAATAACTAACACCATTGAAAGATAAATACATTTTAGCATCATGTCAATTGATAGGATTTTTTCTGATATTCCTTCTTAGATCCTCAATTTTTCCATTTTTGTACCAAGGGTTCTTACTAGTAAATTTATTTTCTTTAGAACTCTGACCTTCCTAAGACCCTAAACCACTCTTATCCATTTCTGGTCTTTGAGAAGTAATCATTATATCAAGCATTGTCGAGCTTATCTTAATTTTTCTTCAAAAATTCTTTCCTTTTCTAGATCAAACCTCAAGATTTTTCTTCTTCCTCAAGCTTTATGCATTCATCCATCTTTCTTTAAATTTCAATTTCCTGACATTCTTCATTTCTTTTCTTATCATCCAATTTTTGTAGCAACCTCTAGATAACTTCTTCTCCCTCAAACAGTAGATCACATGCTTCAACACTTTTACTTTGTATATTTTCAATGTAATCATTTTATTTCATCAACTTATCCTTCAAATTTCCATTTCTTTTGAATATTTAGAAGAGACCACTTTTGAAGGGAAAAATTTCTTATACTCAAATTTTGGGATCTTCCTCAAGTTGTTAGGCTTCTTCAAAGGAACTAAGATATGATACCAATTGTTGAACATCTGGAATACTGAGAGGGGGGTTGAATTAGTATTCCATAAAACCATATTAAAATCCATTTAAACATTATCTCAATTATGATTGAATCATTAATAAGGAACGTAGAAAAAAATCAATGCAACCATACACGTGAACACCAAGATTTTTACGTGAACAACCCAAGAAGGGAAAAAAAATGGTGAGGGTTAACTTGCAATATATTATATCCAGATACGAAATATTATGGCGCTCATTGCTAGGACTCACTATCCTTAAAAGGCTCACAACCAGAGTACAAAAGATGGCTAACCACAAAGATACAATGATAGTGGCTCACTGCCAAGAGATTGAACTAATAGGGTACACCTTCAAAGTGTAGGCTTCACTTCCAATGAAGCTAAAAATATGAAGTACTTCCTCACATAGTAATCACTCAAAAAAAATGCATAGATCCACAATTGATAAAGAATTTAGGCTCAAATCTTCACACAACTCTTAATCCTTTCCGCACTCACACTTACTTGACATTTCACATCCACTATTCATCCTCATCTCATTCCTTAAAACATCTTACATATATACAAGTATATATTAATCATCAATTAGGTCAACACCATATATTATTTAAGCATTTTATCCATGTAGTGCATTATACCAAGTTGACTAACATCCATAAAACATAATTAGTCCTCATAAAGTATTGCATACATTGAGTTGACCAAGACTACAACACAATTATCAAAACCAAGAAATAATCCTCAAATAAAATTCCTTTTTAATACGAGAAAACATTAATTTCCCATCATACAACCAACATAGAGACTATCAACAAAATCGTAGCATAAGAATGTTCACCTTAGTAGAATGCAGAGTCTCCCACAAAGTATACTAAGGAGCAGCAATAGAATACATAGTTGAACTCTGTTAGAGATAAAAATTTTTCTGACAACAAAATACATCTCAATATCCAAGATATATCTATCTGAACATGTGAAGAAAATATGGTTAACATATTATAGTCATATCAAATCTTGTGGTAAATTCTAGAGTCAAATACAAAGGCACTGATCCATCACAAAAGGGTATTACCGCCAGAGAACATCTTCCAGTAAACCAAGTATAATTCCCATATAGTTATCATCATGTTAACATCAATGACAACATAGGAACAACCAACACAAACCATCCATACTTCATGCTCATGGTTGAATGCTCCAACACAATATTTTGGGGATTTTCTTGTGTTTGGGATGTGGCCAAGGTATTACCTTGGTTAATGGGACTTGTGACCAAGGGGTTGTGTTGATTTGGGTTGATGATGGAGTGGATGGATGTGTTTTGTGAAACCAATTGTGTGGATGAACCAATTGGGGGGTTGGATAAAAATGTCCCTATTTGCGTTAAGGGTTGAGTTTGATCTATTTAGGACACTTGGACTATACTACCTTGGGTGATGTTGGGAACACTTGTGGTACTTGTGGGGATGGATGAAGATGGCTGACCTCAATATGTTGAGGTTGTCATGGATTCATGAAGAGTAGGTGGTTTATTTTGATGTATGTGGTGTAAGAGAATGGTAGAAGTGCCAAATGTTTGTGCCCAAGTGGTGTTCTGAGAGGGATTGGTGTTTAGGGTAGCCACAATTGTGTTTATTTCCAATGGAAAAGTATGGCCTAAGTCCTTTGCAAGACTAGTTACAATACTAGGAATGAGTGTTTGATTTAGCCCTAGGGATGGAGTTGTTTTAATGATAGATGAAGTTAAGCCTTGTGTCAATGATTGCATAATAAAAGATGATGAAATTAGAGCTATGTTTTCTATGGCATGGTTTGGGTTGAATATATTTTGACTTTCATGCTTTGGTTTGGGTGGCATGGTTTAGCTATCCAGGATTATTTCGATGGCCTATGATAAAATGTATCAATAGAATATATTCTTTGTTTCGAGCGGCTGTGCTTGCCAATCAGCAATATAAACTGAGAAAGTCTAGGGAAAAATAGTTCTTTTATTCTCTTTCTCTTTTCTTCTTTGCTTGGGGTTGAATAGGATAAATAGGAACTTGAGTACTAATTAAACTATCCTAAACAAGTTTAGGATTATCACAATCAATAAATTTATTTATCATCTTTTCAAACAAAAAATAGAAAAAAGTCTATAAATTGTCTAAAATAGAAGAAAATTTGGAATGCATATACAAATTCTCATTCTTACTCGTTCTTTAAATAAATATCAAAGATATGTTCTCTCTAAATAGAAACAATAAATTCTAATCAATACCTAATAGTTTGGGTGAGGGAATGGCGACTGTCTGGTGCGAGCCGAGCTAGGGCGCCCGTGCCCTAGCCCGTTTTTCTGAATTCCTTGTCTGTGCGCAGTGGGGAGGGTGAATTCTTGTTGGTTGGGGGTTTTTTCATCGTTGCCTGAGCACGTTTTCCTGTTCTTCTTGGGGGCCCGTGGTCTTTTCCAGATTTCCCTTGGTGCCGCTGGTGTAGGGACGTCGTGGGTGGATCTCCTGGCGGGGTGCGTGGCTTATCTGCAGTGTGGGGGCCGTTGGGTTGGCTGAAGACGTTGCCTGCTGTCTTTTTGGTGTGGGGCTGCGTGGGTGGCGGCTGTGGAGTGGTGTGGGGTGGTGCGGTGGGGTGAAGTTTGGGGCTGCGAGTGGGGCTGTGGGGTGCTGAGGTGAGGGGTGTGGTGGAGTGGTGGGGTCTGAGGTTGGAGCTTGCGAGGGGTGGTGTTGTGGGTTTTGTGGGAGCCAATCCTTGGTGGGTGTGTGTGGGGGCTTTCCCCCGAGTGGGAGCTTGGGCTCTCGTGTCCGTTGAGGGCTTGGATCTCCGCTGCTGTTTCCTTCTTCTCAATGGAGTCTGGGGAGCCTTCGGGGGAGGGACCTAAGCTGGATTTTCGATCTGCTCTTGGGTCGCATCCCTTGCCTTCGGGGTCTCGTCTGCACGATAATTCTCTTTTTTCTCAGAATATGGATAAGAATGAGGCGGGTTTGTCAGGAGGGTTTCGTGTCCCAAAGGTTAACGGCTGTCTTGAAAGGTGCAAGGAAAGGCCGAATGTTGTGATCCCGATGGAGATGCTCGCGGATGATATTGAGTACTACTCAAGACATTCGTTGTATTGTAAATTTTTGGGTCTGAAGATTTCATTGCAGTTTTTGGAGACCTGGGCCCGAAGGACTTGGATGCCATTAGGAGAGATGGAGATACGGCTCCTTGCTAATAACTATTTCATGGTCACGTTTGACTGCATGGCGGATAGGATCAAGGTTTTCGAAGGAGGCCCTTACTTTTACAACCAGGTGGGCTTGTTTATCAAGCCGTGGCATGCAGGATTCAACCCGGCTGAGGAGATTCCTAGTCGGGTGCCAGTTTGGGTTAGATTGCCGAGGTTACCGGTTGAGTGTTGGCGGGAGGATGTTCTGCATTTACTTGCCTCAATGCTTGGTAAACCTGTTGGTTCTTCGCAACAGACACAGTTCAAAAAGGTAATGACATTTGCCCGTTTCTGTGTGGAAATTGATTTAAGTAAACCCTTGCCAGATTCTTTAGAAGTGTGTGCTGGCTCTTACTCATGGGTTCAACAACTTGATTATGAGACTTTACCTTTTAGATGTCGGTTGTGTCATGAGTATGGTCACTTACTGCGTAGATGCCCAAGGGCCAAGCCTATGGAGACTAATTCTTCTCTGCCACCTAGGAATCCTTCGGGGATGGATAAGGGGAAAGGCCCTGTCCAAGAGGGCGGTCCTGGGGAGGATGGCTTTCTTCCTGTCAAGCCTCGGAATAGGAATAAGGGGCTTAAAAGGTCTTTGAAAGAGAGGCAGGATGAGGATTCTTATAACAGATTTGAGGTGTTGGAGGGTCTTAGCCAGCAAGAGGTGAATCCAGGGTTGGTTGATCTGGATCAGGGCAAGCTGGATGCGGAGCAGCAAGGGCAGCCGGTGGAGCTGGAATTGGCAAGTCATCAGTTGGGAGTGGATTCGGTTGTTCAGGGTGCTGAGCTGGAGGGGGGAGGCTTTGGCCAAGAGGGGAGCAGCCCTGGGGTTTCCCTGGCCCCTCAGGCAGTGGGATCTTTGCAGATGGACTCAGACTTAAGGGTAGAGGCTCAAAGAGAATCAGGTAGTGGGGTGGTGAAAGACAAAGTGGTTGGGTCTTTCCCTGAACAGAAAGCTGGTTCGGTGGGGGGAAAAAGCAATAAGACGGCTCCTCAATTAGGCATCCTTCAAAAAGACTTTAAGAAAGGAGGAGTGGAGAAAGGTTCTAAGTTGGGCAGGAAGAAGGACCTGGAGAAGATTAAGATGATAGGGGAAAATTTGGTGGAATCAGGGTCAGTTAAGACTCTGGACTCGCACTTCACCAGCCCTTTGAAATGATTGTACTATCCTGGAATGTTAGGGGCTTGAACAGTGGCCCTCGACAAAAAGCTGTTCGGAATTTAGTTAGAAGTCAGTGTCCTGATATTCTTTTTTTACAGGAGACTAAGCTCTCGGTGGATGGTATGATGGGTATTATGCCTAAGCTTTGGATGAATGGGGATTGCCAGTGCATAGGGGCTTTGGGTGCCTCTGGAGGGGTTGCTTGCTTATGGAACCCTCAGAAGATTTGCCCCCTTTGGTGGTTTTCTTTCAAGTCCTCTATCTCTATGGTGGCCTCTTGTTATGAATCGGGGGAAGTAGTACTTTTCTCCAACATTTATGCGCCTGTTGATTTGCAGGGGAAGCAGCTTTTGTGGTCAAATATTAGGTATGTGCGAAGTATGAACCCTTACTTGCCATGGATTATTGGGGGAGATTTCAATGCTATCACTGAAATTGCTGAGAAGCGGGGGGGTACCATGAGATTGGAGGCTTCTTCTTTCCTCTTTCAGGATAATATTTCTGCTTTGAATCTTGTTGATATCAAGCCAAGTAATGGACACTTTACCTGGAATAATCGACGCTCAGGAGAAAATGGTATTGCAGAGCGGCTAGATCGGTTTATGGTTTCTTGCTTTTGGGTGGGTGATAGGTGGGTTACTTGCTCAGAGATTTTGGACTGGAGGAGTTCGGACCACTGGCCCATTAAGCTTTCTATCAGCATGGTTGGGCGGACCCATAAACCCTCTTTTAAATTCCAGCTTATGTGGCTTCGGGACCCTGATCTCCGTGATTATGTTGCTCAGTGGTGGCAGGAGGGAAGACCTTCTTTTGGTACGTCAATGTATGTTTTTACTAAGCTTCTTCAATTTGTTAAATATAAGATTAAACGTTGGAATAAGCAATGCTTTGGGAATATTTTTAAGGCCAAGTCTGTTGCACAAGTTAAGCTGGATGGTATTACGAGGTTGATGAGGGAGAAGGGGGTGTCTGAGGCTCTATTGCAGGAGGAATCTAGGGCTTTGAAAGTTCTAGAGGAGTGGGAATTACGGGAGGAGATCTTTTGGAAACAAAAATCTCGGATTGACTGGCTTCAGGAGGGGGATAAAAATTCTGCCTTTTTCTTCAATTCGGTGAAGGCGCGGAGGCATGGTAACTCTATTCCTGTTTTGATTTCAGACGGGGGAGAGAGGTTGAATTCTTTTCAGAGTATTTCTGATGAGGCCGTCCATTATTTCTCTAACCTTTTTAGAGAGGATTTGCAGGGGAGTGTGGTGGGGGAGGCACAGGTCCTTTCTTGCATACCCCAATTGGTGTCTCAGGAGATGAGAAGGGATCTTATGGGGGAGATCACTCTTGAAGAATTAGAGGGGACGGTATTCCAAATGAAGAAAGGAAAGGCCCCTGGCCCCGATGGTTTCCCGGTTGAGTTCTTCCAAGAGTTTTGGGAGATCATCAAGTTGGATTTATTAGAAGTGGTCAAGGAGTCGCAGCGGAATAAGCAGATGTTAAAGGCTCTGAATTCCACTTTCCTGGCTCTTATCCCGAAGTGTGATGGTGCGGATAGGATGAGCAAATTTCGGCCTATATCCTTGTGTAATGTGGTGTATAAGATTATCTCGAAGCTGATTGCGAATAGGCTGAAAAAGTGGTTGCCGTTACTAATATCTGAGGAGCAAAGTGGTTTTGTGGAAGGCAGGCAGATTCTGGATGGTATTGTTTTGGCTATTGAGACCATCCATTCTATGGCTAACTCTAGGGCTAAGGCTATGTTTATCAAGTTGGATATGGCAAAGGCTTATGACAGAGTCCGATGGTCTTTTCTTCAGAGGATCCTGGCTACTTTCGGTTTTGGGGAAGATTGGATCCAATGGGTCATGAGTTGTATCACGTCTGTTTCTTTCTCTGTGTTATCTAATGGGATGCACTCGGAGTTGTTTGAGGCAACACGTGGGATAAGACAAGGTGATCCTCTTTCCCCTTACCTTTTCATTTTTCTTGTGGAAGGCTTGGGGCGCCTTCTGAGGAGCCAAGTGGAGTTGGGGCTCATTCAGGGGTGGCGGTGGGGTGGCAACTTACCTCCTTCGTCCCACTTACAGTTTGTAGATGATACTGCCTTGATGGGGATGGCTACTATTAGGGAAGCTACTAATATTCGGCGGGTGTTGGATATGTATCTTGAGGCCTCAGGTCAAGCAATCAATGAAGATAAGTCTTCCATTTATTTCTTTAATACTCCAAATCCTATACAGAGGCGAATTGCACAAATTCTTCATTTTCAGATTGGGTCCCTTCCTATGTCCTACCTTGGGGTTCCTATCTCGGTGGGCAGATTATCGAGGGAGTCATGGCAGCCTATTCTGGATAAATTTCGTTTGAAGGTTACCCATTGGACCAATCGGTGGTTGTCCTTTGCTGGGCGGGTGCAATTGTTGAAATCCGTGGTCCAGGCTCTCCCTATTTATCGGTGTATGCTTCAGGTGGCTCCGATGGGTTTTGTTAATGAGTTGGACTCTTTGGCAAGGCAGTTTTTATGGGCTGGTAGCGTGATGACTTCCAAGTGGAGTTTGGTTAAGTGGGATACTGTTTGCTGTCCTAAGCAGCTTGGGGGTTTGGGGTTGAGACATTCCTCTCTGGCTGGGATAGCGTTGGCAGCAAAGCTTTATTGGAGATGGTGCACTGAGAAGGATAGGATTTGGGCTAGGATCCTGTCCTATAAGTACCTTCGGGGTACTCCTGGAGAGGATATTCCTCGTTATCCCCTGTTAGGTAAGGGCTCAGCTGTTTGGGCTACCCTCAAGAAGGGAGCGAGGCTTATCAAGGATGGTTTATTTTGGATTTGTCGGAGGGGGATGGAGGTTCAATTTTGGTACGATTCCTGGGATGGGTACCCTCCCATCCTTTCTCAGTTCCCTGAATTGATGGCTTTGAGTAGGAGATTCGAGGATGTTGGCTGGACACGGGTAAGTGATTTTAAGGTAATTTCATACCAGGGCCAACTTGTGAGTTCTAGATGGATGACTCCTGAGGAGTGGCCGATTATGGACATGGAAGAGGATTGTAGGCTTCTTCATACTATTCTTCTGACCAGACAATGTAATCCTTTAAGGGACAAGGATATTCTTGCTTGGTCTCCTAATCCAAAGGGGCACTACACGGTTGCGTCTGGATATCGGAGGTTATTCTCTCAAAGGTTTGAGGGGGAGGAAGTTTCGTGGTGGAAGAAGGTTTGGAATAAGTTTTCTTGGCCGAAATGTAATTGTTTTGCTTGGATTTTGGCTTGGAACAAGTGCCTGACTTGGGACAAGGTTCAGATGCGTGGCTTTCAGGGACCGTCTATGTGTGTGATGTGTGGGAAAGGTGAGGAAAACTCTTCGCACCTTTTCTTCCGGTGTCCTTTCTCCCTGCAACTCTGGCATTTCTGGTGGAGTGTTTGGGGAAATCCTTGTATCCATGCCTCATCTTTAGTTGAGTTCTGGAATAGCTTGGGCAGGCCTCCCTCGAGGGCTTCCTTTTTGCAGGATGTGTGGTTGGCTGGCCCAATTTTTTTGCTGTGGCAGATTTGGCTTGAAAGGAATAGGAGAATTTTTCGGGGTGAAGTGTTGCAAGTTCAGCAGGTGTGGTGCAGAATTCTTGGGATGATCCAGGAGACTATCCAAGCCAAAGGAGATGTGGAGCTGCCTTTGGAAAAGAAGGATGCTGAGGTGGTGGCCCGATTGGGTATACAAGGGTTTTCCCCGTTGGCCTCTTGTGGACGGAAGGATAGTCGTGTGAGGCAGCGGGTGCAGAGGCAGGGGTCCTGGGTTCCTCCCCCTGCGGGAACCTTGAAGGTTAATACTGATGGTTCGTCTAGGGGAAATCCTGGCCCAGCTGGGGTTGGAGGGGTTGGGCGGGATTCCTCGGGTTCGGTGGTGTTCCTTTTCTCCATTCATATGGGGACACAGACTATTAATTTTATGGAAGGTTGGGCGATTCTTTATGCTTTGAGGAGGGCCTACGAGCTGGGGTGGCGTAGGGTAATTTGTGAATCTGATTCTCAGGTTCTGATTAACTTACTGAATAAGGGGAGGAGTTTGGAGGTAAATTGGCAGTTGGCGGTTCTGGTTCAGCAGATTTTGCAGATTTGGTCTCTGATGGAGAGAGTGTCTTTTGTCCATATACCGCGGGAGTGGAATAGGTCGGCTGACTGTTTGGCCAAATGGGCTTCAGAGCATCTTGTGGATTGGAAGATTGATGATTGGGCTCAAATCCCTCCTGAGCTCAGCTCGGATTTGGGGAGGGTTCTTGCTGAGGATACTAGGGGTGCTGAATGATTTGGTTCATGGTCTTGTTGGCATTTTATGTTCTTTCTGGGCTTTGGCCCTGGGCTTGGTTGTAATTCTGGTTTCTGATCTTCAATAAAATTTTTACCCCTTTTTATTAAAAAAAAAAATACCTAATAGTTTGAACTCCAACTGTGATGGAGTTGATATTGACTAATCTGAGGTATTTTGATTTGTTGAGAATAATTGATGTACCACAAAATAAGCATCAGAGCAAGTAAAAAGAGTGTTACATCAATTTGATTAATGAAAGTGATCCAATCTAAATAGTTAGAATGTAACTATTGAAACAATCCATTTTTTTGTATCAAGTGAATACAAAAATGAATCAAAACTTTTTGTCAAATTATCGTTATCGAAAACTTACGACAGCTTGCCAAGCAAAGGCTAATAAAAAAAGAACAGAGGGATAATTGGCATTACATTAACAATTGGATCAAAAATCGCATAAGCTTCGGGCAATTTGGCAAAAAAGGGGTTATTTAAATGAAAAGCGGCATCGTTTAGACAAATAGGGAGGTTGAGGATAACTGGCATTTTGATTCTCCGATGAATAAAAATGATGTAAAGACCCAAAATTTTTTGGCCAATCAATCGAATTTCTTTGCCAAGATTAGAATTTTAGTCTTCGAGTTGGAAGGGATCATTTCTTCATATAATATTTTAACCATTCTAATAGAGAATGACCAATGAATATATATTCTTGTTTCCTTTTAGGTTCCTCTATAGATAATATCTATTTTATTCACTCAAGAATCTATGCTCCTCGGGTTTTCCTATGCATAATTGCATAGCACCAGATAAGAATGAATCTCTAATGAATTACAATGAAACATTGCTTTAATTTCTATTAATTGATTAAAATAAAACAACACCAATGGGGCATGGCCAAGCAGTAAGGCAGCAGGTTTTGGTCATGTTATTGTGAAGGTTCGAATCCTTCCATCCCAGGTGGAACAGTATTATTTCAAAAAAAAAAAAAAAAGAAGAAAAAAATTCTTTTTGATTTCTCATCCTTTCGTAGACTATACTTATAGAATGGAAATATGATTTCAATAACCCTTATTTGGAAAGATATAGTTAAAATGGAATACCCAGTTATTCGAACTGATATGAGATTTTAACAATCATTCTGATCGAACGACAAAAATAGAACCTTTCAGCATCAAGGGTTTGAATCAAATCAAGTCATATTCCCAGATCATGTTATTTCTGATCTGTTAAACGAATTCACCATAAAAAAATGAATGGTGGAGATAATAACTTTTATTATATTCAAACAATATGGATATTGATAATATGCATGGTGGAGATACTCATTTTTATTATATTCAAACACCATGCATATTGTCAACCCCAAAATGTTGGGAATATTTGTTGGATTGGCACTACATTAAGGTGAAAAATTATTAGAAATATCAAGCCATTATTCATTAAAAAGAAAATAATAACAACTTTTTTTTAGTTTTTTATTTCATTGATTTGATTCGTTCTCGATGGAACAACTCTAGTCTTTTTCATTTCTTCCATACCCATTGAAAATGATTCTTTATGTGCTTCTCTATATAAGATAGCTATTAGAGCTATGTTTTCTAAGGCTTGATGTTCTTTTTTAAACTCCATGATTTCTTCCTTAGTAAGTCCAAATGGGTTGTTCATGACATCTTCTATCTCATATGGCCCTGATGGGGATGGGGGTTGTTTTGATGGGGTAACTTGACTTCGTGGATAAAATTATCGAGGTTTGGGATCACTTGAGATGAATGTTCCTTTGGTTTTATCCATGATTCTCTTGTGTTGTGATCTTTGATTTTACCATAAATTGTGGGTCTCCTATGAGAGAGTTGTGTTGAGATTAGTAATGTTTAAACTCTCTAGTTGACTAAAATATTGGTAAAAGGGATGCTCTATGACTTTTTGGATTAGTGGTGATAATGGGAGGTGAAAAGGTGAATGATGTAGAGAGTGATCTTCAAAAATGTTTTAGGACAACACTTTTGACTTAAATTTTGATGTTTGATATTGGAATAAAAATGATGTTAATAAAATTTGTGAATATTTAGGGTAGACTTGTGAACTTCAAGATAAACTAGTCCAAAGATGAAAACTAACTTAACTAAGTGCATGGAAAAGGATTCATTTCACATACAAAGTATCTAAATTAGGGTTTCCAGGTTGATATATGTCCAATTCAAAAATTGTTGGTGTATTTGAAATTTTTGCAAATTTTGGTGAAGTGAAGGATGAAATGTTTAACCCAATGTTGACCTAGAGTGAACCTTTTGTTTTACAAGACAAAGGCAGTGAAAAAGATTCTTCACCCTATGATTAACTCAATCCAAAAGACCAATGTTGATTTAAATGAGGGGATCATATTAGACATAAAATTTTGGGTCAATCATCAAAAGGTGTCTATAAAAATTCCTTACCAAAATGCCATTGTTGTGGTAGTGATTCACAAGGTGTTTCTTGATGGAATTTTTACTATGATGCCTAAGTTTGAAATGATGGAATGTAGACCTTCTCTTGGGGATTTTTATTTTGTGAGAGATCATTTAGAGAAGCACAAGTTTGTGAGGAATATTATATTTATTACCACATAGGAGGTGATAATATGGGCCTTTCAGCCTTAATATTAGTTTGTTCCTCTTGTTCGTCTAAGATGTTTGTTTTGTTTCTCCACTGACTTGGTGTTTCCTCTATTTCAAAAGTGGAGCTTCTCAAACTTCTAATTATATCCATTTTTTCTCCCTCAATTAGTTCAAAGTTTGTTTGAATGATAGTGGGCATGAGGTTAGGTTGTTAAACCAGATCAATTAGATGCCAAATGGTCATGTAGGGTTCAATTTATCAATCTATCTTGCTCAAATGGGTTTCTTTTTAACACCAAAACTTGTCTTGATTAAGTTTCAAGCTAAATGTCTATGTAAAAAAAAAAACTCATTTCACAAAGTCCATTTTGTGAAAAGGATGAAATTAGGGGCATAGTTACCTAGGTTTTCTTTGGAAAGTATGAATTGAGATGTAAACCAAAATATTTAGATGTCTCTAAGATTAAATCCTTAGGACAAGCATAAATATCAATGTTTTTTCAAAGGGTATTTATACTTAGACCAAAGGGTTTGAAATTTTGAAAATACTTGTTGATGTTTGTTTGTAATTGTTTTGGAACCAAGCAAGTGTTAAATTGAAACATAAGCATTTACAATCCTAGGTAGAGTGGCTATGTATTTCTTATTAGGCTTACCATCATTCCCTAAGCGATGATTAATCCATGAAGATGAAATGGACAAATAGGCTATGCCAAGGAAATGTAACACTTTGACACACCAAGCAAAAGTGTCCCTTCCCTATTTACTTTATTGCCTCAATAAAAAATTGGACATGGTGAGTAACTTCTTGGAATGATGCTATTCTAATGTAATACCTTAAAATACATTTCAAAATTGGACTTGTTTAGTCACTACAGACAAGGATTTTAATGACCATATTTAGGATAAACTGGTGCTATACACACAATGATTCACTCAATCAAGAGGCCTCCAAACCTTAGAAATATTTAAGGGTTTTAACACATCACTAGGATACTAAGGGATACATTCATTGATATAGGACAACCAAAACTAGTTGGTTAATGACTTTAGTAATAACCAATTATGTATATAGCAGAACGAAATGAAAACACCACTTGGTTCGTTCTCTCTCACAAGTTGGGAGGAAAGCCCTCTAAAGGTAACACATGTTTGAAGCATAAAATGAATTTTATCACCCAATATTTACAAAATATGCAAGGGAGAGGATACATGCTTCCAAGAAGAAAATGTATACTTGTGTGTTTCTCTTCATCCAAGACTGCACAAAGAAAAAGGGGAGAGGATACACACAACAAGCATACATAAAAAAATAATACACATGTTCATTTAACATTGACAAGCATAATTAATTATTTTTAAGCATCAAATGAAGTGTGTAGATTGTTTTATTCAATTTTAAACCAACAAGCATAATGATTTGAGGGTTAAATTTTAACCAAATTTGAACATTCATTTTAAACCCAAAAGAAATCTAGTTTGGTCCTAAAACATGAAATAAAGCATCACAAATAGTTTATAATTGCCCCATAAGTGTTGAAACACTTGTTACAATTATATTCAAATGGTAATATGCTCCTTCACTTAAATTTTTTTCATCCAAACCTACAAAACAAGTTATCCTAAATGTGTGATTGAAAAATGGTCCCTTGTCATTTCTATGGTCTTTTACATCTTGTTTCATAGTGTTGGAGCTATGTTGCTTTGATTTTATGATGTACCTTGGCTTGAACATGCATATTTTGGTAATAAAACTCAAAGAAAAACATCTTGTGAAAGTTTTCTAAAGTGTTGTAAGAAATTTCTACATTCTTCTAGACTCTATTAAATGCAATTCACCTAAAAACCACCTTTTCATTCATTAACAAGTCCTATATTGAATTGTTGTAAAGTATTGTAACAAGATTTCACACTTTTCTAGGCATATTTTCACTATTTTCACCTTTCTCATGCTTTATTTCATCTCTTTATGCCATCATATATTCTTATATTAAGTGTATTTTTGGGTCCTATCCCAACAAAAAACATTAAAAATGACTTTATTTCTAACACTTGGCTATTGGGTCCTACGTGGGACTCATTCGCCAAGGGTGGCGAATGAGTCCCCCTTGGCCCCAATTTATTTTTTTCAAAATATCTTTCAGGATTTTACTGAAATTCACTTCAAGTCAGCCTGTGATGAGGTATGAACAAATACTAAGGCACAATATTTGTATAAATAAGTTATTTTTGCCTCATTTAAACCCCTATTCATTCAAGCATTCAATCTCCTCATTCAAGTATTCAATATTCTAACATATTCAAGAAATCAATCATCTTACATCATCAACTCAAGCACTTTGAAGGACTTTGTGGCAACCATTGACATCACTTCAGATTTGCATATTCAAGGATGTGGTAAGTTTTTAATACTTCATGTTATTCATTTATCATTTCCTTTGCAAGTTGTTCATTTTTATTGGGTTTGATTACCAAAGTGGGGTTTGACCAAGGAAAACCCCTATTCACTAACCTTCAAACATTTTCCCCCTTTGTGCATGTGGGTGATCCCATAATAGTGGTTTACAATTTTTGGCCAAAATGGACACTGAAATAATTTTTTTAACTAAATCTTCACTTTCGGGCACCTATAGTGGCTAAAATGTGAGGAATTTGAAGATGATGCAAACTAGAGTTTCATGACATTTTTTTTGTATATTCTAAATATATTTTTTTCAAAAAATTTGGAATTATATTGCACTTCTTTTTCCCTCTCCCTCAAAAACTTTTTTTTACAAAAAACAACATTTTTAAAAAGTGACACTCACAGTATAACGCATAACCTTTTTTCCATGAAGGATAAAATTATAAATCTTTCAAATTTAGATTTGTAACTTCAATGTCTAGTGCTTCCACTTGGTTAGATAGTTTTTTATTTAATATTTTTTCTTTGATCAATTTTCAAAGTCAATCCAATTACAATTCAGACATAGCATGACCATATAACACGTAACTTTTTTTGTATGTATCAAAATTTAATTTTTCTTTTTTGTTGGATCAAGGGATTAAATATCTAGTGCACTCATTTTTATTTATTTTTGATAATCTATTATTTTTCCACACGTGCAAAATGGAGAGCTTGATTTTTGGTGAAAAACCTACATTCTCAAGAAATAATAAATAAATATAATAATCAAATTAAATTTTATTAAAATTATAATTTTTTGAAAGCTTATAATAGGGACTACATACTTACAAAAAAATAAATTTTAATTGAATTCATCTTATCCCCCATAAGGTAAATCAAAAGTGGTTTTTAATCATCATTTTGATAGGTGTAAAGGAGACTCCGTTATACGTATTGTTTAAAACTAGTGGGGTTCTATCCAAGGGGGCTTGGCCTAAGGTGGTTTGATAAAAACCTCTTCAATTGGAATACTTTAAATGGAACATTTCAAGGTTTAAATCATTATATTTTCTAAAAATATGTGATTTCAGCAAAAATCAGGATCTCCAAAAAAATGTAAACCACTATTGTGGCAGCACACATGTGTGTTTGTAGCTTTGTTTTGCAAATTTAACAGGTTTAAAGGTGTTGAAAATGGAATTCAAGTCAATTAGGCTCTTCAAATTAATTCATCATCTATTCAAGCATTTTGGAAATTTTCAGCCCGTTTTCTACAAAGTTGACCTTGACAACCCAACATTTAGACTCTATAGGATCTAGAGTAGTAGTGTTGACTCTTGAATTTTTAGAAATCTTAGGGAGAACTAATTCACCACCCTTGGTGAATGAGTTCCACTTGAAATCTAGAAATATTCATTTTGTCATAAATCAACTCTTGGCTATTAGAAATCAGCTCCCGACACATTTTCAACAGTTAGAGGACTGATTCGCCACCCTTGGTGAATGAGTCCCACTGTGAAAAATGAAATTTTTGATCAAAATTCTAGAAATTTCAGATAGCTCACACATCATCTAGGTGCACTCAGATTTGACCCTGTACTTTCTATTCTACATATTTCTTTCAATTTCTTAAAATTTCATAGTTGCTTGCATATCACACTATGTTTTCAAACACAACATAAATCACATCTTTGCATCCATTTCTATTATTTTAATCAATCAATTGCACTTATATTAGTTCATTTCCATAACATCATATTGAATACATCCTTATTTGATTGTGACATAAGTATTTTAGGAGCATAAATCTCTCTCTTTATAGGTGGAAAACCCTATGAAGAGAGCAAGCATTTTAGGTTCCTAAAATATATGTCACATTTTGGTGAACTCGACTCTTGAAAATTTTTAAACTTTTGATTGCATACATATCTTGCATCCTAGTTTACATTTGCATTTAAATTCAATTAGGACATTGGATTGGTTATTGCATTCTAGGATCTTTCATTTTGCATTAGTGAAAAACTGATTTAGTTTGCATTCTTGCATTCAATATCATTGAAAATAAAACTGAAATTTTGCATTCTATGCCTATTTTTGCATTCTGAAAAATCATTTAAATCATTCTTAAAATTTTGAAAAACTAAAAAAAAATTTGCATCCTGGGAATCATTTGTCACCTAGGGTGAATCAGTCCCTCTACTTTTCTGAAACAACATATTTCACAACTCTTTGTCACTTGTCTGCATTATCCCTTTCTACTTCTAGATTATGTTCCCAGTAACCGATTCTCTATTTTTCCTTATTTATTACATTTTTGTTTATTTGCAACATGGCATTCTCCTTTAATAAGTTTTGGAATTCCCTCAAATCATTGGTAGACATGTCTAGTTGCACCTTTTGTTGTGACCTTAATGACATTGAACAAAATCATGCTCCTTTAACTCCTCATCATGGTCCTCCTCATAATGTTGACATCATTGGAGAAGATTATTCTAGCATGAAAAAGTTCTATAATGATTGCCTTGAAAACCTAGAAGCAAATGCAACCTTTTATCCCTCTATGAGATCAGAAGAACTACCTACTATTGTACCACCTAATTATTTTTCTTACTTACATATTGAATTCAATGTAGGACCTACATTTCCTCCCTCAAGTGAACCTAGTTCCTCTCAACCACCACAAACTCAACCATTCTATGAGCATACTGTGAAAAACATTCGTATAAACCTTGAAGAAACATATGGTAGAGGCTTTAATATTTTAAGTTAAAAAGGTTCTGACACAAAACATGAACATGACATTCATCAACTTTTTGAATGAAAAATAACTGAATCTCACATAGCAAGACTTGGATATCAAGATCCTTCTTATATCACAAGACATCCTCTTCAACCTAGGAGGATTTGGGATGCTAGTACAATGGTATTTAATCCTCCCCCTAATCTAAACATTCTCCTTCCACATGAACAACCATTCTATCCTTCTAATGAAAAGGATGTTCAGATCCCTATGGATTCTGGTCTTTCTTTTACTCATGAAAAAGGAGAACCTAGTAAATGCAAATGACCATACAAACTGAAAAAGTTAAAGTTTACTACACATCCTCCAACCAAATGTGAAAAAATACTTCAATTTATTTTAAACAAAGGCCTCATAATTTTACAACCTTCCCATAGACTAATCATTCATCCTCACAATTCTGGAACATACCATATTGCAAATATCATCATATTCTCAGACATCGAACTGAAGATTATTAGACTTTGAATGAAATACTGAACAAGTATCACTTCACAGACACTAACTGTTTTCCCCTCATCCCTTAAAAAATAAAAAACCATTACCCCTTCATTCCATACTTGTAGAATTTCCTATTCTCACTATTGCATGGTCCTTTCCCATCACTCATATTGGCTCATTCTTTCTTTTACAATTTATGGGAGGCAAGGCATTGCTAGCCTTGTCCTGGTAATGCGTTTGTTTGTCTCTTAACCTTGTTATTCCTTTTTCTACTTGTTCATCCAAGACTAAGAAAACATTAACTTAGTTAATGGTCGACATACATTTGGATTACTTGTCTTTTACCTTTTTCTTCTTTTCCTTTCTTGATATGTGTATCATGTTCCCCCGTATCGTGTGTTCAATGTTTCCTTCTCTTTGTGCACTTCTTCTATTCGTATCTCTATTCTTCTATTTCTCATGCCTTTTAATTTTCACTAATTTTTTTTTGTGTTTTCCTTTTGGGGATGACGCAAAGCATTGAGATGCCCTATGTCTCTTCCATGCTGACCCAAAACCCTTTCCTTTTTCCTTTTTCCTTTTTTTTTTCCTTTTCGAGATGACACAAGGCATTGAGACCAAAATGTCTCCTTCATGTTGACCCAAAAGCATTTTCATCTTCTTGCTTGTTTTTTCCTTTTGGGGATGATGCAAGGAATCGAGACCATAATGTCTCTTCCATGTTGACTCAAAATGGACTTTTTTTTTCCTTTTCTTTCACTCTCTTTGTGTCATTCTTCTAGTTCTATGTGCTTTGGGGAATCATGATAGTTCTGTGCTCTTTAAATTAAAACACTATAGAAAAGAACATACTGACCCCAAATCCATAGATCCATTATGTGTCTGGTGTACTTTCTTTTCTGGGGGGAAACTCCCTTCTTTCTTTTCTTTTCCTTTCTCCTTGACATGACACAACTTAACTTCAAAACATATGACTTGGCATAGAGCTTTACAAGTTGGCTCTTGTTTCTTGTTTTTATTTCTTGCTTTCCTCCTTTCTTCTCTACTTTCAAGTAATTTCTCATAGAATGATGTGTGTAATTCCTTTAAAGTTGGGGGCATACATTACCATTATTTCATTTACATTCTTAGCAAAGCCTTGTCATTTATGTGATGCATTTTTCACTTTGTGGATGACATTGGGTGTGTTTTCCTTCATAAGTGTGATCTGTCTCAACATATTACATTCCTCTTGGTGGATTGATGTGACACACTACATCCCCTAAGTTGTGAATATAATATTCTTTGATTAGTCCTTGTTAGGAGACATTAGACACAATGTTCCCTAAGTGACTGACCTTGCATAAACTAAACAAGACTCCTTTTAACATATTACACATAACATTCTCATTCAGCCACCTTGCATAACACAACTTCCATGCCTATGGAGTTGTCTTATTTGTTTGTACACCTTTCATAACACAAATTGCATGCCTATGGTGCCATCCTATTTTTCTTATTTTATGAAACTTAAACCAACATTTTCATTATCTTTGGCTTTGTGGCACCTTGTTAAAGTTATCGAATGGGTATAGCTTTGTCATGGTTAAGCGAGAAGCCCAATTAGTGGCATGACTTTTCCCCATAGCCACTTTTGTGTTTGTGAGTGCATACCAAATAGTGTATGTATCTAAATTTTCTTTTTGGGATTTCTCACCCCATGGACAACTAGTTCTATGGCCCTAGAGTGAGTACACATTTCTCCTTTTCTAACAATCAGCCTAGATCTCTTTTCACAAGTAGTTGGATTGATGATCAAAGCTTCACTCAATTCCTCTCAACACTTGTGTATTCCTTTGTCCTTATGTTCAATTTGTCATGGGATCTTCATCTTGGGGGTTGGATCATCCCTCTTTTTTGTTCTATTCCATCTTTCTAGCATAAGTTCATTCGAACCCTCTTATCAATGTTCATGGCTACTTTAGTGTGAGGAAACAAGTTTCTCTCACTAAAGTGGGGGCTTAATGTGTCATTGAAAAATGGTCCCTTGTCATTTTTGTGCTCTTTTAGGTTTTGTTTCATAGTGTTGGAGCTATGTTACTTTGATTTTATGATGTATCTTGGCTTGAACATGCTTATTTTGGTGCTAAAACTCAAGGAACGACGTCTTGTGAATGTGTTGTGAAGTGTTGTAAGAAATTTATACATTATTTTAGACTCTATTTAATGAAATTCACCTAAAAATCACCTTTTCATTCATTAAAAAGTCCTATATTGAAGTTTTGTAAAGTCTTGTAACAAGATTTCACACTTTTCTAGGCATATTTTCACTATTTACACCATTCTCATGCATTATTTTGTCTCTTTAGACCCTCATATGCTTATATTAAGTGTATTTTTGGGTCCTATCCCAAAAAAAAACATTAAACATGAATTTATTTCTCACACTTGGTTGTGGGTCCCAGGTGGGACTCATTCACCAAGAGTGGCGAATGAGTCCACCTTGGCCCCAAATTCAATTTTTTTCAAAATATCTTTTGGGATTTTACTCAAATTCACTTCATGTTGGCCTGCGATGAGGTATGAATAGATAATAAGGCATTCAATTTGTATAAACAAGTTTTTTTCACCTTATTTCAACCCCCATTCATTCAAGCATTCAATCTCCTCTTTCAAGTATTCAATATCCTAACGTATTAAAGTAGTCAAGCATCTTCCATCATCAACTCAAGCACTTTCAAGCACTTTGGAGAAACCATTGACATCACTTCAGATTTTCATATTAAAGGATGTGGTAAGTTTGTAATACTTCATGTTATTCATTTATCATTTCCTTTGCATCTTGTTCATTTCTATTAGGTTTTATTACCAAAGTGCGGTTTGACCAAGGCAAACCCCTATTCACTATCCTTCCAACATTTACCCCCTTTGTGCATGTGTGTTTGCAACTTTGTTTTGTATATTTAATAGGTTTTAAGGTGTTGAAAAGTGGAATTCAAGTCAATTAGGCTCTTCAAATTAATTCATCATCTATTCAAGCATTTTGAGCATTTTCAACCCATTTTCTGCAAGTCGACCCCGACAACCCAACATTTAGACTTTGTAAGATTTGGAGTAGTAGTGTTGACTCTTGACTTTTCAAAAATCTTGGGGAGGACTGATTCACCACCCTTGGTGAATGATTCTCACTTGAAATCTGGAAATCTACATTTTGTTAGAAATCAACTCCCAGATGTAAAAAATCAGCTCTTGACACTTTTTCAACAATTGGAAGACTAATTCGCCACCCTTAGCGAATGAGTCCCACTATGAAAAATATTTTTTTTTGATCAGCATTCTAGACATTCTAGAAAGCTCACACATCATCCAAGTGCACTCATATTTGACCCTATATGTTCTGTTCTACATATTTCTTTCAATTTCTTCAAATTTCGTAGTTGTTTGCATATCACACTATGTTTTTAAACATAGCATAAATTGCATCTTTGCATTCATTTTATATCATTTTAATGAATCAATTGCACTTATATTAATTCATTTACATAACATAATACTACATACATCCTTATTTGAGTGTGACATAAGTATTTTAGGAGCATAAATCTCTCTCTTTGTAGGTGGAAAACCCGATGAAGAGAGCAAGCATTGTGGGTTCCTAAAATCTATGTCACACTAAAAAACCAAAAGAAGGGGTTAGAGACATGTTAGTGATTAGATGAAATGAAAAATTTAAAACCCACGTCAAAGTTCAAGTTCAATTTTGTTTACCAATAAGTCACTATGTTGAAATCAATTGCGTTGTTGAATTTCATCAATAACGTCACTATATAGAGAGTGTATTGCTATATTGAAAAATCAAAGACATCACTCTAGAGTAAATAGTGATGTCAATAGTGTCATGAAAAAAATAATTTTAGTGTCACTATTTAGATATGCTTTAACGAAATTTAATATGCATTGTTAAATTAAACATGTGTCACTTTTTTTTAAAAAAATTGTCATTGTATAGTGACACATCCAAGGTGCATCAGTGAATCTTCAATAGTGTTGTTGAATCTACAAACACAATAAAAATGAAAAGCTCAAGAGAAATTTGTTAAATTAATTAATCCATTCCTTCCTTCTAGTGCCAAAATGTAACCAAAAAATGTAGTGTGGGCTAACTACACTTGATCCATGAGGATTAAAAGTTCATTTAGTCCACTATGGATCATTCCTAATAAAATCATTCAATGAAAACTAAGCTAAGAAGCCATTGAAACTAACATTAAAAAAATGAAATCTCAATAAACATCAAATCTAAGCCATTGAAACTTATCCTGTTTGGGGAGTGGTGTCACATTGATGTGGAATGGCGACCCTTTCCCAATCCCTTAGATAATGAGCTTGTTTTGATCGATTCTATTGAAGAGAATCGGTGAAACCAATGAAAGATGTGTATGAGAACATGATTTAAAGATATTTTAAGATGATTAAAGCTATTTTAATATGATGTATGCTAAGATGATCGATATGGGTGTATGCAAAGCTATTCTTAATGTATACAAGGTTTGAAAGATTAAAACCCTAATTTCAAAGTATACTAAATGGATGCAACTAATCTACCATGGAAGCCATTAATAGAAGATAAGCTAATATGATGCAATAAATTAACCTAAAATTCCTTTTAAAATATGAAATATGAGTGCAAAATGAGAGTGATTTTAACAACATGATTTTACTATTAAAAGACAAATCCATTTGTCTCTAAACAACAATCTATTTATAGGAGGAAAAATGAGAAATGAAGGGCTAAGATTGGAAAAGTTAATCAATGGTCAAAATAAAAGGAAGATCGAGGCATGGATCATGGATTCCCATTAAAGATTGAGGATGCAAGATGAATTTTAATCAAGGGCTTACATTCATCTGATCAAACATACTTCCAAAACTTGCACAAGAAGCTTGGTTGAATGTTTGTTACAAAAAGGAATAATCCCTTTTTCAAATGAGGGAAGAAAGGGAATATTATCAAAGAATATTCTCATGGGTGAAGAAACTTAGATATTTAGTTAATTAAAACTAAATTTAATTGTGCAAAGGAGAAGGAATATTCCTTGTGGAGGAATGTTTAAAGGATGTGTATTTCCTTAGAACATTCCCTTGCAAGTGGGATAATTTAAGATTAATTAGTAATTTTATAATTAAATAAAGTTTCAATTATGCAAATTAGGGGAATTACATGATATTTATTAAATACATTATTTAATGAAAAAGGGGAAAATGATATGACATTTAATTAAATAATTAATATTATTTAATTAAATGAGAGTAATTAGTGTGTTAAATTAAATGGTCTAGTTTATTCAATTTAACAAGATGAAGGGTTAGTGCAAGAGGGGGTGAATTAACTTAATTAGGTCAATTAGATTAATAGATGAAAATGATGCAATTAATTAAATAGCTAGGATAATTTAATCAATTAAACCAAAAAAGGATGGGTTTCAAGACAAAGCAATGTTAGTATATTTGATTCGAGTGCATGATATCATTTAGGAAAATTTAAATTTTCTACAATCAGAATTGGAGAGTTTGATGATCTTCCACTAAAACTCCCTAGATATGTAGAGGATAAGTTTGTATCGATAGAAGTGTTCAAACAAGTGGTAGAGGTAAACAAAAGGTTCCAAGAAAGGAAAAAGGTAGGTATATAGTTTCCTATTATACTAGGCCATTTTTATTTTAATTCCATGTTATTTGCACTTAATATTAAAAGAGACCTTATCAAATACACATTGCAATTCTATGATGGAAGGTTTCCTTTAAACATTAAGGATTTTGTGAAGATTAATTTGCAACTAAGTCTTGGATTCTATCATGTTCCAAACTTAGAATATTATTGGGTTGACTTTGTGGATGAATATAAGGTAACAAAGAGAAGATGGACGAGGTTGACCTTAAGGAATATTATTGCATAAAATTAGATTGGGATATCTAAGGCATAGAGGATTATGAATTTAATTTAGTGGATACTATCTATGTTAACAACATTCAGACTTAGCCCATTGTGTCCATAGATTGTAGCATCAAAGAAAATGATATATTGAGGCCAAGACCATGGTTGTATTAAAAAAATAAGTGTTCAAAACTCAAGGGAAGACAACTGAGAGGGAGGTGAATCAATTGACATTGTGGGTATGTACAGGATCATAATGGAAAAAATAGACCCTTAAGTGGCAAAAAATTCAGAAAAATAAGAGTTAGGAAACTTGACATAAAAATTTGAATAAGTTATCTATATTATTTAAAAAATATGTAAGAATAGAATCTGTAGAAAATTGAATGTAGTTTCTAAACAACTAGGTTTTTCTTAAATAAAAAAAATCTACTTGGTGAAAATTTGAAATCTCAATGCAGTAGTACTTAAATTTCAGGGAAAAAATAAGAAGTAGGTGTCTGTCTGACCACCCTAACCACAATAAAATGATAATATATTTTTATAATATTTTAGATATAAGTAGAGGACTCATGTCCCAATGTGATGCATATTTTTTTGTATTTTTTCCAATTAAATAAATAATTATGAATTTTTATTACAACTTTAAAAATATAAAAATCATATCACCACCTTAACTTGGTCAAAATTTCATGAATTTTAATTTTAATTTTTTTAATCCTATATTATGCAAAGCATAGAATGTGATGCATGTTTTGGATTCAAAAAATGTGATACCATTTGAAATCTATAAATGTTTTTCAATCAGTCTATCAATCGGGACTTTAGTCGTAATTTGAATAGAAAATGAATAATAATTACTTATTAAATTCAAAGTAAAGCATAATTTATATTTTTGGAAAGATGAGAACCTCCTTTAAAAACCCTTTTTGTTTCATCAATTTTGGGTAAGAAAAAAGTCGTCAACCACATACCCATCATATTGCCACTTTTTGGCCCATCATTATCCTGCACATACCCTTGTATTTCAAACTTATTCAACTTATTAATCTTATTCTTAGATCTGATCATTAATCATGAAAGAATAAATGAACAACACATCAGAATCACATATAACACCAATATTTTTATGTGGAAACCCTATTAGGGTAAAAAAATGGTGGAGGTCAGTGCACAAGATTATACCCTATTAAAAGTATAAGGAATTATGAATGGGGAATGCACATGAATTCAAGGACACTACCTATAGCTCATTGCTCAAATAAAAAATAACCTTACTGCCCAAAGGAAGACACTATCTTACAAAAAGGTTCTGATTAAATCCATTAGACTTTGAAATAAGAAAAGTAGCATCTACTAATGCCTGGTTATAGTTTTGATTAAGCACATGAACACTTCTTCACTCTTATTCTCTCTCTTCTCTTCCTTTGAATAATCTAAACTTTATTCTCACACTAGAATCTTACACTTCGTACACACACTCACACACCTGCCTTTAAAATGATAAAACAATCACTCTTATATATTTGCAACAAGAAATTACATTGCTATAAGTCAGCTCCAAAGAAATAATAAAATGAATATGAATAGTCAGCTCAAATCAATAAAGATTATTCATGCAAGTCAACCAAGGTCAGCCACAACATAGGGAAGATAGAAAATAGTATCCTCAAAAATGAACCACTTCAATTAATTACTCCTTAAAGATTCACAACACACTTCAACACCTTGTTGGAAAAGAACATGAAAAACATGAACACACAAGAGAAAATATCAGATCACGGGCACAACGATCAATGGAAATGTGCAACATAGGTAGGGCACAAACTAGAAACATCTGAAAGCATCATGAAACATCAAAGAAGCATTTGCAACAACTAAAATTATTGGAATCACATGATCTTCATTCAGGAACACAAACTGAAGTAATAGAAAAGTTGTGAGAACACAACACTTCATAACTCCATCAAATCTTCATGTGGATCTCTAAAAATTGACATGGATAAACTAGATATACTCAAAAAGAAACCTTTTATTCCACAACTTCTAAAAAGAAATGTATTGATCACATTGATAGAAAAAACTTCACTTCGTGACTAACAACCTGTAGCACTTCTTATTACTATTTTCTCAATATCCTACACATATACAGTTTCTAATGCAACAATGCTAATAGTGTTGACATCAATGACAACCACATATTAGCAACACAACACAACATCTAGCAATCTCCCCCTTTACAGTTGATGGCAACACATGATGTGAAAAATACCATCAATACAACTATGCTTACTCCCCCTTAGGTTCTGACTCTTCTTTCCTCAACTCTTCTCCCCGCAAAGATTTTTCACATTTCTCTTCTCCCTCTTTTACATTAATGGAAAATATTTCTTCTATACAAGCTCTAAACCACACATCTTGAACACCTAAAACTCTAAGCATCTGACTAGTCCCCCTGAGTAGCAGGCACCACAACATCAATCCAGATAAAACCATGATCATGAAATGCATGGATTGATGAAAATCAATGCATCCTTAGTTTTTATTAGGAGGGGTAATCCCCCCTAACTTCCCTCTAAGATACTTAAAATTATACTTAGTCAATGACTTGGTAAATATGTCTACAATATGCTCCTTAGTAGGTACATACTCCAATTTGACTTCCTTTTCACTTACTTTCTCTCTCAAAAATTGAAACTTGATAGATATATGCTTGATCTTGGAATGCAGCACTAGATTCTTATAAATGTTAATAGAACTTGAGTTATCATAGAATATAGCTATAGCCTCATCATAAAAAACTTTGATATCCTTCAACATCTATTTGATCCATAGCACTTGAGTATAATTATTAGAAGCAACAATGTATTCTACCTCTGCAATAGATAAAGAAATAACATTCTTCTTTTTGCTTAACCATGAAATCAACTTCTTTCCCAAGAAAAATGCTCCACCACTAGTACTTTTATGTTCATTCACATCTCCTACCCAATCAACTTCAGTAAAGGAACTCAAGGTAAGATCATCATCTTTAGGATACCATAAACCAAAATCAATTATCCCCTCCAAGTAACTAAAAAAACTCTTCACAATAGTCACCTAATATTCTTTAGGATCACCTTGAAATCTAGCAACAATACATACAACATTCATGATATCAGGCCTAGTTTGATTCAAATAAAGAAATCCACCAATCATTGATTTGTATCTAGTCTAATTTTCCTTTAGAGAATCATCAACAGTTGTCATCTTGTATCCAGTCACCATAGGTGTACTAACTGGCTTTGAATCTTCCATACCAAATTTCTTCAGCAATTCTTTCACATAATTAGATTGAGATATAAATATCCCTTTATATAACTAAGTAATTTACAATCCCAAGAATAATTTAATCTCTCAAATCATTGACATCTCAAACTCATTCTGCATCTCATTAGAAAACTTCATACATAAGCCATCATCTCCTCCAAATATGATATCATCAACAAAACCTTCCACAATCAAAAATTTACATCATTCTTTAAATACAGATTACTACCAGCAGTACCTTTGTTAAATCCAAGCTTCACCAAGTACTTATCCAATCTAGCATACCATTCTCTAGGGGCTTGTTTGAGTCCATACAATGATCTCTTCAATCGAAAAAAAAATCTCCCTGATCAATCAACTTGAATCCATTAGGTTGGTCAATATACACTTCTTCCAATTTTCCATTTAGAAAAGCAGACTTGACATCCATTTGATAAACTTTGAAGTCTTTGTAAGTAGCATAAGCAAGAAACAATCTCACAACTTCAATTATAGCAATAAGGGAAAAGGTTTCTTCAAAATCAATACCTTCCATATGTGAATATCCCTTACATACTAGTCTTACTTTATTTCTAACCACTTTGCCATGTTCATTTAGTTTGTTTCTAAAGACCCATTTAGTTCCAATTACATTCTTATCCTTAGTTTTGGGAACAAGAATCCATGTATCATTCTTCTCAATTTTTTGTAGTTCCTCTTTCATTGCTTCAAGCCAATTTTCATCTTTCCATGCTTCATTCACATTGTTAGGCTCAATCTTTGAAATCAAGCAATATTCTTCTACAATCCTTCTCCTAGTCTGGACACCTTTGTTCTTATCACCAATAATTTGATCTTCTAAATGATTCAACGTTACATACCTCCTAGTCTTCTTATAATGTTCTTCAATTTTAGGCTCTTCTAATCTCTCTTCTATTCTTCCTCCAGTTTCTCCTTCCTCTTGATCTTCTTGATTCACCGGAATGATTTAGACTTGAATTGAGTTCTAACCTTTGTTTGTTCTATCATTATGATCATCATAATAATATCCACATGTTCTAGATAGTGTACAAAAATTTTCATCAACCTTAACATTTTCACTTTCAACCATTTTCTTCAATTTCTTATTGTAACACTGGTAAGCCTTAATTTTAGTAGCATAACCCATAAAGATTCCTTCATCACTCCTTGCATCAAAATTTCCTATATCTTCATCTATTTTGATATAGCACTTGCTTCAAAAGCTCTTGAAATATCTAACAGTAGGTTTTCAACTAGTCCATAGCTCAAAAGGAGTCTTACCAGTATCACCTTTGATTTGTACCTAGTTAAGTGTGTACACAATAGAACTCGTAGCTTCTCTTTAGTAGATATGAGGTACATTTCCTTCTAACATCATGGTTCTAGCAACATCTAGAGCTGTTATGTTCTTCCTTTCCACAACTCTATTTTGTTGAGGGGTCCATGGTGCAGATAGTTGTCTCTTTATTCCATGCTCTTCATAAAAGGAATTAAACTCACCAGAATTGAATTCACTACCTATATCTAATCTTAGAAATTTAATCTTTAGACCTATCTCTATCTCAACCATAGCCTTAAATATCTTGAACTTTTCTAGAGCTTCAAATTTCTCCCTTAAGAAAGTAGCCCACATCATTCTTGAATAGTCATCAATAAGCAACATGAAGTACTTGTATCCTTGTAAACTTCTAGTACTAGTAGGACCACACAAATCAATATGCACAAGAGCCAACAATCCATTTGAATTTTGTTGTTTACTTCGAAATGAAATTATTTTTTGTTTTCCTAACTAACATTCTTTGCATATGGCATTAGTAAGTTTCATCAACTTAGGAAGATCTCTCATAGCCTTAGTGGAACTTATCTTGACAATATTATCAAAGTTAACATGAAACATTCTCCTATGCCACAACTAGCTTCCATCAATTTGAGCAATCAAAACAATTTTACTAGCATCACTCAGGTGGAAAATATTACCTTTTTTTTTGTACCTAATACAATCACATTTCCAGAATTTCCCAATATTTTGCAATTACCATATATGAACTGAAGATTGTATCCCTTATCAACCATTTTTTCAACACTTAAAATATTATGCTTCAAACCTTCAACATACAAGACATCATCAGTATTATGCTTCCATCAAGAGAAATGCATCCTCTTCCATGGATCACACTAGCTATATTATCACCAAATATCACAACACCACCTTCATACTTTTCCAAATTCACAACTTTACTTTTATCTCCTGTCATATGATGAGAACAACCACTGCCAATTACCCATTCATCTTTCTCTTCAAATTGAGTAGCTAGTGCTCTCTCAACATTTTTACAACTAGTAGGTTTACTAGAAAAAGGATGACTTTCCTTGATAGCAATAAACACAAATTCATCTTCACTTGCATTTCTTTTGTTAGATTCATCATCTATCACACCTTCATCAACATAGTAACATTTCTTTTTGAATTTAAGCTTGTTAAATCTTGGCTTTGAGACTCTCTCAAGAAACCTTGAAGCAAAATGACCTATCTTATTGCAAGAAGAACATTTAATAGGAAACTTTCCTTTATACTTACCCTTTCCTTTGGCTTCTTGTTTCACAATCAATGCTTCAAGTTCTTCAAGCTCTCTTTCTTCTTCATTGAGTTGTCTCAGTTCATCCTCATTCTTGAATGTATTTCTATATGAACTTTAACCCAAATCATATCTCTGTCTATCTCTTCCAAAAGTAGTGGCCTTCAATGCAGATTCAACCTTAGGAAGTGCATCACCAAATTCACTGAACTCAAAAGTAGTAAGCTTACCAATCAACATATCTTTGGTAACATTTGTTACAGTTTGGAGCTCTTAAATAGTACTAGCCTTGACTTTGTAAGAATTAGGAAAGGATCTAAATACTTAAGAAACAATTTCTGATTTGTCTATTTGTCCACCAACACATTTGATACCACAAACAAGTTCATTCATTCTTTGCATGAAAGTAGTAACATTTTCATCATCACCCATTTTCAAAATTTCATACTTCCCTTTCAGAGTTTGTAGCTTAGCAATCTTCACATTAGTATCACCTTCATACAAGGTTCCCAACTTTTCCTAGATCTCATAAGTAGTCTTTAGATTCATCACATTTTTCATCTTGATATTAGTCAAAGCACTCAACAATGCCTGCTTAGCCTTGATATTATACACAACATCCCTGATCTTATTAGAATTAGTAGGAGCATTTTGTGGAATAACACATATATTTTTTAATGCTCTAGTAGGGTTCACCAATGCATCTCAGATGGCACTCCATTCAAGTCTTCCATAAAGATTAATTTGTTCCATCAAATATATGACTATCCTACTTATAAGTTGCCATACTATATCACCTCAAGTTGTTAAACTTCTTCCAAGGAATGACAAGCTCTGATACCAATTGTTGGAAACTCAAGGGAAGACAACTAAGAAGGGGGGTGAATTAGTTGTCACTGAATTTCAAACTTATTCAACTTATTAACCTTATTCTTAGATCTAATCATTAATCATGAAAGCATAAATGAAAAACACATCAGAATCACACATAAAACCAAGTTTTTTATGTGGAAACCTTGTTAGGGGTAAAACCACAATGGAGGTCAGTCCACAAGATTATATCTTGTTAAGAGTATAAGGAATTATGAATGGGGAATGCACATACATTCAAGTACACTGCCTAGAGCTCACTGCTCAAATACAAAATAGACTTACTGCCCAAAGGAAGAGACACTGTCTTACATAAAGGTTATGTTTAAATCCATCAAAATTTGAACTAAGAAAATTATCATCTACTAATTCCTAGTTACAGTTTTGGTTAAGCACATGAACACTTCACTCTTCTTCTCTCTATGCTCTACCTGATTTGTATAGGATCTAGACTAAATTGCAGAAATGAATGCTTAATTTTTTTACAATGATTTTACAAGTTAATTAAATCAAAATTAACTTTTGGAAATAACAAAATGAAAGAATTAACAAACTGAGAGAAAGTGAGAGAGAAGAAGAGAAGTGCAAACAGTGTTCATAACGGAGTTCGTCACAAATGTGACTACGTCTCCGGGTCCACTCCAATAGAGAGACCGATCCGATTAACTCAAAAATCAATTACAAAGCACCACAATCATTCTCCAAGCACTTCGGCAGCATAACAGTGCTCTGACGTGCAAGAATGACTCAAAGAATCTCCACAAGACCTCTCTTTCGTGACCTCACAGCTTCAAGACTTCATCACCTGAAAAAAAAACTTGGATTCCACTCTCATCTCACACCCCCTTTTTATACATAAAATTAACTCAAATTGGTTACTAACCAATTGATTTACAAAATATTCCTTATCTCTCCAAAATATCTTCAAATCTCCCTATTTTACATAATATCCTCCATTATTAACATATTAGGATTATATTAATCCTTTACAATATTTTAGAACCCTTCAATCTTTCTTATTTTCGGGCTCTGTGGTTTTGGAGGTTTTGATTTAATCCTTTAAAAAGTTTATTGTTTGTCTAAATTTCAAATTATAGGAGTTTGTTTAAATTTTAAAGTATTCGGTTTGAAAAAAATAGACAAAATGAACCGACACCAACTATATTATAAAGCCACCGAATGGCTCGTCGGTGAACATACATTTTGGCACCCGGGTGGTTCTGAGTTCGATGCCCATCTGCTCATTTTTAAAACGAACTTCAAACAATACTATGATAAAAGAAACCCAACATAAAATATTGTTGAGGCCGCGGATTTGGCGGAACGGCCAATGCGCTATGTTTGGAATAGGTCGGTGGGAGGTTCGAAACTCCCCAACACACATTTTTTTAACAAAACCAAACAAACTAACAAATTTCAATCCACCAACAGAGATGGAAGAGAGCGCCACGTGTTGCACCAGGAGGGTGCCACGTGGCAGAATATAATTAGCCAATAGCACTGACATGGACGACAACTGTGCAGCTGACTGTGCGCTGACGCAGAAGCCGACGTGTATGCCGACGAGACGCTGACATGTGTACGGATGACACGTGTCATCATCCTATTGGTCCATACATTGCTGACAAAGATGCCACATGGCAGATCTTAGTTGGTCTATTTCGGATTTGTACGGACTGTTGACGTCATCTTGTACGGACGCTGACGTCATCATTCACCTTCTAGTCACCAAGTCAACCAGGAGCTTTGACCGCTGATAAGTTGAGCATACGATGTCAGATTTTGATGAAACGAGTTGCATTGGAAAGCTTGCGATGAACTCTTCATGATGACGTGAACTTTGAAGATTTTTGACGATGCCATTTTTTTGCCTTCTGGACGCCCCTGATTCCAGTTTGACCGAAGGTTTGACTGGCTATAACTCGTGCAAACGGACTCCTTTTCGCTCCGTTCAAGTTGTGTTGGAATCAGGATGCTGAGCTCTTTCTGATGGTGTAGATTCTAGAGAAAAATGAGACACTTCAATTTTCACTGAAAAATGTCCACCGGATCACTACCTTTGAATTATTTGAACTTTATTTGCACACAAGACTCTTACACTTCACACACACACTCATAGACACACCTTTAAAATGATAAAAAAATTATGCTTATATATCCACAATAAGAAATTACATCGATATAAATCAGCTACAAAGAAATAATAAAATGAATATAAATGGTTAGCTCAAATCAATAAATATTATTCATGCAAATCAGCCAAGGTTGGAAAAAACATAGCGAAGACTAGAAAAATAGCATTCTTAAACATGAACCAGTTCAATTAGGGTATGTGCAGGATCATCATGGAAAAAATAGGCCCTTAAATGGAAAAAAACATAGAAAAATCAGAGTTAGGCAACTTGACGTAAAATTTTGAATAAGTTATCTATATTATTTCAAAAATATATAAAAATAGAATCTATAACAAATTAAATGTAGTTTCTAAACTACTAGGTTTTTTTTTTTTTTAAATCTATTTGGTGAAAATTTGAAGTTTCAATGTAGTAGTACTTAAATTTCAGGGAAAAAATAAGAAGTAGGTGTCTGTCTGATGACCATAACCACAATAAAATGATAATATTTGTTTATAAGATTTTAGATATAAGTAGAGGACTCATGTCCGAATGTGATGCATATTTTTTGGTAATTTTTTTCCTAGTAAATAATTAATTATGTTTTTTTTATTACAACTTTTAAAAAATATAAAAACTCGTATGTTTGACCACCTTAACTTGGTGAAAACTTCATGAAATTTATTTTTTCTTTTTTTCATCCTATAGTATGCGAAGCATAGAATGTGATGCATGTCTCATATTCAAAAAATGTGATATCATTTGAAAGCTATAGATGTTTTCAATCAATCTATCGATCAAGAATTTAGTCATAATTCAAATAGAAAATGAATAATAATTATTTATTAAATTCAAAGTAAAGCATATTTTATATTGGTGGAAAGTTGAGAATCTCCTTTAAAAACCATTTTTGTTTCATCAATTTTGGGTTAAAAAAAAGTCGCCAGCCACATACCCTACACATACCCATAATATCCCCACTTTTTGGCCCATCATTATCCTACACATACCCATTAATTACTCCTCAAAGATCCACAACACGCTTCAACACCTTGTCAGCCAAGAACATGAAAACATGAACACACAAGAGAAAATCTCAGATCATGAGCACAATAATCAATGCAAATGTGCAACACAGATAGATCACAAAGTCAAAAAATCCACAAGCATCATGAAACATTAAAGAAGCATTTGCAGCATTTGAACTTACTTAAATCACATGATCTTCATCTAGGAACACAAACCGAAGTAACATAAAATCTATTAGAATACAAATCTTCATAACTCAATCAAATCTTCACGTAGATCTCTAAAACTTGACATGGATAAACTAGATATACTTAGAAAGAAACCCTTTAGTCCACAACCTATGAACAATGATGTATTGATCACATCGACAAAAATAAATTCACTTCACCACTAACAACCTGTAGCACTCCTTATTACAATTTTCTCAATATCCTCAACATATACAACTTATAATGCAACAATGCTAATAGTGTTGACATCAATGACAACCACATATCAGAAACACAACACAACATCCAACAATAAGAGTGGGTGGTGAAGAAGAATATAGAAAAGAAAGCTCCCCCTACTAGATCACAAAATACTCAACCACAAAGTGAATGTAGCCAACCACTTGCAACCTTAGGCATACAAACTTCTACTTTATAGCAAATATCATTAGAAGGACAAGGTGGTGGAGATGGTGAGCCTCTAAAGAGAAACATCCTAGAGAAGACTTGTGAAGAAGATGCTCACAAGCCTTCTTTGTAGGATAAAGATAAGGAAATAGCTAAAGAAGAAGAAGAAGAAGAAGAAGAAATAGTCAATGTCTCTACTTCTCCCTCTTAGGAAAGTGCCTCTTCTTCCCCTAAATCTTCTCCTTGTAGGGATACACACACTTCTCCTAGGGTAGGTCCTACTCCTCCCTCTTCTTCTAAAGAGGCCATTTGTTACTCCTACTTTTAGAAGAGTGCTATTTGGTTAGCTTAGTTCCAAGTCAATTGTTGAACTATAGATTTTTGGCTCTCTAGGACTTTCTAGCACTTCTAGGGTTTTCACCTAAAAGGAGAAAGCAAGGGCAAAAGAATCTAGCTAGTTCACTCAAATTAGAATGTGTATGATCTAATTAAGACTAAATGATATGATATTAATGAAACTAAACAATGAAATATAGAAATTATGAATGCAAAAACTAAGATTATTGCAATGTTGGAAAACACACTATGATATGCAAACAATCAACTATGAATGAATGAATGAAAAATAGAGAAGAAAAAGGTTGAATCAGAGTGCACCTGGAAGTCTGATGAAGAATCTGGAAGGTTCTGAATGCTATTTGAAATTAGTAAAAATAAAAAATGGGACTCATTCACCACTGATGGTGAATTAGTCTTGCTTCTCATGAAAACTATTGAGAACTAGTTTTTGACTATCGATATCTAAAATCTAACAGAACCTAGATTTTTAGTCTTAAGGTAGGACTCCTTTTCCACTAGTGGTGAATCAATCCTCTCCCAAAATTCTAAGAAATCAAGAGACAAATTTGCAACACCAGATCTAGAAATGTCTGCTTGTCAGGTTGTTGAAGTCAATTCTATAGGAAATTGAAATATGGTTGATTTGATTTGAAATACCTAGTTGAATTGTTCTTTACTTTTCAACATCTAGATTCTTGATAAATCTGCATGCAAAACACATGCACAAAGGGGAAAAATTGTTGAGGATTAGCAAATAGGGGTTTTCCTTGGTCAAACCCCACTTTGGTAATCAAACCCTTAATGAAATAATGGAATGAAAGAGAAAGATAAACTAATAACATGCAAATGCTATCACCTTACCAAACCCTTGTTGATGAATGTTTGAAGATATGTCAATGGATTCCTTTAAACACTTGATTGATGCTTGATTTGAATTTGTAAAGTACTTGAATGCTTGGATGTGATGTATGATTGTATGAGATTGCTTGAATGAATGAGGAGATATAAAATGAGGTGAAAATCACTTATTTATATAATCATGTTCCTTAGTAACCCATTAATACCTCATCAAAGGCTGACGTCAAGTGATTTTGAATAAAAAACCCAAAAGAAAATTTTAAATATTTCAAATTTGGAGCCAAGGGGGACTCATTTGCCACCCATGGTGAATAGGTCCCACCTAGGACCTAAATGTGGGTGTCGGGAATTAAGTTATTTAATGTTTCTTGTTAGGTTTACATTAAAAAATGCACTTAATTAAGCCTTTAAGGGCATAAATGGGTTAAATAAAGTATAAGAAAAGTGTAAATAGTGAAATTATGCCTAGAAAAGTGTGAAATATTGTTACAAGACTTTACAAAACTTCAAAATAGGACTTGATTAGTGATGAAAAGGTTATTTTTAGGTGAATTGTAATGAATAGAGTTTAGAAGAGTGTATAAATGTTTAACAACACTTCACAACACCTTCACGAGATGTCATTATTTGCATTTTAAGGACCTAATGTGAATTTTCAAGCCACATTACAACAATAAATCAAAGAAAAATAGACCAATCATCAAGAGGAAAGGCCTAAAAAGACCATAAAAATGACAAGTGTCCATTTTTCTATGGTACATTTATCCCCCACTTTAGTGAGAGGATGGACTTCAAACTCACACTAAAGTAGCCATGAATATTGAGAGAGGAGTTTTAATGTGCTTATGTTAGCAAGATGAAATGACAATGATCAAGAGGGATGATCCAGTCCCCAAGATAAAGATCCCATGGAAAATTGAACATAAGAATAAAGGAACACACATTATGATGAGAAAGAAATGAAAGATTCAATTGTTTATCCAACTAGTTGTGGATTAGATCTAGGCTTATTATTAGGAAAAATAAATGTGTACTCACTCTAGGGTGATAGAACTCATGGTGGTCCATTAGGTGAGAAAAACTAAGAAGGTGAAGTACATATGCTAGTTTGAATGCACCCACAAGCACAAAGGTGACTATGGGGAAACTCGTGCCTCAGAATGGGCTTCTCGCTCAACCATACTAAATTTATACCTCCTGATAAATTTAATAATGTACCACAAAGGAAAAATGTTTGTTCATGCTCCATGAGACAAGTAAAGCTTTGTATGTTTAGAACTCATGAACAAAGAGAAAGGATATCATAGGCATGCAAGTTGCATTATGCAAGGTGGAAAAGATGTAAAATGAAAAAATGTAAAATGTAAAAGATGTTCAAAGGAGTCTTGTTAAATGCATGCAAGGTCTATGTCTTAGGGAACATTTTGTCTAATGTCTCCAAGAGAAGACCAATCAAAGAATAGAATATTCACAACTTAGGGGATGTAGTACATTGCATCAGACCACTAAGAGGGATGTAATATTCTAAGATAGATCATAGTTATGAAGGAAATCACACCCAATGTCATCCACAAAATGACTAATGCATCATATGAAGTGACAAGGATTCACTAAGAACAAAGAATTCAAAATGAAATGATTCCAATATATGCCCCCCACTTCAAAGAAATTGCTACACACTAGTCTAGGAGCAATTTCTTTAAATTAGAAAAGGAAAGAAAATACAAAAAGGAAAATAAGACATGAGAGCTAGCTTGAAAATCCCCTATGCCAAGTCATATGTTTCCGAGTTAGGTTGCTACATGTATATGAAAAAGAAAACAAAAGAAAAGGGAGTTTCCCTCCAAAAAGAAAAGCACCAAACGCATAAGGGATCTATGGATTTGGGGTCAATATCTTTGTTGCTGCAATGTTTTTATGAAATAGCTCAGAACTATCATCATTCCCCAAAGCACATAGAACTAGAAGAATGACACAAAGAGAGAGAAAACAAGAGAAAAACAAGGTCTGTTTTTAGTTAACATGGAAGAGACATTGCGGCCTCAATGCTTTGCATTGTCTGCAAAAGGAAAACACACCTAAAAAGAAAATGGAAAGGAAAATGAAAAGAAAAGAAAAGAAAAGAAAAATATTTTGGTTCAACATGAAGGAGACATTTCCATCTCAATTCCTTTCATCATCCCCAAAAGGAGAAACACAAGAAAAAGAAAAAGGGACCGATTGGGTCAACATGGAAGAGACATAGGGAATCTCTATGCTTTGTGTCATCCCCAAAAGGAGAATAAAAAAGAAAATAAAAAAGTAAAGGCCCTTTTGGGTCAACATGGAAGAGACATTGCGGTCTCAACACTTTGTGTCATCCCTAAAAGGAGAACACAAGAAAAGGAAAATGCACAACATAGAGAAGAATAGAGGTGCAAATACAAGAATTGTACAAAGAAAAGGAACATTAAGCATATAGAATGGGGGAAAACAATACACACATAAAGGAAAATTGAAAAAGGAAACTGTAAAAGGCTAGTAAGATGAATGCAAGTCAACCATCTAACAAGTCATCCATCTCCCAATCATGTTTAGTGTATTGCGAGGGCAGTTGACTATCCAAAGGAAGAATTGCAAGTGCTGAACTAAAAGATTTTCCAAAATCTTCACTTGGTATGTATGATTTATCATTTAAGCTCATGGTAGATGAAAATAATGAGTTTAGAGTGTTATGAACTTCATGTATTTTTGTAGTCTCTTCACCTCATCATCATCAAGGTTGATTACAATAGGAGGACAAAGGGTTGTCTCCAAGGAAGGATGGATCAAAATTTGAGGTTGTTGGATTGGTTCATTTTGTTATGATAGTTGGACTATATTGTCTCGTAGCAGGTTAGGGGGAAGAGGTTGGTCATTTAATGCTTCTATCACATGTGTAGGTTGGTTTTTATTGTGTTCTTCAATTTGAGATTTACAAGCAAGGAGATGTTTGAATTTGTTGAGGTGTAAGAGCAGGTTGCTCCATCATAGGTTCCTTTCCTTTTTGATGGAGAAGAATGGAAGAAACTGAAGATGATGGGTCAATCACTTTTTGTTTGAATTTATACACTTGTTTAATGTGAGGAGGCATGTTAGGATTTGTTTCAATTTCTCTTGGTCATTTAAATGTTGGAGGGGATGTGTTTATGGGTGGTTGTTCATGAGGTTGTGTGGTTTGTTCAATGTCCGACTCAGGCTAAAGCATGGTTTCATCCAAGATGGGGGAAGTGGAAGTGGATGGGGACAAGAGAGACAATTTGGATATGTGTTTTGCTTTCAAATTTTGATAGGCTATGAAGAAGAAATTGTTACAAGGGGTGATGGGCTCCATGGGTTTAGGCTAAAAATATTTTAAGAAAAAATTACCTTTAGAAGATAAGGGATTAAAACCACTATGGTTTATGGTAAATATCTCATTGTCATATGGAAACTTCAAACACTTATGAAAAATGGATAGGAATGCTTTCATTGAGTGAAGCCGTGAATGACCTAGCTACAAATGAAATTGATTTGATTGTGAAATAATAGAAAATGTTACCTCCAAAGTTTTAGGTCCTACTTGTAACAGAAGTATGGTCGATCCAGTTGTAGGGCACACAAAACCAATATGTGTTTTGATCCATGTAGTTTGTTTATTATAGTTATCTTGATATAGCTCACGTAGTACTAAAAATTCTTCTATGATCACATTCTCTCCACATGCATGATCTATTAATATCCCATTAGTAGGTTTATCATAGATTTGCCTGGATATGTAAAGAGGACCATCAAGAAGCTGTTTAATTATATCTTTATAAGAAAAAGTGATATCAATATTTTTTTTAGTTGTGCCCTTATGAGGGATAATGTATATTGTACCCACAATTCCATCCATAGGATTAACTTTAGTAGCATTTGGAGTTATATCAGGTTGTTCATTATTTTTATTAATGCTCAAGAATTGAGGGTTTAAGGGTTTGCTAGTTTTGAAAAATGAAATATTATGTTTAGGCATACGGTTGGTAAATATTTGTAAATTCTGGTTAGGGGGTGCAACAGACTTATTACCTTGATCATTAACACCTACAATGGAAAGACGCAAACCAATGAGGTCTTGAACTAAGTGTTTTAGACGCTTACATTGTTTAGTTTCATGGCCATTTGGTGATAAAAATGTAAATAAGCATTTTGTTTGAAGTTGGGTGGTAAGGGCTTGGTGGTGTCAAGTGGTTTAATGATAGGCAACATGATCATGTTTTTTTGGAGCAATTGGTTCATGGTATTGTGAATGGTATCAGGTAAGGGAGTCAATTTTCTCTTCAGGTCCCCATAGGTATAGGGCACAACTATTTTAAGAGAGGCTACTTAGTTTGGAATGGGTTGGGGTGGTTGTGGATAGGGTAGACTAAATTGTAAAAATCCTTGGTTAGGTTTTCTAAAGTTTGATCCATTGTTGTGGTTGTTTTTCTTATATTTCTTAGTTCGGTTAGAAATGGATTTTGAATCACAACTAGAAGCTGAGTTTTGATAATCATAAAGGGTCATGCATAAATGCATGAACGAGGGGAATTTTATCATTGTTAACTTATCCTGAGGGTTAGTATACAAATTCCAAATAATCATCTTTTTTAGATGTGAATCAAGAATCTTAACATCAATTTGAGCATACAACTACTAGTAATGAGAAATGAAGTCAGTGAATTTTTCATTAGTATTTTGTTTATAGTGCATTAAATCTACCATTTTTTTTTGAAGAGTCATGCAAACTTGGATATGACTTATGAAAGCATCTACAAGTTCATTAAAGGATTAGATGGAATAATTAGGTAGGTTTGAAAACCAGTCTAATGTAGTGTCTTTAAAGGTCCTAGGAAAAATTTTAGCCAATAGCTTGTCATTGAGGACAAAGTCACTACACAAGGTTGTATATGAATTGACATGGTTGGTAGGGTCTCCTTTAACCCCTTATTTATCAAACCTAGGAATTTCAATTCCTTGTGGCATTTGGGTGCATAAAATCTCTAAGGATAGTGGGCTACCACAGACATGGTATGGTGGTGGAGAGTTTTTGTTGCATGGATGAGATAGTGTAAAAGAGTTGTGTAATGATGGGATCAGTGTAAGGAGTATGAGGTGGAAGGGAAATGGATATGGGGTGTATGTAATGTTGGGAGAAGTGAAAGGAGCACTTAGAGGAGTGAAGGTGGAGCATTGAATATGGGATGCCACAAAAGAACTTGGAATTTTGGGTGGAACTGGAAAGGAAGGATCCACATGATTAACTTGTTGCATAGTTGTTGTAAGCTTAGGTGTGGTATAAGCTAGAATGGATGCTATGGTTGAAGGGGGAGGAATGTGAGGTCCTCCTTGGGTTGAAACTATGTTTTCTAATTAGGAAGTATTAGGAGCATGTTTATTGTATATTTCAACAACTCTTTTCATGACTTGTAAGCCATCATCACTCTCAATCAAGCGATGAAGGTTTTCTATTGCAAGTATGGAATTGGTGGGAATGTTTTCAAGAGACAAGTCTTGTTGTAAATGTGCAAATTCTTCATTAATACTAATGACCTTGTCTTGAGGAAGAGATTTGATTTGTGTGTCAACATTCGTTGGATGGAAAGGTGAAGGCATATAAGTGGTATGATCAATGCCTAATGCACCATTGTCCATACTAGGAGTAGGATCTCTTGAGATCCCAAGGTCCACAATGAAAGTGCTATTATGGGAAGCCATAAGTCTAGAACTTCGTCTCACTAAAGTATTATCAATGGGGAACCAAACACTCATGTAGGTACCAAAAAAGATGGGATGAGTGTAAATAGGAATTCTACTAACTGAAATAGAGAAATAACAACAAAGAACAAAAATGTAGGAAAATGCTAGAAAATGTCTAAAAATGCAATATGAAATGCACAGGTGGACTGATTCGCCCAGGGTGGCGAATGAGTCCTAGTATGAGATTTTTTACGTTTTTTATAAATTTTAAAGTGATTTAAATGCTTTTTAGATGCCAATGAAGGATGTAGATTCATTTTTTCAATTTTCTCAATGATATGCAATGAAAAAAGGAAATCTAAATGAGTCTTTCACTAATGCAAGTTAAGAAACCCTAGAATACAAAAAAAACAATATTCTTATTGAATTTTGATGCAAATGAAGCAAAAAATGCAATATGCAATTGAAATTATAAAGCTAATATGTTAAAAATGCAGGTTCACCAAAAAGAATTATAGATTTTTTGGCTCTCTAGGACTTTCTAGTACTTCTAGGGTTTTTCACCATTAAGGAGAAAGCAAGGTCCAAAGCATATAACTAGTTCACTCAAATTAGAATGTGTATGATGTAATTAGGAATAAATGGAATGATATGAGTGCAACTAAACAATGAAATTCAGAAATTATGAATGCAAAACCTAAGATTAATGCAATGTTGGAAAACACACTATGATATGCAGACAATGAACTATGAATGAATGAATGCAAAATAGAGAAGAAATGGGTTGAATCAAAGCACACTTGGAAGTTTGATGAAGAATATGTAAGGTTTTGAATGCTATCTAAAATTATTGAAAATCAATAGTGGGACTCATTCGCCACTGATGGCAAATCAGTCCTCCTTCTGATGAAAACTGTTGTGAACCAATTTCTCACTATCAAGATCTAGAATTTGACAAAACCTAGATTTTTCAGTCTTAAGGTGGAACTCATTCATTGATGGTGAATCACTCCTCTCCCAAAATTCTAAGAAAGCAAGAGACAAATCTACAACACCAGATCTAGAAATGTCTGCTTGCTAGCTTGTTGATGTTAATTATACAGGAAGCAAACAAAAAGTCTTCTCCAATCTTGAAATATGGTTGAGTTGAATTGAAGCACCTAATTGTCTTGTTCTCTACTCTTCAAGACCTAAATGCTTGATAAATTTTCATACAAAACACATGCACAAAGGGGAAAAATGGTTGAGGTTAGAAAATAGGGGTTTTCCCTGGTCAAACCCCTAATGAAACAATTAAATGAATGAGAAAGATAAACTAATAACATGTAAATGCTATCACCTTACCAAACCCTTGTTCATGAAATTCTAAAGATATGTCAATGGCTACCTTTGAATGCCTGATTGATGCTTGATTTGAATTTGTAAAGTGCTTGAATGCTTGGATGTGATGTATGATTGTATGAGATTTCTTAAATGAATGAGGAGATGTAAAATTAGGTGAAAATCACTTATTTATACAATCTTGTGCCTTAGTAACCTGTTAATACCTCATCATAGGCAGACATCAAGTGATTTTGCATAAAAACCCAAAAGAAAATTTAAAATATTTTGAATTTGGAGCCAAGGGGGACTCATTCGTCACCCATGGTGAATGGGTCCCACCTAGGACCTAAATGTGGGTGTCGAGAATTAAGTTATATTTAATGTTGTTTGTTTGGTTTACATTAAAAAATGCACTTAATTAAGCCTTATAAGTGCATAAAGGGATCAAATAAAGTATAATAAACATGTAAATAGTGAGATTATTCCTATAAATGTGTGAAATCTTGTTACAATACTTTACAACACTTCAAAATAGGACTTGCCTTAGTGATGAAAAAGTTATTTTTTGGTGAATAGAGTCTAGAAGAGTGTAGAAATGTTTTACAACACTTCACAAAACCTTCACAAGATGTTATTATTTTTGTTTTAAGGACTTGATGTGACTATTCAAGCCACATTACATCAATAAATCAAATCAAAATAGACTGATCATCAAGAGGATAGGCCTAAAAAAGACCATGAAAATGACAAATGTCTATTTTTCTAAGGTGCAATTGCATCTACCACATCTTCTTGGATTGAATAAATTCTATCAAGGAAAAGGAAATTTTTTCAAGTAAACCTCCCAAAGAAAGACCTTGTGGGATATCTAATTCAGAGTACCCCTAAGCCCAAGAAGTTGAAAACTACACCTTTGCTATTGGAAGATGACAACAATGAGAATGTGTGTAGAGGTAGCTCACTCTTTTTTATAGAAAGAAGCAATACAAACCACTATTAGTGATTCCAATATCACTAGAGTGAACTTGGGGCCTTCCACAAGGGATGGGTATGTGCATAAATTTCAAGTGAAAACAACTAGATTGGTGGAACATATACGTAAGGATAAGAAAAGTAAAGATGAGCTAAAGGTTTAGGTCAATATTCTAACTAAATGCTTCAAGTCTATATTTAACATTATCCCACATCCAATTTCCTAAACATATTTTTTTTGACCTAGAATCATCAATGGGGAAGGAGCTAGTAAGTAAAATATAGAGCTATATAGCCTTTGGTAAAGCTATGGAAGAGTGGGCCATTGATTATATATTAAATGAAGGTGACCAATTCATTTCTGACATAAATAAAGTGTGTAAAGATATTGATGCCCTAAATATTGAAGTAGATAAAGATATCATCTCGACCATGCTAAAAGAGATAGTGCAGAAAAATACCCTCAATGATCTTAAAGGAATGGTGCAATTGGGCCTTGAGAGGTTAGTTAGTGAGAATATTCTCCTAAACATTACAGATAATCACTATACTATGTGGAAGAAGAGTGTAGAATGGGAAATATTTATTGTTAAGCATAGTATACAAGAGTTTAGTAAAGTATACACATAATGCAACAATGTCAAGGATGCAATTTAGAACTTCTTAGGAATCAACCTGTAGCTTAAGAAAGAAGGCAACATTTAAGATGAGGATGAAGAAACCTTGAAAATAAATTTCAAATGGATGGTCGATGACATCTTTGAACCCACTTGAAATATGAAAATTTTCATTTTGTCAAAAGTCAAATCTTGGCTAACAGAAGTTAGTTCTTAACACTTTTTTCAATAGTAGGACTAATTTTTTTGAATAGTAGGACTAATTCACCACCCTTTCCAAATGAATCCCACTATGAAAAATCAAAAAAATTCATCAGCATTCTAGACATTCGAGAAAGCTCACTCAACATCTAGGTGCACTCATATTTGACCCTATACCTTTTGTTTTGCATATTTCTTTCTATCTCTTCATCTTTCATAGTTGTTTGCATATCACAGTGTGTTTTCAAACATACCTTAAATTACACTTTTGCATTCATTTTAAATAATTTTAATCAGCTAATTGCATTTATTTTAGTTCATTTACATTATAGTACATCACATATGTCCTAATTTGAATGTCACATAGGTATTTTAGTATCAACAAGTCCTATTTTAAAGTGTATTTTTGGGTTGTATCCCGATAAACAACATTAAACATAACATTATTCCCAATACTTGGTTTTGGGTACCAGGTGGGACTCATTCACCAAGGGTGGTGAATGAGTACCCCTTGGTCCCAAATTTAAAATATTTCAAAATTTCTTTTAGGATTTTACTCAAATTCACTTCATGTCGGCATGTGATGAGGTATGAATGGATACTAAGGTACAAGATTTGTATAAATAGACATTTTTCACCTCATTTTACATCTCCTAACACATTCAAGAAATTTTATCATTCATGCATTCAATCTTCAAGCACTCAAGCATTTTGCATCATCAATTCAAGCACTTTCAAGCATTTTGGAGAAGCCATTGACATCAATTCAGATTTGCATATTCAAGGATGTGGTAAGTTTGTAATAGTTTCATGTTATTCATTTATCATTTAAGTTGCATTTCATTCATTTCTATTGGGTTTAATTACTAAAGTGTGGTTTGACCAAGGAAAACCCCTATTCACTAACCCCCCAACATTTTTCCCTTTGTGCATGTGTATTTGCAACCTTTTCTTGCAGATTTAACAAGTTTAAAGGTGTTAAAAATTTGAATTCAAGTCAACGAGGCTCTTCAAGTCAACTTATCATTCTTTTAATCATTTTGAGATTTTTCGGCCCATTTTCTATAGAGTTGACCTTGGTAATCTAATATTTAGACTTTTAAAGATCTATAGTAGTATTGTCTTTTAATTTTCCAAAAATCTTGGGGAGGATAGATTCAGTACCCTTGGTGAATGAGTCCCACTTGAAATATGAAAAATTTCATTTTTTCAAAAGCCAACTCCTGACTATCAGAAGTTAGTTCCTAACACTTTTTTCAACAGTAGGAGGATTGATTCACCACCCTTTGCAAATGAGTCCCACTCTAAAAAAAAAAAAAATCATCAGCCTTCCAGACATTTGAGAAAGCTCACTCAACATATAGGTGCACTCAGATTTGACCCTATACCTTTTGTTTTGCATATTTCTTTCTATCTCTTCATCTTTCATAGTTATTTGCATATCACAGTATGTTTCCAAACATAGCTTAAATTGCACTTTTGCATTCATTTTAGATAATTTTAATTAGTCAATTAAATTAAATTTAGTTCATTTACATCATAGCACATCACATATGTCCTAATTTGAATTTCACATAAGCATTTTAGGATCTAATCTCTCTCCTTTTGGGTGAAAAACCCTATAAGAGTTAGAGAGTCCATTGGGTCCTAAAATCTATGTATCAATTACCAATCAAATTTTTTTCTTTAGGTCTAGGAACTAGTTTCAACATGTCATTCTTTTCAATCTATGTCTGCTCTTCCTTCATAGCTTCCATCCAATGTTCATCTTGGAAAGCTTCAGTGACATCTTTAGGTTCAATATTGTAAATTACAAAATACTCTTCTGCAATCTTTCTTCTAGTTTACACACCTTTATTTTTATCTCCTATAATTTGAATTTCATAATGATTTAGCTTTACATAACCTGGAGTTTTAGTACTTTAACGAGCTTTTGGTTCTTCTGATCTTTCATCTGCACTTGTACTTGTTTGTGCTTCGTAACTTACTTGATTTACTAGAACAAATTGAGGTTGCTTTACTGAAACATATGGAATAATCTGAAGTTGGTTTTGAGTCTGAGAATTCTTCCCTTGTATTGTATTTTCTTGATATGAATCATAACTATAATATCTAGATGATTTGGTAGAGTTCTCATCAGCTTTAATAGTTGTACTCTTAACCATCTTTTTAAGTCTTTTGTTATAGCACTGGTAGGCCTTGCTTTTAGTAGAGTAACCTAAAAATACTTCATCACTTCTTGCATAAAATTTCCTATATCATAATCTCTCTTGATATAAAATTTTCTTGCAATGATTTTGAAATATTTAATAGTAGGCTTATAACCAAGCCATAGCTCAAAAGGGGTCTTACCAGAATTACCATTAACATTTACCTTGTTTAAAGTATACACAATAGTGCTTACAGCTTCACTCCAATAGATTTGGGGAAAAAAAAAATTATCGTCATTGTTGTAGCAACATCCAAAATTGTTTGATTCTTTCACTCTACAAATCCATTCTATTGAGGAGTTCGGGGAGCAAATAACTGTCTTTTGATTCCATGTTCTTCACAAAAAGAGTTGAATCCTTGGAGGGGAACTCACCACCTCTATCAAATCTTATACACTTAATTTTCAGACCTTTCTCATTCTATGCCATAGCCTTGAAACTTTTGAACTTTTCTAGCACTTGACATTTTTCTCGTAAGAAGGAAACCCATATAATTCTAGAGTAATCATCAATCATCAACATAAAGTACCTATCTAGATGAATACTTTTGACTATGGAGGGACCACAGAGGTCATTATCTAGCAACTCCAACAAACGATTTGAATGAGACTATTTTCTCTAGAAGGAGACTCTAGTCTATTTACCCATCTGACGCTCCTTACAAATTTTGTTTGTAGGCTTCACTAACTTAGGTAGATCTCTTACTGCTTGAGTGGAACTTACCTTGACAATGTTATCAAAATTTACATGACACAACCTCCTATTCCACAACCATCTTTCATCTACTTGAGCAATTAAACAACTCCCACTAGCAGTATTTAGGTGAAAAATATTACCGTTTTTCTTTATACCTATAACAATCATATTGCCAAAACTTCCATGTATCTTGCATCTTCCATATTTCAATTGTAGATCATAGCATTTTTTCACCATCTGTCAAATACTCAAAATATTATGCTTCAGGCCTTCAACATAAAGAACATCATTAGTGTTATCCTTACCACCAAGGAAAATAGAACCTCTGCCACAAATCACACCATCATACTTCTCTGGACTTACAAATTTGTTTTCATCACCAGTCATATGATGTGAGCATCCACTATTAATAACCCAATCATCCTTTTCTTCAACTCAGGTTATAAGAGCTTTCTCATCTTTAGAAAATTCATTAGCCACAAGACTATTTTCAATGGTAGCAATGAAAACCCATTAATCTTCATTTCCATTATCTTTATGAGACTTCTCATCACTCACTCCTTCAAAAAAGTAACATTTATTTTGGAATCTAGACTTGTTAGGCTTAAATATAGGAACTATTTAAGGATACCTTGATGAAAAATGAGCTATTTTACTATAAGAAAAATATTTAATGGGAAAAACTCCTTCATACTTAACTTTTCCTCTGCCATCTTTCTTTACAATCAGTGCTTCCAATTCTTCTACCTCTATTTCTTTATTTTCAATCTATTTTATTTCTTCATCATACTTGGATATCTTTATGGAACATTCTCTTAGACCATATCTTTTCTTGTTACTTCCAGATATAGTAGCCTTGAATGCTGATTCAATCTTTGGAACAGATTCACCAAATTCACTTAATTCAAAAGCAGCAAGCTTACCAACCAACGTGTCTCTTGTCATCTTTGTTATTGATCTAAGCTCTTCAATAGTGTGAGCCTTCACTTTGTAGGAGGGAGGTAAGGATTTGAGTATCTTAGCACAATTTCATCCTCATCCAAAGAACCACTAAAACATCTAACACCCATCACTATTTCATTCTCTTTGTAGAAAAGAAATGATATTTTCATTTTCACCCATCTTCAATTCTCATACTTTCCTATCCAACTCTGTAGCTTAGCCATCTTCACCTGTGCATCTCCTTCATACAATGTTTCTAGCCTCGCCCAAATCTCATGAGTTGTTTGTAGTCCTATCATATTTTCCATCTCTGAATTTTTCAGAGCACTCACAAAAGTTTCAATAGCCCTGATATTGCTTTCAGCTTCTTTGATCTTATCAATAGTGGAGGGACCATTCTGAGGAATAACATATGGATATTTTGTAATATTCTAGAAAGCTTCACCAATACACCTAAGGTGACATTGCATCCTACCTTTCCACATTGAGTAGTTAGTTCCATCAAATCTAGGAATGTCCTTGTATGTTTCCATCTCGAATCACCTCAAGCTTGTAGACTTCTTTAGAGGAACCTGCTATGATACCAATAGTTGAAAAAAAAAGGAAAAATAACCGAGACATGGGGGTGAATGAGTTGTCACAAAATAATAAAATATTTTCAAACTTTACTTAACCTAATCTCAGATATGATGAATAAGAAATTAACTATAAGAATTTAACACATCAAAGAGACAAAGAACACCAAGGATTTTTTACGTGGAAACCTTGTTATGGGAAAAACCATGGTGGATGCTAGTCCACAATATTATACCCTATTAAAACTATAATGAAAATAATAAAGGGGAATGCACATACATTCAAGCACACTGCCTAGAGTTCACTACTCAGCTACATAAGGGGCTCACTTCCCAACAATATAGAATAGGATTAAATATGGAGGGTACGAACTAAGAAAATAGCTTTTGCAAAAACCTAATTACAGTTCCAATTAAGCATAGAAAACTCCTTCACTTTTCACTCAAACTACTTCCAGCATCACTCAATCTTCTTCACACTCTACTCTCCAATTGAATGATATTCACACATACACATATAGGAGCAAACCCAACACACTTTTCACTGATGAAACAATCGCTCTTATATGTCTACATCATGGATTACATCAACAACTTAGTCGGCTAGAAAAATAAAACATATTTGCAATTCAGACCCAAATTTACAATTAAATTTTCAATGTGGATCTAAACATCATTGGACAAAACAATGATGTGACCCAAAAAAATATTCATGAGCATTCCAAACATTCAAATTTTACTTTTCAAGGATTCACAACATGTTACCACCATCATGTCATCCAGGAACATGAAAACCCAAATGTGCACAAGAAAAATATTCGGCCACAAGCACATTGATCAATGTCGACATACAAGAATGATGGAGAATGATATAGAATCATTGAAGAATACCAAGAACTAATAGAGAAGCACCTGCAACAATAGAGATTATCAAAATCACACAAACATCACTTAAGAACATTGATAGAGACCACAAAAATACTACCAGACTGCAACATGATAAAATCTACATGCAAACCTCTAAAAATTCTGGTAGATGATCTAGATACTCTAAAAAATAAACCCTTTAGTCCACAACATCTAATCTTCAATGTACAAAACAAGATGCCTTCATGACCTACACAGTTCCACTGGGAACCTAGAACACATTCTTTTACATTTTTTGTCAATATCCTCGACATATATAGCCTTCAATATACGAAGTGCTAATAGTGTTTACATAAATGAAAACCACATATAAGCAACACATCCACAAAATTCAATAGAAAATGCATGGAAAAGAGATGTTTGAAGGGATTTCACTTAGTTCATGTGAGGTCTTAATCTTAGGGGTCATTGTGTTTAATATCTATGAAAAAGGATAAATACAAGGTCTCATCTTGGGGAAAATTATACCCAATGTTTCCAAGAGAGGACAAGTGCAAAAGGTCTCATCTTGTTTCCAAGAGAGGATAGGTTCAAAAGATATCATCTTAGGGAGCATTGTGCCTAATGTCTGTAAGAGAGGACAAGGAAATATCATGCTCTCAAAGGAAGGCAATCCCAATGACACCACCAAGAGGATACATTGCAAGAAGAAAGGAAATCGCACAAGGAACATGAAATCATGCCAAAAATAATTACAATGTATGCACCCACTTTAAAGAAATTGGTAACACCATGTGATGAAGGGATGTGTTGTAAAACCTCAATCTCGTATTGTAATGGCTTGCTTCACACTTTCTTGATGGAGTTGATAGAGTGTTTTTACTACAATGGACTATTACAGTGTTGTTGAGAATGAAAATGAGGTCTAAGAATATAAGAATTGATGGAAAGAGATAAATTGAATGCTTAGAGGATGTAAAAGAAGATGGATTGAATGAAGAATGGAATAATTTGAAGGAGAAGGGAGAGAATCTACCATATTTGAGGTTGCTTGGTCAAAGAGGGATGTTACAAATTGACCCCAGTGGGAAGTGTAATGCCTCTGCCAGCTTCAGACACAAGAATCAATCAAGGAAATAATAATGTTACATGGACATTTACACACCATACGGATGTTCACACATCACACAAGAATCCTCAACAAATATTCTTCTACCAATACAACAGATAGATGCCAAGTGGAAGGAAGGTAGCAAGTTGATGTGGAACTTCACCTTCTGATTTAGTTTTCTAAGGTGAGGATATACAAAAGAGGAGTTTGCATAAGGGGTGAAAATTCACTCCTATACATTTCCCCCCCACTTTAGTGAGCACAAGTACTGATCAGTGCTTTGGTAAAGTAGATCAAAGAGTGGATAGGGTTAGAAATTTATACCTAGACTATTAAGGAAGTAGACCATTATTTGGAAAGATCGAAAGTATAGGGTAAGCAAATGACTTCATATCCCCATAGAACTATGAAGCTATAGATTGAAATTGTCTTATAGGGCCACAAACCTACAAGGAGGCAACCCCCAATATCTCTCACATAAAGGAAGCCCCAAGAGTTAAGTGCCTCACAGGCCTATAGACCTATAAGGAAGGTGTCCTCCAAGATCTATCACATGAAGGTAACCTAGAAAAAGTGAATCACATACCCATAGGTCTGCAAGGAAGGTGTCCTCCAAGATTTCTCACATGAAGGAAACCAAGGAAAGTGCCTTGTAGACTCTCAAGCCTATAAGGAAGGTGTCCTCCAAGATCTCTCACATGAAGGAAACCCAAAGAAAGCATTCTACAAACTTGTAGACCTATAGGGGAGCAACCGCCAAGATATATTGCATGGAGAAAGCTCAAGAAAAGTTCTCTTCAAACCCACAGACTTGCAGGGAGGTATCCCCCAAGATCTCTCACATGGAGGAAACCAAAAGGAGGGAGACTCCATAGAGTCAAAAAGTGGCTTTACAGGCGCACCTGTAAAGTGACATGTTTACCCATAGATAGAACATGTTCAGAAGTGACCATGTTGGAAAGTGAGTGGATAGTCACATAGACCATTGATATATTGGAAGCTTTCAAAGGGGGTCCCTCATGAACCTAACTTGAAGAAAGGGGTCCACTCAAGGGACACATTGTTTGAAAATGTAGAAGAGATGTTTCTTTCTCAAATTGATTCATCATCAAGGAATCCTCTCAAAAGATGTTCACTTCATCAAGGAAGTCAAAAGGAAGAAAATTCCCCCTTGCATGGGGGTAGGTTAAAGTTTCTCCCACCTTAAAGAAAAAGGTCTCGACTTATTTCTTTACAAACCCATGTTGAAGGGAAAATGTTCCATTATGGTTTCAAGCTGAGAATGTGATTCTTTGAAAAGAATTTTTTGAAGATTCTTAAGAAAAAATTCATTGGAAACAAAGGAATTTGTTGAAAATTTAAGTATCATAGAAGTGGCATTATCACACATGAAAGGGACAACTCAAGCAAATAAGAGAGAAAGGTAAGAAAAAACAAAAAAAGAGAGAAATGAACACCAACAAGGGGCACACGGGTGATCTTATATTTTGAGGTCAGAACTAATCATAAATATATACAAGTATAATAATAGTATATAAAATCAACTATCATTAACCTAGGATACTATAACAGACCATGTGAAGAATGCATGAGAAGACAAAGTAAAAATAAAAAATTGGATCAACATGGGAGGGAAGCCTAAATTCCCCCAATGCTTTGCATCATCCCTAATTTGCAAAAAATCAATCACAAACATGGAAGAATGATGATGCAAATAGAAGAAGGTTTACGATACAAAACCCACACCTATATCCAAATACCTACAATGGTGAAAAGGGTCATCCAAGCACACATAGCCAGATCACAAGGGAACACATCACAACACACAGACATCTTCTAATCTAAAGATAAAGAAGAGGCATCCCCCTAACACTAATAAAACAATAGGTCACTTGCTTCCCACTCCATATCATCATAAAGGGGAAGGAGGACGAGCCTATCATGGTGGAATGTTAAGAGGAGGAGCATCCAACCCTTCCACAATAAGGCCTAAGGAAGAAGGCCCCTCAAGGTCTCCTCCACTCAACTCTTGTGGAGCTATGGTCAATGATTTCGTAAAAATCACTAACAAGGTTGAAACTTCATTTAGAGAGTTAAACATGCACTTCACTGGAGTGCCATGTCGTACCTCAATGGATGGGGAAGGTTGTGCCTAATGTTCACTACTAGGCTCACCGAGTGACTTAGGAGTGGTGATGAACTCAAGGGAAGTTGGGACTGGTTTGGTCACTAGGACAGAACAGGCCACTGTAGGACACCTTCCAAAGAAGGCAGGCTCCTCTTACAACCTTTGTTATTGGAAGGACCACCCTCCACCTTATATTTTGTCGGGGGTTGCGAACTCCACATAGACAAGGTGAAAGGTGTAGAGGAAGAGGAGGAAGAGAAAACCACAATAGATACCACTAAAGTGTTCAAAATATCTATGGGTTTTAGGATGGTGGGATATCTAGAAGGGACATCAACAAATGCAACTCCACCAAAGGAGTGATGAACACCTACACCTTTTGGGGTCAAGCGTATTTGTAATCACAAGAGAAGCTACAATCTGTGTGGATTTAGATTGAATGGAAGCAAAAGGAAGGAGAGAGGAGGACATGGCAGGAGGCTCTGATACAGAGGGAGTCATCCCTTCTTCCTTCCTTTATAAGGTGGCCTACTCAGTTGTGAGAGCCTTTGGTTGGAACTTGTGCTCACATGTAAGGAGGTTTCTATTACTGTTTGAGCAAGAGACTAGAGGCTGTGAAGGAATAGAAGGCTCCTTCTCAGTCATGGGACTATCCACCACGGCTATTTCTAGTGGAGGGAAAAGCTCCTTAATGGGAGTAGTTCGAGCAAGTTGAGAAGTAGTGGGGGGAGTCAGCTCTAATTCCTTGACAATGGGCCTCTTCTTGGTTACTTCCTTGGAAGTAGGAGTGATAGGAGGCTACAAAGGTTGAGATATAGAAGATTCACCATGGGGGCCTTTTCCTCTACTATAGAAATAGCACTAAGGTCCAGGTGGTTTAGTAGGGAGTTCCAATATCTTGATCTTAGGTTTGCGCCAAGGTGGTATCATCAAACTTAGTAGATAAAATCTAGGCATATTCATCCAAAACTCTTTTCTAGAAAGAGGAAGAGGAGTTCCATCCCGAGGATGAGGGAGCTTCTCTTTCCCTTTTTGAGAAAGGGAGGTAGCCAGCTATTGTACTACTTGAAGGACCAATTTATGCTATCCCTTGTCCCTAGTCTTATAATTCATATAGTTTTTGTAAAGTAGGTCTGTTCTTGGAGGAAGTGGACCAACTAGGGCATGCCAAAAGTGGTCTAATGAATATCCCCCATGGGATACTAGAGGTTGGTATCCAGTATCATGCACTATGTGCACAACACCTTCATGGGAGACTTTCAAACACTTGTGGATAACAGAGGCAATTCCATTCATGGAAGCTAGCCAAGGTATGCCCAACTTCATCCTAAACAAATATGACTCCTGGATAAAATCAAAGACACTATCTATAGCCCTAGGTTCTACTAGGATAGATAGATTTATAGAGCCATACATCCTCAAACAAAGATTTTCATGTGTATGGATGGTAGATTTTGTTTCTTCATAATTTTTTCTATGTAATTAATTAAGCCACAACATCTCTTCTACAATAAAATTCACTTGATTCATAGGGTGGACTAAGACTCCTATCATAATGTTGCCATTGAGGCAAGAAATAATGTAGAGGGGAGACGGCTTGTTATTTAACCATAATTCCTGTGATGTGAATGTCACATCTAGGGGACTGGGAATAGGTTGTGTAGTAGGATTAACCATGAACATGTTAACATAGGCCTCAAGTTGAGTGAAAAAATTAGTGGGATCAATAATCATGTTAGCAAAATGCAATAGAAACATGTATACGTATATCTATAATTCACTATTTGCTTTCACCACCATTTTTTTTAATTTGTTTACTTCAATCTAGATGAATAGTACCATCCTTGATGTAGTCCTATATCTCATGATGTAGACACATATAATGTTTGATATCATTCTCGTTAACTCGATGGTACTCATAGAAGGTATCTGGTTTGTACCAATTGGGGAAAGGTTCCTTAAGAGGTTTAGTGTTTCCTAAGGTTATGATCTTATCCTTCAACAACTTTTGTAATATGGAAGAATAAGATTTTGCTAACTTTATGAACTTTTAATTGTGTCTAAGGCCATTATCATCCATGGAAGCTACCACATTTTCAATAGCCTTTCCTTTCCCAAAGATCAATACAATGGAATTTTCTTCTAAATGGGAGTGCAAGGAGAATCCCCTAAATTTTACTACCATTTGTTGATGCTCTCATAATGCAATGCAAAAATGTGCAAAATAAGGGTATTTAATAAGGGAAAATTTCTCCTACCAAGGTCTTTGCAAGTTCCCTATTAACACCTTTCTGCACGTCATAATTGGGTAGTGAATATGAGATTTCTGACAGTGCTTGATACCATGCTTGTAATACTATAGTTGTCCTACAATTAAGAAAGTAAACTAACTAACAACTTTTAGTTGAAGAAGCAACTAACTCATAATGAACTAGGGTTTCCTTTTTGCATTACAAATTAAAATAATTTGAAATAAAAGTAAATACATAATATTCAATTCTTCAACTAACTTCTAAGTTTCAATTTCAACTGAAAAAGAACATCTAACTGATTTTCAAACATAAATGAAAATGATCTTTAACTAGCTTTTCATTGCTTCTAAAATAAAATTAGAACCAATCTAATTTATGCTAAGTAATCATTACAGATACTTTAAGAGAGAGAAAAGGGTTTCAAGATTTTATAGTTAAGAAGTTGAAGCACTTGATCTTAATACTGTCATCATGGGAAAAGGAGATATCACTAGGGGCTTTATTGCCCATTCGAAGACCTACTAGTCTCCCATGATTCTTCCATTGAAGAAACCCATCCCTTCATGAGAGTAGTTAAAAAGGATCAATATATCATCATACCGTCGAGCCTCATGTCAAGGACCTATATCTCTTGATCAAATCACCATTATGGGTACCTCCCAACTAGAGGATTACTCTAATCAATAATAAATTTGGTTCTTGATGGCTGATAGATGCTGAAACTAGCATCCTACCTTGGCCAGGGATTTCAATTGCATTATTGGCACTCTTGTGCCATTAGGTCTCTCACCCTTGCTCGACATGATTACCTGTGTCTCAATATTGTTGATTTAATATCAATTGGATTCTCATTTCATTAGGTTTAGGTTATATCTTAACCATTCAGTGAATACATTAGAAAATGATTTTAGTAGAGAGGGTTCCCAGGCCTCAATAATTATACTTATATATATATCTAGAAGAACTGTAATACCTCTCATGCTACTATTTGATTTTGACATGCACTGTGGTTTTGTTTGGAACATTGTGATTTGTGGTTGATACTGTTGCTATTATGTGTGGTAGCTTAGACTATTACTATCCTCTTATGATGCCATAGATATTGTGATGAAATTTTATTATGATCATTTGATGGAGTTATTTGGAATGCAATAGACTATAGAATAGTAATTTATGATGTGGTGTAAAATTTTATGATGATATGTTTTGGTGAGGGGACAGGTAGCATCACTCGTTCGCGAGCGCCCTGCTACACTGTGAATCCTCCTCACAATGCTTTAATTTTATGTATATTGTATATCACCTTGTGGATGCAGGCTTTGCAGGAATAAGACTCGATTCCGCCTATTTCGGTAGGTTTGGGCGAGCATTGAACCAACCCAATGGCAGGAAGTTGAATATTTGAGGTGACATGAAAAGTAACTCCATACCAAGTTGTCAACAGTCTTGTATCTTCATGGCTTGTGCATATTGGTCACATTCATTTGTGTGGTTACATTGGTCTTTGTATGATTATATGATTGTCTAAAGTAGTGAATGGTCTTATGTGATAAATTAAATAATTAAGTAATTAATAAAATAAAAACATAAAATAATAATTAAATATGGCAATAAATAAATATTGGTAATAATAAAAATATTACTTTTATTTTGAGTCTCTCAATGGTTGATTTTGATAAGTAATTATTTAATAAAGAATTGTGGAGATGATGAATATTTATATATTTGTTCATGTTGTGGATTTAAAATTTATTTAGTTTTAATTAAATGCATGAAAATGAAAATGTATTATGGGAAAAGCATCAATGAATATTATTGGTTTTATTTCTTGAAATGTGTCCTCTGGTATTCACAGGAAGAGGAAATTGAAGGGATTCATGGGAATGGATTTTAAGAGGAGGTTTCTTTGTTTGAGGGGATGGTTTTTTGGAATGCTGGAGAAATTTTATCTTCAATCATTTTTTTCTGCCCTTAGTTCTTTTCTATTTTTGGAGAAATTAGTGTAGAGGAAGGAAGGTTTGGATCCATTGCTGGAAGATTTGCAGCAAAGGAAATAGTGCAGCAAGAGGATCAAAGCTTCTTCAATCTTCTGCAAGCGAAGGACGCCAGGTTCCTTCTTTTAATTTATTTATCTTCTGTTAAAGAGGAATTTGTGTTTGTAAATGAAATTTATATTTAGGGTTGAAAATTAGATAATGATAGGAAGAAAATTTATTGGGGTTACAGTTTAATCAAAGAAAATTGGGGATTGTTATTTGATTGATGAAATCTCTGGGGTTTCTGGGTTGTGGCTGTTTATTTAAAAAAAAAAAAAGAGGGGTTTTTATTGCAATCTGGGAATTAAACAGCATTCTGTTATTTCATTTTGTTTTAAAAATTTTGTTATTGTTTTGAAAACAATTACCTTTCCTCGGATTGCTGGTTCATATATATATTTCTTTATAAAACATTTTATTTCAAACATGCACAGTGAATTGCATGTGTACAATAATTCTCTGTTACTGTAATATTCGAATCTCTATAAATATATATACATATATATATATATATTAGATATATATATATACATATACATAAATATATATATATATATATATATATATATTAATCGAATGAAATTTGAATGGAAATTCAAAATTCTTGGAAACCCGTGTTATTTCTTCCATCGCTCTGTGCGCGGAATTCTGTATTGAATTTATGTTATGTATTTTATGGTTGTGTGGGGGACGGCTTCGACCGTACCCACCACACTGCCATCATCGGCCGTCGGTACCGTGGACAGTATGGACTGTCCACGGCAGTCCTTCGGATTGCCGTGTGCAGTCCGTAGACTACCCACGGCCGGCGGGGTCCGGTCCTCTATGCATTTGTTGCGATTAAATCCCCATTTAAATTTTAATGTTTGTGAATATAATTTTTAATATGTGATTTTTATATATTAAAATTCTGTGCGGATTTTTATTTGGATATATATATATATATGTATATATATCTATATATAGATATATATGTATATATATATGTATATATATATGTTTGTAGATATATATTTATATATATATATAGATTAATTTATTTATTCTGGTTGCAGTATTATTTAATTAATTTCACTGTTATTTAAGAAGAATATATATATATATTGTTTTATTTCTGTTTAATAGATATTCTGTTAATTCAACTGTTAGTTAAAATGTATAAATATATTATGTTTTGTTCTGATTAAAATTATATTTTTTTGTAATTTATCTGTTATCTAGAAAATAGATATTCACAGTTAGATTCTGTTTCTTTTCTATTTAATAATAAAGCAGAAATTTTTACAATGAAAATATTAGTAAATTAGAAAGAGATCTATTTTATTGAATTTACAACTTGGAAAGAATATTGTGGTTAAAACAACATTGTTTATTAATTCTGGTTTTAGTATGATTGCATTTTAGGAATGGAATTTATTTTGTAATCTACTTTGGAATTAAATAGGTTATCTCTTTTAATTATTTATTCTTGAAATTTAATCTTGTTGCATTGTTGGGTTTGGGACACTGTTAATTTCTTGATGTGGGAACCCGTTTGTGTCAACACTTTAGTCTTCCAGAGAATGATGTTTTTTGCTGAGTTTTATACTTTTTCACCTTGATTTCTGATGAGTTATGATTTATTAATGGGGTGTACCGAATTATGAGATTTTGTTATGGTATTTTTATTTGCGAGATGGTTTATGCCTCATGTATTGCTTTTGTTGTCATACTTTGATGATTATGATTGGCATGGTACAACCCCCTATTTTTGGTGGGTCTCTAGGGAGAGTGGCTCCTCGTGGGGGCCGACGCCCCGTTTAAGGGGAAGAGCTTAGGATAACCCACGAGTGAGTTAGTAAATAAGTGAAGACCTAATAATTAACTTAGGTGGGTTGGGTAGTAATATCATTGCAAGATTTTAAAAATGGATGCCTCGTCTTCATTAGTGCTACTGCAGACTAATGGAAGGCTGAGAAGGCTGTGGTTGGCAAGGTCGTGACCTCATCCTCATGAGAGGTCTATGGCTCCACATGAGTCACCCTATGGACCGGCACCTCCAGTTGGGAGGAAGAGCACAGGACAGCCCATGTAGGACTATGCGATGACACTCTCCCCTAGTTGCCCATGTGTTTGTGTTATTGTGTTCCTCTAGAAGTGGGTTATGGGAGTTGATTTAGATTGTTCTTTGAATTGATTTAATTTGATTTAAGATTATTGTTTTGATACATCTTTAGCATGCGTTGTATGATCTCATTTATATTTTATTTATGATCTTGCATCTTTATGACATTGTGATATGGTGTTATTGGTTGCTCATTTTAATTGGTGTATTGTGAGATGGATCTATGTTGGTACTTTTTGTATGGTTGTACTTTTTGTTGTCATTCTTGGTCGGAGTTACTTCTCTGTCACCTCTTAGCATGGGGGTGGCCGGGTGGAACGTGCTCTGTACACCGTTGGGTTCCCCATCAGCGTTCGTGGCTTCAATCTTATCCAGTTGAAGATTTATTACAATTGATCTCATTGTATTTTGATAAACTTGTATATTGTATTCATCCCACATGTTTGGGATTCATGATGTAACTTTATGGACGATGTAACATTTGAAAGATGATGTAATGTAATTATCTACTTTGTAATTTTAAGTGGGTTATGAAATGTCTCATGGGTTTATCTTGTGATAGAATTTATGTATGTATTTATATAATGTTGTCATTTATAGTTTCTTGTTTGATATCTTATGAGATGATGTTTAGTAATGTTTATTTTTTGATGTAACCTCGTGGGGCCCCAAAGGACATGGTTGATTATGTTGTTTGTATGAAGTATATGAGTATGTATATGATCATTTCATATTGGTATGATGATTATTTATCGTTCTTTTAAAAAAAAATATTTGTGTTTTTTTGTTGTTTGTTCTTTGGGGCTTGCACGGCAGGCGTTACAACTTGGTATCAGAGCCAAGGTTGCACACGCTGGGGTCTCTGGGTAGTTATGTCCACTAGGTAACCTTTGCGTGTTGGCTCTTGAGCTCATGTGTACCTTTGTCTTGCTGTGCAGAAGCATGCCTAGAGGAAGAGGTAGAGGTAGAGGCCGAGGAAGAGGCCGAGGTGGTGGCCATGGGGCCAATCAACTGAATCCTTCACCGCCAAGTTCTCACGGTCCTGAGTCTGAGGAGCAACAGAATTCTCAGAACAATCTGTCGGATGGTGGACCGAATCCAGAACAGTCGGGGTTGGATGGACAGTTGCAGCATCTGTTGGGTGAGCTTCTTAATAGATTGGGTCCTAGACCTAATGGGGATCAACCGGTTGAGAGGGAAAGAAATTTCTTTGGTCAGAGCAGTGTCAGTTGGCATTCCAAACCCTTAAGGAGAAACTAACTAGTTCTCCAATTTTGGCAGTGCCAGATCCTTTAGGTGATTTTGTGGTTTGTACTGATGCTTCATTGGAAGGTCTTGGAGCCGTGTTGATGCAGGATGGGAGAGTGATTGCCTATGAATCTCATAAGTTAAAAGATCATGAACTCAATTATCCCACACATGACCTTGAATTGGCCGCAGTGGTTCATGCTCTTATGAGATGGAGGCACTTTTTGTTAGGGCATCAGTTTGAGTTGCATACAGATCATCGAAGTTTGCAATACATCTTCACTCAGCCGAATTTGAATGCAAGGCAGAGGAGGTGGATGGAATTTTTGTGTGAGTACGATTTTGAGGTTAAGTATATTCAGGGTAAGGAAAATGTGGTGGCTGACGCTCTAAGTCGGCGTAGGCATGAGGTTTCTGCAATGTCTCTTGAGGTGGATTTGAAGAGTCAGATTCTTGCAGCCCTTCCTTCAGATAGTTGGTATTCAGAGGTGAAAGCAGAGGTAGAATCAGGTAGAGCTTTGGAGGGGAAATTTGCTGGTTATTCGCTAGATTCGGATGGTGCTTTGCGTTTCTCTGGACGGTTGTATGTACCTTCTTCGGAGGGTCTTCGTACATTGATTTTGACAGAAGGTCATCGAGCGCCTTACGCAGCTCATCCTGGAGTTAAGAAAATGTATGCGGATCTTCGTTCGCTCTATTTTTGGTCAGGAATGAAGCGGGATATCGCCGATTTTTTGGCTCGATGTCTTGAATGTCAGAGAGTGAAGGCCGAACATCATCATCCAGTAGGGTTGCTACAACCTCACCTTGTTCCGGAATGGAAATGGGATGTTATTTCTATGGATTTCATTGTTGGGTTGCCTATGTCGTCTAGACGACATGATGCTATTATGGTCACAGTGGACAAATTGACTAAGGTAGCTCATTTTTCTCTTGTTCGATCGTCATATATGGCATCTTATGTTGCTAAGGTGTTCATGAATGATATAGTCAGATTGCATGGGATACCGCGGAGGATCATTTCTGACAGAGATCCGGTATTCACATCTACTTTGTGGACATCCTTGCAGCAGTCTTTGGGAATGAAATTAAACTTCAGTTCTGCTTATCATCCTGAGACTGATGGTCAAACTAAGAGAGTCAACCAGGTTCTTGAGGATATGTTTCGTATGTATGTCATGGATCAGTAATCACGTTGGGAGGACTATCTGTATTTGGTTGAGTTTGCATATAACAATGGGTACCATATCTCTATTGGTATGGCTCCTTTTTAGGCTTTGTACGGTCGTCCTTGTTGTACTCCTCTGAGTTGGGATCGATTGGAGGATAGGGTGCTTCTTGGGCTTGAGATGCTTAGAGATATGGAGCAGCAGGTGTCTCGCATTCAGGAGCATCTTGTAGCTACTCAGGATAGACAGAAGAAGTATGCTGACGCTCATAGGGTTGATCGGCAGTTTGTAGTTGGTGATCGGGTTTTCCTTCGAGTGCGTCCGCGAAAGAGCCCAATTTGTTACGGAAAGGGTTCGAAGCTTGTGCCTCGTTTTGTTGGACCCTTTGAGGTGTTGGAGTGGATTGGACCTGTTGCTTACCATTTAGCTTTGCCACCCAGTTTGTCACGGATCCACGATGTATTTCATGTTTCTGTTCTTAGACCATATTTTCCTGATGTTACTCATGTTTTGGATTGGAATGCTCTTCAGGTCGAGGATGGGCAGCTGGCACTCGAGCTCGTGGCCATGCTTTAGCGTTGGTGACTTACCCTCAGAGGTAGAGAGATTGATCAGGTGCGGGTTCAGTGGGACCCAAATGATGAGGCTTCAGCTACTTGGGAGGATGCCTCTCGTATCATGGATTCTTATCCTTATCTTTTCACTGGCTTCCAGGAGTAAGCCGGATTTTAGGGGGGGAGGATGTAATACCTCTCATGCTACTATTTGATTTTGACATGCACTATGGTTTTGTTTGGCACATTGTGATTTGTGGTTGATACTGTTGCTATTATGTGTGGTAGCTTAGACTATTACTATCCTCTTATGATGCCATAGATATTGTGATGACATTTTATTATGATCATTTGATGGAGTTATTTGGAATGCAATAGACTATAGAATAGTAATTTATGATGTGTTGTAAAATTTTATGATGATATGTTTTGGTGAGGGGACAGGTAGCATCACTCGTTCGCGAGCGCCCTGCTACGCTGTGAATCCTCCTCACAATGCTTTGATTTTATGTATATTGTATATCACCTTGTGGATGCAGGATTTGCAGGAATAAGACTCGATTTCACCTATTTCGGTAGGTTTGGGCGAGCATTGAACCAACCCAATGGTAGGAAGTTGAATATTTGAGGTGACATGAAAAGTAACTCCGTACCAAGTTGTCAACAGTCTTGTATCTTCATGGTTTGTGCATATTGGTCACATTCATTTGTGTGGTTACATTGGTATTTGTATGATTATATGATTGTCTAAAGTACTGAATGGTCTTATGTGATAAATTAAATAATTAAGTAATTAATAAAATAAAAACATAAAATAATAATTAAATATGGCAATAAATAAATATTGGTAATAATAAAAATATTACTTTTATTTTGAGTCTCCCAATGGTTGATTTTAATAAGTAATTATTTAATAAAGAATTGTGGAGATGATGAATATTTATATATTTGTTCATGTTGTGGATTTAAAATTTATTTAGTTTTAATTAAATGCATGAAAATGAAAATGTATTATGGGAAAAGCATCAATGAATATTATTTGGTTTTATTTCTTGAAATGTGTCCTCTGGTATTCACGGGAAGAGGAAATTGAAGGGATTCATGGGAATGGATTTTAAGAGGAGGTTTCTTTGTTTGAGGGGATGGTTTTTTGGAATGCTGGAGAAATTTTATCTTCAATCATTTTTCTGCCCTTAGTTCTTTTCTGTTTTTGGAGAAATTGGTGTAGAGGAAGGAAGGTTTGGATCCGTTGCTGGAAGATTTGCAGCAAAGGAAGTAGTGCAACAAGAGGATCAAAGCTTCTTCAATCTTCTGCAAGCGAAGGACGCCAGGTTCCTTCTTTTAATTTATTTATCTTCTATTAAATAGGAATTTGTGTTTGTAAATGAAATTTATATTTAGGGTTGAAAATTAGATAATGATAGGAAGAAAATTTATTGGGGTTACAGTTTAATCAAAGAAAATTGGGGATTGTTATTTGATTGATGAAATCTCTGGGGTTTCTGGGTTGTGGCTGTTTATTTTAAAAAAAGAGGGGTTTTTATTGCAATCTGGGAATTAAACAACATTCTGTTATTTCATTTTGTTTTAAAAATTTTGTTATTGTTTTGAAAACAATTACCTTTCCTCGGATTGCTGGTTCATATATATATTTCTTTATAAAACATTTTATTTCAAACATGTACAGTGAATTGCATGTGTACAGTAATTCTCTGTTACTGTAATATTCGAATCTCTGTAAATATATATACATATATTTATATATATATATATATATATTAGATATATATATATATATACATATACATATATATATATATATATATATATATTTAATCGAATGAAATTTGAATGGAAATTCGAAATTCTTGGAAACCCGTGTTATTTCTTCCATCGCTCTGTGCGCGGAATTATGTATTGAATTTATGTTATGTATTTTATGGCTGTGTGGGCGACGGCTTCGGCCGTACCCACCACACTGCCATCATCGGCCGTCGGTACCGTGGACAGTCTGGACTGTCCACGGCAGTCCTTCGGACTGCCGTGTGCAGTCCGTAGACTACCCACGGCCGGCGGGGTCCGGTCCTCTATGCATTTGTTGGGATTAAATCCCCATTTAAATTTTAATGTTTGTGAATATAATTTTTAATATGCGATTTTTATATATTGAAATTCTGTGCAGATTTTTATTTGGATATATATATATATGTATATATATGTATATATATATGTATATATATATGTATATATATATATATGTTTGTAGATATATATTTATATATATATATATATATATATAGATTAATTTATTTATTCTGGTTGCAGTATTATTTAATTAATTTCACTGTTATTTAAGAAGAATATATATATATTGTTTTATTTCTGTTTAATAGATATTCTATTAATTCAACTGTTAGTTAAAATGTATAAATATATTATGTTCTGTTCTGATTAAAATTATATTTTTCTGTAATTTATCTGTTATCTAGAAAATAGATATTCACAGTTAGATTCTGTTTCTTTTCTATTTAATAATAAAGCAGAAATTTTTACAATGAAAATATTAGTAAATTAGAAAGAAATCTGTTTTATTGAATTTACAACTTGGAAAGAATATTGTGGGTAAAACAACATTGTTTATTAATTCTGGTTTTAGTATGATTGCATTTTAGGAATGGAATTTATTTTGTAATCTACTTTGGAATTAAATAGGTTATCTCTTTTAATTATTTATTCTTGAAATTTAATCTTGTTGCATTGTTGGGTTTGGGACACTGTTAATTTCTTGATGTGGGAACCCGTTTGTGTCAACACTTTAGTCTTCTAGAGGATGATGTTTTTTGCTGAGTTTTATACTTTTTCACCTTGATTTCTGATGAGTTATGTTTTATTAATGGGGTGTACCGAATTATGAGATTTTGTTATGGTATTTTTATTTGCGAGATGGTTTATGCCTCGTGTATTGCTTTTGTTGTCATACTTTGATGATTATGATTGGCATGGTACAACCCCCTATTTTTGGTGGGTCTCTAGGGAGAGTGGCTCCTCATGGGGGCCGACGCCCCGTTTAAGGGGAAGAGCTCAAGATAACCCACGAGTGAGTTAGTAAATAAGTGAAAACCTAATAATTAACTTAGGTGGGTTGGGTAGTAATATCATTGCAAGATTTTAAAAATGGATGCCTCGTCTTCATTAGTGCTACCGCAGACTAATGGAAGGCTGAGAAGGCCGTGGTTGGCAAGGTCATGACCTCGTCCTCATGAGAGGTCTACGGCTCCGCATGAGTCACCCTATGGACCGGCACCTCCAATTGGGAGGAAGAGCACAGGACAGCCATAGATGGGACCGGTGCCTCCAGTTGGGAGGAAGAGCACAGGACAGCCCATGTAGGACTATGCAATGACACTCTCCCCTAGTTGCCCATGTGTTTGTGTTATTGTGTTCCTCTGGAAGTGGGTTATGGGAGTTGATTTAGATTGTTGTTTGAATTGATTTAATTTGATTTAAGATTATTGTTTTGATACATCTTTAGCATGCATTGTATGATCTCATTTATATTTTATTTACGATCTTGCATCTTTATGACATTGTGATATGGTGTTATTGGTTTCTCATTTTAATTGGTGTATTGTGAGATGGATCTATGTTGGTACTTTTTGTATGGTTGTACTTTTTGTTGTCATTCTTGGTTGGAGTTACTTCTTTGTCACCTTTTAGCACGGGGGTGGTCGGGTGGAATGTGCTCCGCACACCGTTGGGTTCCCCATCAGTGTTCGTGGCTTCAATCTTATCCAGTTGAAGATTTATTACAGTTGATCTCATTGTATTTTGATAAACTTGTATATTGTATTCATCCCACATGTTTGGGATTCATGATGTAACTTTATGGATGATGTAACATTTGAAAGATGATGTAATGTAATTATCTACTTTGTAATTTTAAGTGGGTTATGAAATGTCTCATGGGGTTATCTTGTGATAGAATTTATGTATGTATTTATATAATGTTGTCATTTATAGTTTCTTGTTTGATATCTTATGAGATGATGTTTAGTAATGTTTATTTTTTGATGTAACCTCGTGGGGCCCCAAAGGACATGGTTGATTATGTTGTTTGTATGAAGTATATGAGTATGTATATGATCATTTAATATTGGTATGATGATTATTTATCTTTCTTTAAAAAAAAAAAAAAAATTGTGTTTTTTTGTTGTTCGTTCTTTGGGACTTGCACGACGGGCGTTACAAGAACTCTGAAGAGTAGGAATAATGGAAACAAGGTCATGGTTAAGCTTAATGATTAGATTGAGATTGTCTAGAATTTTTTTTTTCCCAAGATCCTAATAATTGAAATTTATTTCTGGTTATAAACCTAACAAGTCTCTAAATACTAAATGAAGACTTGACCATAGATTGGAGAAGAAGAAAATTTTCATAAACCATTTCAAGTTCATCATATAGAGGATCTAGGTGTTTGATTTAGACCTTAAATCAATAGAGGAAAATAAATATATAATTTAATGAGTAGTTGACTTCATGCTTGACATTGGTTCTAGACCCAATGAGGACTAAGGATTAAACACAAGAAACTTGGTAACAAACTGATGATACAAACAAAGGAACCCAGTTTTATAGATTTATAACATTTATGCAACTACATTGCTTCTTTATATCATACAATAAGGAGAGTTTCAATTCAAATTAAGTCTTATACACATAAGAAAGATATGATTACATCATGGTAAATACTAGCAGAATTTGTTTGCAGCATAGTAAATGTTCAAGAATAAATCATCGACATCTAATACATTGGAGAATTTAACTCACTACTTACCTATAAAAATGAATTCAAAACTTGAGAATCCAAGCTCTTTACTCAACAACTTCATCAATCCAAGACAACACTGACACTTCTAGCCGAGGGAAAGAAACAAAGACGTGATACTAGAACTTGATGTCACTCCACCTAATTAATGAAATGCAACAAAATCTCCAAATTCCAATGCACAACTTCAATAGGGTTTTATCTTTAAGAAAGTAATTTTAAGAAGTTTCCAACAAAAGAGGAAAAATGATAGAAAAGAGGAGTGAGCTCGAGTTAAAAATAATGAGTGGAAAGAGATAATATTCCAGACATGGAGATGAAAGTTATTACATAGCCAAAAGGAAAAATTCAAGAATAAAGCTGAAGGAATTAGCAATTGAGGAATGTGACTGAAGATCTAGAAAAATGCTCAACCAATAGAGAGTAAAGGAGAGAAGCCAAGATGAAAAGAATAGAAGAATGAAAGAATATTTTTCCTAAAGGAAGCTTGAATCCTCCTAGACAATTCCAAGAAACTCTTCATCTACCCAATCTTGGGTGTTTCTCCAAACACAGGTAGCAAGCTATTGGGAGTCCCACCACAAAGGCACCAACACCATTTTCTACTTCCAGTTTAATTTTGAGGAAAAACATTCAATGTTTCCACATCATTCAATACCAAAATTAATATTTTAATTGTTAATTTGATATTGAATATTGATTGTAAAATATATTTACAAGAATTCATTCACTCCTATCGCAAGATTATAATATTTTAATTATATCATTTATTATTCAATTGAATTCTCTTTTAAAATAATTTAAGATTTATATATATTGAAATTGGCTTACAAAATAAATAATTATATTGAATTCTTTATGTCCAAGTTATAAATTAGATACTTTGTCATACACCGACTTGAGGTAGACAATAAAATTGATCCTTGTTTCGATATCCTCTCCCTGTTGACATCTCCTTTTCCATTGAGGCATCAATAGTCCTGCATCCATTGACTGGTATTATGGTTAGATCATTCTCAACAACTATATAAATATGAATTTAAATATAATCTCATGATCTTATTCAATTTCACGTGAACAATAAATTCACTTGTAGAATAAAAAGATCATTTATTTTACAATTATGATAAATAAAGCAACTAGTATATTCTAAATTTCACATTCATATGAAATTAGTTACTTGCAACTAACTTTGAATTCAAAATACATAACCATACACACACTCTCAATGTAAGGGATGTAACATACTCCTCCCCTTAAGAATCATCATCCTCGATAATTGTTTATTTAAAGTTTCAAATTTAAAAATAAATATAGATATAGATATAGTTTCTCAATTGTTTATCAAAAGATAAGGAAATTTCTGAAGGATTTCTTCATAATCCTCCCAAGTGACATTTTCTTCAAAATACTAGTCCCACTTGACCTTGCATTGCATAACCTCATGGTTACGTAAGTGCATCTTGTGCACCTCAAGATATATAAGTGGCTTGACTATGATCACCCCTAGATCCCATAGCTCCAAAGAATTTCAGTCAATCTAGTGATCATATCTTACATAATATTTCTTAAGATAGGAAACATGAAATACATTGTGTAATCTAGTGAGGGTTGGTGGTAGAGAAATTTGGTAAGCTACTAGGTTAATAACTTCCAGAACTTCAAATGGTCCCACATATCTCTAAGCTAGATTTGAGGCTTTTCTAAATTTGATTGAACTTTTCTGGGGTTTTACCTGTAAGAGAACTTTATCCCCAACTGCAAACTACTTAGGAGTTATTTTTGCATCTACGTAGCTCTTCTACTAATAATTGGCTTATTTTAACCTCTGCTTGATCAACTTAACCTGTTATTCCATTCTACAAGCATTTCGGGCCCGTGCATGATCTTGTCCTCCATTTTGTCCCAAATGATAGGTGTTTCACATTTTCTACTGTATAAGGCTTCAAATGGTTCCATTTTGATAGCTGAATGATAGGATTTATTATAGGATAACTATACCAATGATAAATATTCCTCCCATTTATATTGTTGATCCATGTAGTACATTCTGAGTAGGTCTTACAAAATTTGATTTACCATTTTCATTTGACCATTGATTTTTGGGTAATAAGTTGTGTTGATATTTATTTGAGTTCCTAAAGTAGAAAATAGGGTTCTCCAAAATTTGGATGTTATCGTAGCATCTTTGTCAAATATAATCATCTTTAGAACTCCATGCAATCAAAAAATTTCCTGCGCAAACTTTTAAGCAATCATTGAATCTCCATCTATCAAATTTCCTGGTATAAAATGTGTTGTCTTGGTGAGTTTATCCACCACAACTAGTATTGCATTGTGCATATTCCTACTTAGGTAATCCCTGAACAAAATCCATACTAATGACTTGTCATTTCCATTTAGTTACATTGTGAGGTTGTAGTAACCTTGCTAGGTGTTGATGCTCTATCTTAACCTTCTAACATTCAAAGCAACCTACAACAAATCTGGCTACATCCTTTTTCATTCCTGTCCAAAAATATAGGGGTGTGACATTAGCTAACATTTTTGTTACCCCAGGGTGTCCTAAATAGGGTGTTGAATGAGCCTCTTGCCATATCATCTTCCTTAATTCTGGAGAATCAAGTATATACATTCTACCCTTGTATCTTAATAGCCCATCTTCCTCAATATGATAACCTTCATATTCAAGGTCCTATGGGTTTTCCTAAATATTTTCTCATACTTGAAGGTAAAATTCATCTTCAACATTTTCTACAACACCTAAGCTCTAAAATTTGTGTCAACTCATGTCATAGAAGTTATATGCCTCCACTATTTCAATGCATCGACTACTCTATTTTATTTTCCTTTGATGTAACTGATCTCAAAATCATAATAAGATATTAATTCTATCCACTTTCTTTGTCAAAAATTTAAGTTAGGCTGAGTAAATAAGTACTTTAAAAAATGGTGATCTGACTTGAGTTCAAATGTTTCTCCCAACAGGTAATGCTGCCACATTTGTAAAGCATGAATGATAGTTGCTAATTTTAGATCATGTGGTGCATAATTATGCTCATATTGTTTCAACTTTTGGGATTTTTATGCCACCACCTTCTCATCTTGCACCAGTACTCCTAATCCGTCACTAGACATATCCATGATTACTAAAAAATGGGCACTAGGGTCTAGTACTACCAAAATAAGTGTTGTAGTTAACTTCTTCTTCAATGTATCAAAAGCCTCTTGACATTTTGTGGTCCATTCAAACCTCTTTCCCTTTCTCTGAAGGGAGGTGATGGAATAACCAATTTTGGAAATTGATGAGGCATGACCCGAGACACAAAAAATAACCCACAAATAAGAGAATAATTTTATTATTCAAAAAATGGAGCTTCTTACACGCAGAGGATCTCAAATCCCCAAGTTCTACAACACATGCAAGTTACAGACAGCTAAAGAATAACCCTTTTGCAATATGCAAGATTGTCCTGAAAAAGTTACCCAAAAGTTAGAAACCTTCCCATAAATAGAGCTCCTCATTAGTTTAGGTGGTTTGGCGCTGAAAATTTACAACATGAAGTTCAAATTTCAAAAGAGAATTTGCAATTGTATCTTCTAGAAAGTGCGCCAACTTCCCGGGGCCATAACTTTTGATCCGGGACTCTGATTCACGAACTATTTGAACTGTTGGAAAGGTCTCGAAGTCAATAACATGCTCAAAATTTTCTATGCCAATTTTGGCAAGTTTTGGGGCCATTCTAGGAACTCTAAGTTCCTCAAATCCAACTTGGAAGATTTTCAGGTGCAAATCTGGGAAACTAAAACTGTAATATCTCTCCACCTAGGAATAGAAAATAAAAAATGTAAATTGGGAATTTCATTATGATGAAAAGGGTATCCAAAAATGTAAAAACATCTAAAAACTGAGAAACTTAAAATTTAACTATTTTTGGGTGATGCAAGATTGCCCTTATACCACTAGATGCTCCTGCATCAGACACCCAGGGTAATTTGAGAAATTACCCCATCACATCTCAGATGGTTGAGGAAAACCCAAATGATCAACCTCTACCTTAGGCAACCAAGGTGAATCTACAATAGGCCTTCCTTTCCATTCCACTAGATATTCTTCATACTTCCTATTCTTGGTACTCCTTCTTACATGACTATCCAAGATTTCTTCAATCTCCTCTTTTTCTGAAGTAGGTGCTGGAATCCCACACTGTTCCATCGTTGGTACTTCCTCTGTGCCACCTTCATGATACTCTGTCAAATCTAAAATGTTGAACATAGAGGAAATGTTGAATCCATCTGGCAACTCTACATCATATGCATTCCCTGAGTCATGCCTCTTCAAAATTTTATAGGGACTAAACTTCTTCATCTTCAATTTGTTATATGTTCCCATTGGAAACCTTTCTTTCCTCAATTGGACCATCACTTCAACACCAATCTGAAACTCCTTATAACTCCTCTTCTGATCTGCCTTAGCCTTATACTACATATTCATCTTGTTAATATGTTCTCTTACCTTCTCATGTATATCCTTGATGTGTTCTGTAAAATCTTCAGCTTCAACACTTATTTTCTTCTCTTGTTCCATCTTCCTCAATTCTGGAGTTGTTCTGGAGCTACCTCCATACACAATCTGGAATGGTGATCTACCAGTGCTTCTATTGACAAAATTGTTGTAAGAAAATTATGCCTGGGGTAAGATCAAGTCCCATCCCTTAGGTTTATCTCCTACCAAACATCTCAGTAGGTTACCCAAACTCCTATTAACAACCTCTATCTACCCATCTATTTGTGGATGGTGTGTAGAACTGAACTTCAACTCTATCTTTAGCTTCTTCCACAAGGTCCTCCAAAAGTACCCCACAAATTTGGTGTCACGATCTGAAACAATACTCTTTGGCAGACCATGTAGCCTCACCACCTCTTTGAAGAACAAGTCAGCAATGTGGACTGCATCATGGGTCTTCTAACATGGAATGAAATGTGCCATCTTCGAAAACCTATCAACCACCAGAAAGACTGAATCATTCCCTCATTATGTCCTTGGAAAACCAAGAACAAAGTTCCATACTTATATCCTCCCATGGCCTCTCTGGTATAGGTAAGGGTTGATATAAGCCTGTATTCTGACTCACTCCTTTAGCCATCTGACATACCCTGCAGCTTTGTACAAACTTCTTCACATCCTGTGACAACTGAGGCCAATAATAATGCTCACTGATAATGGCAATGGTCTTATCCTGACCAAAATGTCCTGCCATTCCTCCACTATGCTTCTCCTTTATTAAGTTCTCCCTCATGGAACTCCTTGGGATACACAATTGACTTCCCTTAAATAACATGCCATCTGGGATTATGAAATCTAGCCACCTTGTCCTGTCCACTATAACAGGTTCCTTGCAAGCTTTCCAAGCCTCTACAAAATCAGGATCTTCTGCATACAGTGTCTTGAGTTCATTGAACCCAACCACTTCAATCTGCATCTTTGTCATCAATGTGTGCCTCCTAATTAAGGCATCTACAACCCTATTTGACTTCCCACTCCTATGTTTCAAAACAAAGGTATAACTCTGCAAAAACTCTACCCATTTCATATGCCTCTGATTTAATTTTCCCTCACTATTTAGGTACTGCAAGGCCTGATGATCAGTATATAGAACAAATTCCTTCAGCAACAAATAATGTCTCCATATCTTTAAAGCTTGAACTATCACATAAAATTCCTAATCATATACATAATACTTTCTCTTGGCATCATTTAACTTTTCACTGAAATAGGCAATGGGGTTACCTTCTTGGCTCAACACTACTCCAATGGCACAACCACTGGCATCCCAATCCACCTGAAACACCTTGTTGAAATCTGGGAGGGCTAGAAAAGGTTGCTTTGTCACCTTCTGCTTCAACAGTTCAAAACTTTTTGCCACTCCAGTGCTCCACTTGAATTGTTTTCTATCCACTCTCATTATTTCAGTAAGGGGTCCACAAATATTGAATTCTTGTGGTAGGCCATTCCAGAATAGCCTTCACCTTCTCTGGGTCCATCTTGAGACCTTCCGCTGAGACAACAAACCCCAAGTACACTAACTCCCTCTTCACAAAACTGCACTTCTTTAGATTAATCAACAGTTTCTCTTCTCTTAACTTCTCGAAGGCTCTTTGAATATGCATTAGATGCTCATCCAACGTCTTACTAAAAATAAAAATATCATCTAAATACACAATAACAAAACTTCCCAGAAATTCTTTTAGTACCTCGTTCATGAGCCACATGAATGTGCTTGGTGCATTGGTTAGCCCAAAAGGCATGACTAACCACTTGTACATGCCCTCTTTGGTCTTGAAGGCAATCTTCCATTCGTCTCCCTCTCGAATCTGGATCTGGTGATATCCACTCTTCAGATCAATCTTTGTGAAGTACTGAGATCCACTCAAATAGTCCATCAGGTCATCCATCCTTGGTAGGGGAAATGTGTACTTGATTGTTATCTTGTTTATGGCTCGGGAATCTGTAAACATCCTCCACTCCGCATCCTTCTTTGGTGCTAGTATTGTAGGTACTGCACATGGACTCAAAGTCTCCTGTATCAAACCCTTTCTCAACAACTCTTGAACTTGTTTATTCAACTCCTCATTTTCTACTGAAGTCATTCTATGAGCTGCCTTATTTGGAAAACTGGCTCCAAGAATCAAGTCAATCTGATGACTAATCTTCCTTATTGGTGGTAAACCCTCAAGTACATTATCAGAAACAATATCTTGAAACTCATCCAACATCCCAGAAACTTCCTCTAGAACCTTCTCACTATCCGCCTTACTCACTCTAGGAATCAATGCATAACACACACGCTCATGCTTCATACCTTCTAAATTTTTTCTTCCATCTATATAACAAATTCTAGCACTACTGCATACCTTTTCTTCGGTCTCCTTCAGGGGTTTCAACTTGTGACGAACCTCATCCTTTGTCAAGGAATAAGTTTTTGCATGGCCATCATGTATAGCTTGCCTATCGAATTACCACAACCTCCCCAAAAGCATGTGACATGCATCCATGGGGATGATATCATAGTGTACCTCATCATGGTAGCTCTCGATCTTGAACTTTACTAGGCACTGCTCATTGACCAAAACTTTGTGGTCTTTCTGCAACCAGGCAATCCAATATGGATGTGGGTGCCTTTCCCTCTTCAACTTCAAATTTTTTACCATCTCCTTCGACACCAGATTATCAGTGCTCCCTCTATCAATAATGACATCACAACATTTGTCTTCACACTTGCACCTTGTGCGAAATAGATTCTAGTGCAGGAGCACCTGACAAAGGACTATTTTGTTTTTGAGTTCTTTAATTTTGTTGTGCTATCTTAAGGTCATGTTGACCATTATTTTAGGTGCTTATGGTATTTTTGAACTTTGGGAAAGAAGGTTACAAGTATTAAATAATTTTACAACATCATATTGCTAGATTGGCAAAAATTGTTAAATGTCTGAAAACACAACGGGTTTTACAAAAAGGCATTTTTAGGTCATCTAAGCCTCGACCCAAGAACCTAAATTGTTTTGGAGGCATATTTAGGGCATTCCATGACATTTTTGGGAGGTTAGAAGTTCTTTGTATAGACTTTTTTTCCAGAAATTGAAGAAAACAACATTCTTGTCTTATTTTTCTGTTTTTTTTCTATTCTTGTTTCCATGACAGTAGCTAAATGAATTAAAAGAGGCATTTTGTAGGTTTTTTTAGCATGTAGAGAAGCCTCTAGAGTTTTTTTTTTGGTACATTTGGTAGCTGTTTCCATCACTTTCATCCATTCTTGTAAATTTTGTGTTTTTCCCTTATTTGTTGTTTTGACTAGAACTATGTAAAAATGGAGTTCTAGGCTGCATTCCCTCCATACCTGGAAGTATGAAATTGTTGGGAACATGGTTAGGCTCCATCTCTGTACATATTTTAGTGGTAGGTGTTAGGTTTTCTTTGGTTGTAGGAGTTATGAGAAAAGCCTTGCCCTAGGTGAGCCAGTGAGACCCCGGCTAGGAAAGGCTACAAAACAACGTGGATTTCTTGCAGGGGAGAAAAGATTTTCAAAAAATTATTTTTTGTAGAATTTAGGGGAAGTTCTTGGCCACATATGGTACCAAGGAGGAGAGCCCATCTGTTTAGGAGGAGAAATTTTCACTAGTCCTAAAACTAGTTCTGAACAGTTAGAAACCCTAGTTTTCTGGGTAGAGTTTGCATGAGGGTAGAGTACATCCTGGACAGAGCCAAGACCCAAGAAATATTGAAGTTGTAGACATGGGAAACACATTTCCTAAGCCAAGAACCATGTTTCTTTGGTGGGTTCAGGAGGAAAAATCAATTTACCCCTGTTCAGAGACCAAATAGTGGCTCAAGGGTCAAACCTATGGAAGGGGCTTCATGCAAGTGTTGGTAAGATGGAGTCTAAGTGAAGTTTCAAGAACCCTAGGAGGTTGTTTTGGAGCTTTGGAAAACATTCCCTCACCCTTGCAAGATCCATTCATGTATTGAGGGAGGATTAGTCTTTTGGGGTGCATAAAAGGCTAAGGAAGAAAGGAGTCATAGTACCAAGATTTGGCTTGGTAGTTGCAAACTTTACAACATAGTGAGGTTGGCAGGAGAACTAGGGAAACTTAGAAAAGATTGAGTTCCTATAGGTTAGGGTGGAACAGAAATTTCACCAAGGAGGTTTATGCCAAGGCCTAGTGTAGGAGACTGTGATTGCTTCCTGCATCATCACAAACAGTGTGATTGATTCCTGTAGCTTCGTACAAGAATCTATGATTGCTTCCTGCAGCCTCCCTATCAGATTGGTATCAAAGCAAGTAAAATATTTGGGAAGCAGCTTATATTTCAGAAGTTGAGTCAAATGAAACCCCTGCCATGGTGACAAATGCACAGTTAGCCAAGATGGTTGAAGGACAAGAGGAGGACAACAAGTTGTTAAAAGAAAGGATAGGGAAACTTGAGAAAGCATTGAATGATGCAAGGTTGGAAGGAAAGGTACCAAAGGAAGAAGAGATTGCAGAGGAAGACAAGGTCCTTGCACCTGACCCTATTTTGGAGGAGGAGCCTTTCTTGAAGGCATTGAAAGCCTTGAGTGGAAAAGGACTTAAGGGCATACCACTATTTAGGGGAAAGATGGATCTTGATTTGGTCATGGATTGGATAGAAGGCATGGAGAATCACTTTGAATGTGATGGAGTAACTGAAGCACAGAAGGTGAAGGTTGCTAAATCAAGGTTGAGAGGATCAGCTTTGACATGGTGGAAATTTGTTCAGACAGAAAGGGAAAAAGAAGGCAAGCAACCCATATCAACTTGGAAAGGAATGGTTGCTAAGGTGAAGGAAGCCTACATGCTAGATGATTATGAGATTCAGTTGCACAAGAAGAGGAAAAGTCTAAGGAAGAAAGAGCAAGATGTCAACACCTATACTGAAGAGTTTCAGAAGCTTTGTTTGAGATCTAACGTGACAAAGGATGAGAGCCTAAAAGTGGCTAGATACCTTAATGGCTTGAAATGGAACATTCAAGAAGAGATGGCTCTTTTGAGTCCTAAAATAGTCCACCAATGTTATCAGCTGGCTATAAAGATTGAAGAGAGGAACAAAAGGAAGCAAGTCAATCTTCTAAGGGCAGAGGCAAAGGTAGAGATCAAAGAGGACAGCGTGGTGGTTACCAAGGTAGAGGTAATGATCAAAGGAATCAAGGAGAATCTAAGCTCACTGAGCATGGAGGTGAAACATCTTCAAGAGGAGGATTTAACAGAGGAAGAGGAGTAGGTAGGAGTAATTCTTACTTTGTAAACATGAAGTGTTATCATTGTAACCAACTAGGTCACCCTGCTTATAGGTGCCCAGAGAAAGCATCCTCTTCTAGCAATGAAAAGAGAGTGGCCTATGCAGAAGAGGACACCATGAGTCCTAAGGCATCTAAGATCAGTCATATAGGATCTAAAATTGGAGAGAATTTGATGTTTAATAGAGTTTTGATTAGGCAGCAAGTCAAAGAGGAACCTAAGAAAAGAAGAGCTCTTTTTAGAGTAAGGTGCAAGATACTTGGAAAAGTGTGCAAAGTCATTGTAGATTCTAGTTCAACAGATAATATAATCTCAGAGGAGGTAGTAACAAAGCTAAAATTGGAGAAGGTAATAACCCCTACAAGGTCACATGGCTGAATAAAAGGTAGAGTGTTTTGGTGAATGAGCAAGTAATAGTGGAATTTTCAATTGGAGGCTATAAAGACAAGTTGGTTTGTGATGTATTACCCATGGATGCATGCCATCTGCTACTGGGAAGACCTTGTCAATATGACAAAAGTGCTATCTATGATGGGAAAGAGAACACCATTTCATTCAAGAAGGATGGAAGAACCTTCAAGTTGCAGTCATTTACAAAGGAAGATGAAGGACAGTCAAAGGTACCTAACATCATGTTGAGCAGTGGTAAGGAGTTCCTTAAGGACCTACACCAAGGGAATGAAGGATATGTGGTCATGATGCAGTCCAAAGAGGAAGAAAGGCTAAAATGATAGTCTTACCAGAAGCAATCCAAAAGTTGCTGAATAAGTACAAGAGCATAGTCAATGATGGTACACCTACAACTTTACCACCAAAGAGAGCAATAAGTCATCAAATTGACTTTATACCTAGTGCCTCATTTCCTAACAAAGCAGCATATAAGCTTACACTTGAGTAGAACCAAGAGGTGGCTAGGCAAGTGGAAGAATTGTTGAATCAAGGATTGATCCAAAAGAGCATCAACCCTTGTGCAGTCCCAGTGGTTTTGGCAACAAAGAAAGGAGGTAAGTGGAGACTTTGTACTGATTCTAGAGCAATTAATAGGATCACCATTAGGTATAGATTCCCAATACCTAGAATTGAAGATTTAATGGATTGCCTTCAAGGAGCACAGCATTTCACTAAGTTGGATCTCAAGAGTAGCTACCATCAAATTAGAATTAAGGAAGGTGATGAGTGGAAGATAGCTTTTAAAACAAATGATGGCTTATATCAGTGGAAAGTGATGCCATTTGGCCTCTCAAATGCCCCTAGCACATTCATGAGACTAATGAATGAGGTACTTAAGGATTTCATAGGAATCTTTGTAGTAGTCTATCTTGATGACATACTGATTTTCAGTAAGACAATAGAAGAACATTTGAAGCATGTGGAAATGGTTCTTAAAAGGTTGCAAGAAGAGAAATTGGCAATCAACCTTGAGAAGTGTGAGTTCTTCAAACAAGAACTTGTGTATCTAGGCTTTGTAGTATCCCAAGGAACATTGAAGATGGATCCAAGTAAGGTGGAAGCCATCCTAAATTGGCCTACACCAACCACAACAATAGAGGTAAGGAGTTTTCATGGTTTAGCTCAATTTTATAGGAAATTCATTAGGAATTTTAGTGATATATGTGCACTAGTCCTAGATACTATTAAAGGTGGTCTAAAAACAAAGTTTAAATGGACTCAAGAGGCTAATAAAGGATTTAAAAAACTAAAACAAGAAGTGGCAACTCAACCAATTTTGTTGTTGCCTAGTTTTGACAAGTTGTTCACAGTTGAGTGTGATGCAAGTGGAGTAGCTATAGGAGGAGTACTTAGTCAAGAAGGTAGGCCTGTAGCCTTCTTTAGTGAAAATCTCAATGAAGCCAAGCTAAAGTACTCTACCTATGATCTAGAATTATATGCTTTAGTGCAGTCCCTTAGGAAGTGGAGGCATTATTTGTTACCCAAAGAGTTTGTGGCTTTTACTGATAACCAGGCACTTTGCTACATCAACACCCAAGAGAAGCTGAGTAATAGACACTTGAAATGGATGGAATACATCCAAGCTTTCACATTCACTATCAAGCACAAAAAGGGACAAATGAATAAGGTTGCAGACGCATTAAGTAGAAGAATGCTGACAGTGCAAGAAATACAGTTGAAGAGCATTGGAATAGAGTGTTTCAAAGACCTCTATGGTGAGGATAAAGATTTCTCAGAAGTTTACAAGGTATGCTCTAATTTTGAGAATCATTTTTATAGTCAATATGCTGAGTATACATTGCAAAATGGACTATTATTTAAGGGTAATCAGTTATGTGTTCCAAGAGGATCAATGAGGGAAAACCTGATTCAAGAAAAGCATAATGGTAGTCTTAGTGGGCATTTTGGTATTAATAAAACTTTAGAGCTAGTTCAAAGGTTCTATTACTGTCCTAAGTTAGCAAGAGATGTCAGAAAATATGTGGAACAGTGTGTTGTATGCATGAAAGCTAAGGGGGGAGCTAGCAATGCTGGTTTGTATCAACCCCTACCTATTCCTAACAGACCATGGGAGTGTGTAAGCATGGATTTTGTAGTAGGCCTTCCTAAGACCAAGACTAGTTTTGACAGTGTTTATGTGGTAGTGGACAGATTTAGCAAGATGAGTCACTTCATTCCTTGCAAGACTACTCATGATGCAAGCTACATAGCTCATCTTTTCTTCAAGGAGGTTGTAAGGATTCATGGATTGCCTCTAATCATTGTTTCTGACAGAGATGTGAAGTTCATGGGTCATTTTTGGAAGACTCTATGGAGTAGATTGGGTATAAACCTATATTTTGGATCAGCTTACCATCCTTAGACCGATGGTCAAACAGAGGTGGTTAACAAAGTCTTAGGTAATATTTTAAGGTGCTTAACTAAAGAATATGGACAAACCTAGGATATGGTGATTTCCCAAGCTGAGTATGCCTATAATGACAGTGTAAATAGAACTACAGGACAAAGTCCTTTTGAGGTTGTGTATGGGATGCACCCAAGAGGAATTTGTGAACTCAGAGACCTTGGATCAATGGAGAATAGGAGTGGACATGCTGAAGACTTCACTCAGACCATGAAGGAGATTCATGAGCAGGTCAAGAAGACAGTTACAGTAGCAACTCAAAAGTTGAAGGAGAATGTTGATTTGTCAAGGATGTACAATTTGTAGTTGGGGACTATGTTATGGTCCACCTCAATAAATCCAGATTACAAAAGGGCATGGAAACTAAGTTATAGATGAAAAGAGTGGGTCCATGCAAGGTATTGGACAAATATGGCAAGAATGCATATAAGGTGGAATTATCATCAGATTTGGGCATCTCTCCAGTTTTCAATGTTGCTGATTTGATCAAATATAAAGGGACAGTCAAGGATCTAGATCAGGACAGTTAGGAGGTCTTCAAGGACATCAGCAACATGTCCATACCAACTCTAGACAAGCTACAAGCAGAGAAGATCTTGGAGTCAAGAGTGAAGAAGACTACAAGGCACAAGGTGTACATGGAGCATCTTGTCAAATGGAAGGATAAGCATGAATCTGAAGCTACCTAGGTAGAAGAAGCAGATTTTAAGAAGAAATTCATTGATATGTCTTTGATCTCTCCTAAATTTCCTTAGTTGTTTGAGCAGAGAGGGGGATAATGGTGCAGGAGCACCTGGCAAAGGACTATTTTGTTTTTGAGTTCTTTAATTTTGTTGTGCTATCATAAGGTCATTTTGACCATTATTTTAGGTTCTTAGGGTGTTTTTGAACTTTGGGAAAGAAGGTTACAAGTATTAAATAATTTTACAACATCATATTGCTAGGTTGGCAAAAATTGTTAAATGTCTGAAAACACAACGGGTTTTACAAAAAGGCATTTTTAGGTCATCTAAGCCTTGACCCAAGAACTCAAATTGTTGTGGAGGAATATTTATGGCATTCCACGACCTTTTTTTGGGGTTAGAAGTTCTTTGTACAGACTGTTTTTCCAGAAATTGAAGAAAACAACATTTTGTTCCTATTTTTCTATTTTTTTTCTATTCTTGTTTGCATGACAGCAGCTAAATGAATTAAAATAGGCATTTTGTAGGTTTTTTTAGCATGTAGAGAAGCCTCTAGAAGTTTTTTTTTGGAAAATTTGATAGATTTTTCCATCGCTTTCATCCATTCTTGTAAATTCTGTGTTTTTCCCTTATTTGTTGTTTTGACTGGAACTGTGTAAAAATGGAGTTATAGGCTGCATTCCCTCCATACCTGGAAGTATGGAATTGTTAGTAACATGGTTAGGCTCCATATCTATACATATTTTAGTGGTATGTGTTATGTTTTCTTTGGTTGCAGGAGTTATGAGAAAAGCCTTTCCCTAGGAGAGCCAGTGAGAGCCCGGCTAGGAAAAGCTATAGAACAGCGTGGATTTCTTGTAGGGGAGAAAATATTTTAAAAAAAATATTTTTGTAGAATTTAGGGGAAGGTCTTGGACACATATGGTACCAAGGAGGAGAGCCCAGCAATCCATTTAGGAGGAGAACTTTTCACTAGTCCTAAAATTGGTTCTAAATAGTTAGAAACCCTAGTTTTCTGGGCAGAGTTTGCATGAGGGCAGAGTATGGCCTGGACAGAGCCAAGACCCTATAAATCTTGAAGTTGTAGACAAGGGAAACACATTTCCTAAGAAACTAACCATGTTTATTTTTTGAGTTCAGGAGGAAAAAGCAATTTACCCCTGTTCAGAGACCAAATAGTGGCTCAGGGGTCAAACCTATGGAAGGGGCTTCATGCAAGTGTTGGTAAGATGGAGTCTAAGTGAAGTTTCAAGAACCATAGGAGGTTGTTTTGGAGCTTTGGAAAACATCCCCTCACCCCTGCAAGATCCATTCATGTATTGAGGGAGGATTAGTCTTTTGGGATGCATAAAAGGCTAAGGAAGAAAGGAGTCATACCACCAAGATTTGGCTTGGTAGTTGCAAACTTGACAAGATAGTGAGGTTGGCAGGAGAACCAGGGGAACTTAGACAATATTGAGTTCCTATAGGTTAGGGTGGAATAGAAATTTCACCAAGGAGGTCTATGCCAGGGCCTAGCATAGGAAACTGTGATTGCTTCCTACAGCATCACAAACAGTGTGATTGATTCCTACAGCTTCACGTAGGAATCTGTGATTGCTTCTTGCAGCCTCCCTATCAGATTCTTCCTTTGTTCTAGTTCCTTTTCCTTAGTCACCAGGGCTCTCCTAATCACTAGGGCTTCTCCCCTTTCTGCATCATTAGAATGTTTAGATTGGGCCTCCTCATCTACATGTGCAACCCTTCCACGACCTTCTGGCCTTTTGTCTGCCCTTCCTTGGTGTTGTGGACATTCATAGGCTCGATGCTTCTTCTGCATTAAACATGTTCCTCAAGAACCACCTCTTCCAGATCCTTGTCCATATCTCCCTCATCCTCTACCTCTTTGATCACCACTGTTTTTGATCACGAGGCGATGAAGTTGTCATTTCTTTGGCTTCGGTTGGTACCCACATCTTCACTTTTCTTTTTCATCATCATTTTGGCTTCCGAAGGTCTTCCATTGCCCATACGCTTTGACCTCCTCATCCTTTTTCTTGCCATAAAATCATTTATTTTCTCTTCCACCTTTAGAGCAAACTGATACCTCAATGGTGGTCATTCACAGGCTTAACTCCTCCTGAATGCTCGGTCGTAACCCATTAAGATATCAGGCTACCTTTTCCTTATTGGCCTCTGTGTGACCTATTCTGATGATTATCTTGTGAAAATATTTAGTATATTCTTTCATAGATCTACTTCCTTTCTTCAACCCTTGCAATTTCTTCAAAAAATCTAGCTTATAGTCCACTGGTATGAACTGCCTTTTTTCTCTACCATGCGATCCCATCTAGTGATCTTTCCTTTTCCTCTTCAATTTCTTTCCAATTGGACCTCTTTCCACCAAATACTGGCATGGCCCTTTAGCTTCATTTTCACAAAATTAACCCGATCTAGGTCCTCCATTTCCTCATACTCAAAATATTCCTCTAGCTCATTGATCCAGTCAATCAACTCTTCCGGGTTCAGACTTTCAGAATAACTGGGGACTTCTGCTCTAGTCTTTTCTCGATCTTCGAAATGGACCTTATTAGCTGCATTTGATCTTGATCAATTGCTTCTTCTTCCTCTTCTACATTTGAACCTTCTTCCTCTCCTTCATCCTCACTTTCCTCCCTCGGGTTTAACCCTCTTCTCAACTGCTCTTGTAATGTGTCAATTTGTCTCTGGAGGGCTGCCAATGCATCTCTTCCACTAGCATTCCTACTACCTCGACCACCATGCCTACCAGGCATCACTCTTGGAGGCATCTTTCTTGACCTTGACCCACAACCATGGTCTTGGTGTGAACTACCTCACGATCGGCGATCTATCTGCACGCTCAAGAAAACCCGCTCTGATACCACTTGATGAGGGCACAACCTAAGAAACATAAAATAACCCACAAACAAGAGAATAATTTTATTATTTAGAAAATGGAGCTTCTTACATGCATAGGATCTCAAATCCCCAAGTTCTACAACACATGCAAGTTATAGACAGCTACAGAATAACCCTTTCGCAATATGCGAGCTTGTCCCCAAAAAGTTACCCAAAAGTTAGAAACTTGCCCATAAATAGAGTTCCTCATTAGTTTGGAGCCAAAAAAATATTCAAATTTGAGTTTAGGTGGTTTGGCGCTGAAAATTTACAACATGAAGTTCAAATTTCAAAAGAGCATTTGCAATTGTATCTTCTAGAAAGTGCGTCAACTTCCCGGGGCCATAACTTTTGATCCGGGACTCTGATTCGCAAACCGTTTGAACCGTTGGAAAGGTCTCAAAGTCAATAACGTGCTTAAAATCTGCTATGCCAATTTTAGAAAGTTTTAGTGTAGTTCTAGGAACTCTAAGTGCCTCAAATCCAACTCGAAAGATCTTCAAGTGCAAATTTTGGAAACTAAAACTGCAATATCTCTCCACCTAGGAATAGAAAATAAAAACCATAAATTAAGAATTTCATTATGACAAAAAGGGTATCCAAAAATGTAAAAACATCTAAAAATTGAGAAACTTGAAATTTAACTATTTTTGGGTGATGCAAGATTGCCCTTACACCACTGGATGCTCCTGCATCAAAAAACTTTTTCTCAAACCTTTGATAATACCCTGCTAAACCCATGAGCTCCTAACCTCATGCACGTTCTTAGGTACTGACCATTCTAATATAGATTTTATCTTTGTAGGGTCTACTATTATTCCCTCAGCTGATATGATATGACCCAAATACTTTACCTCCTTCTAGAAGAAAGTGTATTTTGACAACTTACAAGAAAGTTGGTGTTCTCTTAATCACTAAAGGACTATCTAAAAATTTCAAAGATGTTCTTCCCCATTCTTGGAGAAAATAAGAATATTATTGAGAAATACCAATACAAACTTGTCTAGAAAATCACAAAAAATATTGTTCATCAAATTCATAAATGATGTAGGATCATTGGTAAGTCCAACATGCAACATTGTGAATTCATAGTGGTCATACCTAGTTCTGAAAGCTATTTTATGGATATCTTCCTCTTCCAATCTTAACTGGTGGTATCCTAATCTTAAATCTATTTTGGAAAACATAGATGACCGCTTCATCTAATAAAAAATATCATTTATCCTAGGCAAGTGATATTTATTCTTGATGGTGAGCTTGTTCAGCATGCAATAATTGATACATAGCTAGAGTGTTCCATCCTTCTTAACAAATATCACTAGTGCACCCCATGGTGAAACACTAGGTCAAATTAACCCTTTATCTAGCAACTCTTGTAACTATGCCTTCAACTCCATCAGTTCCATTGTGGTCATACAATATGAGGCCTTAGAGACAGGTTCATCCCCCAGAACTAAATCTATAGAGAAATCAAATACTCTTCTCCATGATAGAATAGGTAGTTCCTCTAGAAACACATTCTGATATTCTCGAAGATTAGGATATTTCTCTATAAAAGTTTCCTTCTTATGGTCAATTTCCATTTCCTCAATCTAGTTTTGAGTTTTCATAATCATATCATCCAAAATTACGCTTTCTTTAAATTCCCTAACTTCCTCCATATTTATAGCATATAACTGATAGCCTTTCTTTTTATTTCTTTTCAATTGCATGGTCAAAATTTGCCACATTTTAACTTCATGTTGCACTCCTTACAAAAACATCATATTCCCATGATCATCTAGACATTCCACTATCTTTTCTAGGTAGTCAATCTTGGCCTTATGCTCCCTTAACTATCTCATTTTGAGGATTACATCATAGGAACCTAGGGGTGCTACATATAGATTAAATTCAGTAATGAATCCTAGAAGTTATAACCTAGCATCAAACATACACTACTCTACCTGAGCTCTCATTTGATTAGCATATTCTATAGTCCAGGAGTTTTCCATAAATCCAGTTCTTTTTGGAAATCTACCATGTAGTTTAGGTGAAATAAAAGATTCAGTAGCCCCAGTCTCAATTAATATGGTTATTGGGTTCTCGTAAAGCATACCTAGAGTTTCAATTGGAGTGACTTGATACTCTACCTATTGGTTATCTACAACTACATGGATCCTTTGTTAAAAATTTGTTTTTTGGTATGGTAATGGCCTTTTTTGTTCCTTCTTGTGTTGATTCTTTTTAGGGCACTGATTTTCATAATGCTCTCCATCACAATTAAAACATCCCCCTAGTGGTCCTTTCTTTTTTGAGCCTTTTGCTTGCATTAGATTCATCCTTCTCATTATTATTATTTCCCTTTTTATCCTTCTTTCTATCATACTAATTATTTTTATTCCCTTTCCTCTTGAAATTCTGATGAGACTATTTCCATTTGCCCTTACCATGATTCTTATCTCTGATGGAATCATCCTTCATCAATCTTTGTTCCTAAAGAACTTCTTTCTCGTAAGCCTCATGCATTGTACGAGGTTCCAATATATCTACCAAACCTCCTATGTGGCTATTCTATCCTAAGATGAAATTTCAAACTTGAAAGCTTTCATCTTGTTGATAGTGAGGTATGTATTTAAGTAACCGAGAATATATTTCCTAGTATTCTTTGACTGATAGAGGCCCTTGCCTAAGGTTCACAAAATCCAAAAGTTTTTTTTATCATAAAATAACTATGGGAGCCATCCTTTTTGGAAAATTCTTACAAAATGCTCCCAGGTCATATCTGCCACTACAAGAGACATTTTTTCTCTTTTGGTTCCCAACCATGTTAGAGCTTCTCTGTCCAATTAGTAGGTTGCCCAAGTAGCCTTGGAAGTGTCTGAGTAGTCTCTTAACTCAAAGTATTTCTCCATCTCAGTTATCCATGCTTCCACAACATCTCCTAATGCGGAGCCCTCAAACTTTGGAGGTTTAATCTTTTTCATATCCTTGGCTAACACATTAGCCAATCAACTCCTTTTATTACTCAAGCTTATTGTTTTAGAACTTTCTTCATGCTGGTCACTATGGGTCTCAGACCTTTCATCACACATATCAGTATGCTTTTCCACTTTCCTTTCCAGATTTAGCAATTAGTTTTGAGTTTCACTCATTAAATTCAATAGTTTGTCAAGTTTGACCATAGGGTTATCATTGTCTCGATCTCCTCTGGACCCATTTCTGGAATTCTCCATTTGAATGAGGTTCCTAGAGATAGGGTATTACTTGTTATTCTATATTGGGTTTTATTTCCATGGTTCATTCAATAAAATTCCTAAAAAAACAATTTCTCAAAGATATCAACATGATATGCCATCAATTAGTTATAGATTCCATTCAATCACAATTACAAAATAACTATCACTCCCTATGATAGATTCAATTACAAAGTGATTATAAATAACTATCACTCCCTGTTATAGATTGATTACAAAATGATAATAAATAACTATCACTCCCTGTGATAGGTTGAATTACAAAATGAATAACTATCATTCCATGTGATAGATTTAGTTACAAAATGATAATAAATAACTCACTCCTGTGATAGGTTTAATTACAAAATTTATTACAAAAACCATCTATCACTTCCTGTGATAGGTTTCCAATACAAACATGATTAGGTATACATATCCCTACTGGTGATTGGTTCCCCCTGATCATTGAATTCAGAGAAAGGTATGAGCCTATATCTAGGGGTTGGTTTTCATCTTTCAAAATATTCAGGTAGCTTTATTCAAATTTTGATTAGGTTCATATTGTTGGTTTGTTTCAATTTAGCAAGGATGGATGCTTTAATGACTTCTTTCTTGTTGAAGTCTCTTTAGAGCTTCAGTCATGGTCTCCAAGTCCACAAGTATAGAGCATCTAGAATAATCATACTGGAGTTTGATTTTCCATAGCCATTTGGATACCAAATCCTAGACCTTCTTTCGGGGTGTTTTCCATATCCACACCCTAGAAAAACACCAAGGATAGATTTTAGTTTTCTAGTTTTGCATGATGAGCCTAAGGTTCAGTGCCAAACCTAGTAGCTCTAATACCAAATCTAATACTCTAGTTGTCCTACAATTAAGAAAGGAAAATAACTAACAAATTTCATCTAAAGAAGCAACTAACTCATAAAAAACTAGGGTTTCTTTTTTTCATTACAAATTAAAATAATTTCAAATAGAAGTAAATACATAATATTCAATTCTTCAACTATCTTCTAAGTTTCAATTTCAACTGAAAAGAACATCTAACTGATTTCCAAACATAAATACAAATGATTTTTAACTAACTTTTCATTGCTTCCAAAATAAAATTACAACCAATCTAATTTATGCTAAGTAATCATTGCAAATACTTTAAGAGAAAGAAAAGGGTTTCAAGAGTTTATAGTTAAGAAGCTAGAGCGCTTGATCTTGAAATTTTCATCATGGGAAAAAGAGATATTATCAGGGGTGTTACCACCCATTTGAAGACCTAATAGTCTCCTGTGTTTCTTCCACTAAAGAAACCCATCCCTTCATGAGGGTATTTAACAAGGATCAATCTATCATCATGCCTTTGAGCTTGGTTTCAAGGACCTATATCTCCTAATCGAATCCTTGCTATGGGTACCTCCCAACTAGAATATTTCTCTGATTAGTGATACATCTGGTGCTTGATGGATGACAAATGTTGAATCTAGCATCATACCTTTCCCAAGGATTTCAATTACATTACTGGCACTCCTGTGCCATCAAATATCTCACCCTTTCTCAACATAATTACTTATGTCTCAAGATTATTGATTTAATGTCAATTTGATTCTCATTTCATTAGGTTTAGGTTATATCTTAACCATTAAGTGAATGCATTAGAAAATGATTTCAATACAGAGGGTTTCTATACCTCAATAATTATACTTATATATATCTAGAAGAACTCCAAAGAGTAGGAAGAATAGAAACAAGGTCATGGTTCAACTTAATGATTAGATTGAGATTGTGTAGAATTATTTATTCATTTTCCCAAGATCACAATAATTCAAAGTTATTTTTGGTTATAAACCCAACAAGTCTTTAAATACTAAATCAAGACTTGACCATAGATTGAAGAAGAAGAAAAGTTCCATAAACCATTTCAAGTTTGTTAGATAGAGGATTTAGGTGTGTGATTTATACCTTAAATCGATAGAGAAAAATAAATAAATAATTTAATGAATAATTGAATTTAGGGTCAGCATTGGTTTTAGACCCAATGAGGATTGAGGATTAAACACAAGAAACTTGGTAACAAACTGGTGATACCAACAAGAGAACCCAATTCGATTTATAACACTCATGCAACTACATTGATTCTTTATAATATAAGATAAGGAGAGTTGCAATTCAAATTAAATCTTAAACACATAAGAAATATATGATTACATGTTGGTAAACACTAACCAGATTTGTTTGCAACACAGGAAATTCTCAAGAATAAATCATTAACATCTAATACATTGGAGAATTTAACTTGCTAGTTGCCTATGAAAATGAATTCAAAACTTGAGAAACCAAGCTCTTTACTCAGCAAATTCATCAAGCCAAGACAACACTAACACTTCCAACTAAGGGAAAGAAATAGAGATGTGATACGAGATCTCGACACCACTCCACCTAATTAATGAAATGCAACAAAATATTTGAACTCCAATGCATGTATTTAATAGGGTTTTATCTTTAAAAAAGTAATCTTAAAAATTCGCCAACAAAAGAGGAAAAATAATGGAAAATAGGAGTGCAAGCTATTTAAAAAGAGAATGTGGAAAGAGAGAGTATTCTAGAGATGGGGATGAAACTTTTTACATAGACAAAAGGAAAAATTTGAGAATAGAGCTGAATGAATTAGCAACTGAGGAATATGATTGAAGATCCAAAAAATGCTTGACCAATAGAGAGAAAATGAGAGAACCCAAGAATAAAATAATAAAATAATGAAAGCATATTTTTCCTAAAGGAAGCTCGAATCCTCCCAGATGGTTCTAAGAAAATCTTCATCTATCCAATCTTGGGTGTTTCTCTAAACGCATGTGGTGAGCTGTCAGGAGTCCCGCCATAGAGGCATCGATGCCATTTTATACTTCCATTTTAATTTTGAGGAAAAGCATTGAATGTTTCCACATCATTCGTTGCCAAAATTAATATTTTCAAATGAATTTGATATTCAATATTGATTGCAAAATATATTTACAAGAATTGATTCACTCCTCTCCCAAGATTATAATATTTTAATTATATCATTTATTATTCAATTGCAATCTCTTTTAAAATAATTTAAGATATATATATATATATATTTAAATTGGCTTATAGAATAAATAATTATATTGAATTTTTTATGGCCAAGGTATGACTTAGATACTTTGTCATACACTGACTCAAGGTAGACAGTAAAATTGATCCTTGTTACCATATACTCTCCCTAATGACATCTTCTTTTCAGTTGAGGCACTGACAGTCCTACATCCACTGACAGGTATTATGGTTAGATTTTTCTTAATGGCTATATAAATATGCATTTAAATATAATCTCATGATCTCATTCAATTTTACATGAACAAGAAATTCACTTGCAAAATAAAAAGATTGTTTATTTAATAGTAACGATAAATAAATCAACTATGATATTCTAAATTTCACATTCATATGAAAATAATTACTTGCAACTTACTTTGCATTTGAAATACATAACCATACACACATTCTCAATGTAAGGGATCTACAAGTTCTATAAAATCAATAATATTTTTTTAATCACCTTGTTTGCAATGGATGAGATCAGAAAAGATCATCTTTGATCTGATGTTAGCTTGGAATTGTCATAGGAATTGGTTTACAAGTTGGTCAAATGAGAAAATGGAATTATCAGGTATGGAACAATACCATTTGAGTGTTGTACCCTTAAGAAATTGAGGGAATAAATTTTCCATCCATGCATCAAGATGGAAGAAATTTTTACATAGGGCATTAAAGGCAGACACATGTGTTTGTGGGTCCCCTTTGCCACCATATTTTTTAAATTTAGGAATATCCATTACTTTAAGGAAGGGAGTATTCAAAATTGTGACTAAAAACAGGCTATTCTAGAAGAAGGTTTGGAATATAGGTTGGGAAGAGGCCTAGGAGAGACTCTCCAACTAGCTTTGCATCTTACCCATATTGGTGCAAGAGCACCCTTGATGCAATTTTAAGTTATATTGTGAAACCTTGGTTTTTAATTTTATTTGGATTTATTGATGTAAATAAGGTCATTTGAGACCATCCTAAGTGGTTTAGGACCATTTTTTTATCATTTGGTAAAATTTAGGAAAATATTGTAAAAATTGTAAAAGTTGCTCAGGAAAGTTTTCAAGCAACTTGTCAAAAAGTGTCCTTAAGGTTTTTTTTCAACAAACTAATCAAAAGGTAGTTGAAATTAGTTGGTTTTGGTTGAAAATTTATAAAGACACCCTCAAAAACTTGAATTTGGGGTTAGAGACATTTTTTTTTAAAGTTTGATGAATGGAAACCTCAAATATTTATGTGTACATTTTTTTATTCTTACATTGTTTTCAAGTTGAAGTTGTGCATTGTATGGCTTGGTATGGACTCATATCATGGACTATCATATATGGATGGAAATATATTAATTTATAGTTTACAATTATTTTTATCTCATTAATTTTTTTGAGTTTTGTAGGAGATGTGACTATTTTGGTGAGACTTCCCTATTCTAACAATATTATGCAGAATTTGTAGTTTGAAAAAACATGATGGTACAAATTGTACAGTCCATATTTTGATTCGAAACCAATTGGATTTTGTTTGCATTTGAATAAAATTTAATTTTCTTCAATTCTCATCAATTTTCATTAAGGTTTGAATAAGTTATGACCATTTTTGTGAGAGCATGTCTGAACCCTACCTTGGGTTTGCAGTTTTGGGAAAAATGCAGTAATTTTTTTTCCACTATTGGATCTTCATAAAAAATGGAGAAAAAGTTTGTAATTGTTTTGTCTTCAATCTCACTAAAGTGATTGGATTCATTATTTATTTTTTTGAAAGTTATTAATGACAGATCCTGACATTAAATTGTGGGTTGCCATGGCAATGTTTCCAAGGTGATCTAGAATGCACTTAATCATTGTTTGAGATGAATCAATTTAAGAAATTTGTCAAGTGAATCAAGTTGTATTTTTGTTATTTTTGGTGATGTATCATTGTTTCACTTGTGTGAAGTTGTGCTAAGTGTTGGTTGCTCTGCATCAAATTGGTATCAGAGCTAGAAGATCTTTGGGAAATGATCTATTATTTTGGATAATGTGGTTTAGTGAGATTTGATATTTCAGGATGGCTCTTAATAAGAAGAAAGATGGTAAAATGAAATCTTCATTATTAAATAAATTTTTCAAAGTGGTAAAGAAGCTATATGAGGAAGAAATGGAAAATATGATATAAGAGGAATAAATGAAAGCCGAGAAAGAAAGCATGATGGAAAAGGAAAGCTTATTCCAGACTACCTGCACTTCTAAAGGTAAATGTTGTCAAGTTGTGAACTCAAATATTTGTATGGATAATATTGTTTCTGAATATATGGTAGATAAATTGGGTTTGGAAAGAATACCACACCCCACACAATATTCAATGGCTTGGCTTCAAATAGGTAATCAGGTAACCGTACATGAGCAATGCAAAGTTGAGTTTCATATAGGCAATTATAAGGATGAAATAGTTTGTGATATTATGCATTTGGATGTATGTCACATTGTGTTTCGAAGGTTGTGGCATTATAAAAGGGAAAAAAAGTATAATAGAAAGAAAAACACATATGAGATACAAAATGATGGGATGAAATACGTATTAACAGCCTTGAAGGATGAGTTCATAGGAATTGAAAGCTTGTTGTTAAGTAAGAAGAAGAAAGTACAATAGTATGAGGCAAAGACAAATGAGGTAATGGATGAGGTAATAAGTTTTGATAATGTGTTGTTTGAAAAACCAATTGAAAAAGAAATGGAATAATTTTATTTTGAATTTTCTCAAACTAATGAAAGTAATGGTGACATTGATGTTGAAGTGGGTGATGTTCAAGAAGCAGAAGAAGAGATAACAAAAGAAGTTGTAGAGGACACAAGGATAGTCCAAAGAGAGCAGATAGTTATGGAGGATAAGGAGATATCATGGTTCTTAAGAGAAGAACCAAAAGCTGAGAATTTTGATGTCAAGGAGAATGGAATAATGGATAAGCAATTCTAAAATGAAAGTGAACGGTTGTGTAAGATTGAGGTGAAGCCAAATATTTTAGAGAATCATGAAGAGAAAAGAATGTGTGGAAAACAACATGAGGTGAATGAAAAGGTGAAGTGTGAAGAAGAATATGACTCATTTAATATGTTTATTTATTTTGTATATAATGAAGAAAAAGTGGATGAAAATGAAAGAAAATTTACAATTGCAATCCAAGTTTATGCTAGAAGAAGAAAAAAAACAAAAGCACATAGCTACATTGTACTGAGTTGGCCTTGGCTTAAGAATCATGTTGATGGACCAAAACACACAAGTGCACTAGTTGATACAAATTTATTTGAGATCTAGGAAAAAGGAAATAATTCATGCATGAAAATGAACTAGAATACAAGAAATAAGATTCCTATTTGAGGTGGACCTCAAATTTTCTCTTGCTTGGGTGTATGGTGCAGGAGCACCCTTGATGCAATTTTAAGTTATATTGTGAAACTTTGGTTTTTTATTTTATTTGGATATATTGATGTAAATAAGGTCATTTGAGACCATCATAAGTGGTTTAGGACCATTTTTGGTCATTTGGTGAAATTTAGGCAAATGTTGTAAAAATTGTAAAATTTGCTCAAGAAAGTTGTCAAGCAACTTGTCAAAAAGTGTCCTTAAGGTGTTTTCTCAACAAAATAATCAAAAGGTGGTTGAAAATAGTTGGGTTTGGTTTAAAATGTATAAATACAGCCTCAAAAACTTGAATTAGGGGTTGGGGAAATTATTTCTTTGAAGTTTGATGAATGGAAACCTCAAATTTTGTGTGCATTTTCTGATTCTTATATTGTTTTTCAAGATGAAGTTATGCATTGTACGGCCTGGTATGGACTCATATCATGGAGTATCATATATGGATAGAAATATATTTTTTTCTAGTTTACAATTATTTTTGTCTCATTGAATTTTATTGAGTTTTGTGTGAGATATGACTATTTTGGTGAGACTAACCTATTCTAACAATATTGTGTAGAATTTGCAGTTCAAAAAAAATGATGGTATAGATTGTACAACCCATATTTTAATCTAAAACCAATTTTATATTGTTACAATGTGAATCTAATTTAATTTTCTTCAAGTCTCATCAAATTTTAATAAGATTTGAATAAGTTATGACCATTTTTGTGAGGGCAGGTTTGAACCCTACCTAGGGTTTATAGTTTTGGGAAAAATGCAATAAATTTCTTTTCCACAATTGGATCTTCATAAAAAATGGAGAAAATTTAAGTAATTATGTTATCTTCAATATCATAAAATCGATTGGATTCATTTTTTTTTTTGTGAAAGTTATTAATGACAATTTGTGGCATTAAATTTTGGGTGGCCATGGTAATATTTCCAATGTGATCTAGAATGCACTTAATCATTGTTTGAGATGAATTAGTTTATGAAAGTTGTCAAGTGAATCAAGTTTGTTGCATTTTATTTTATTTTTGGTGATGTATCATTGTTTCACTTGTGCCAAGTTGTGCTAAGTTTTGGTTGCTCTACATCACATATTTTGAAGAAGAGTGTTCAGAATAGGGTCATTAGAAAATACAGGGCCAAAAGGTCCTCCTCTAGAACCACCACTAGTGTGACCATTGTAGGAACCACTAATAGTGCGGCCACCACTATTAGGGCCTCCATTAGAGCCACCGCAATCACTTCCACCGAAACCACCTTCACTAGCACCACTCCTACTACCACTACCAAAGCCCCCACTGCTCATCCCACCAAACGTCCACCGTTGGAGGTGATAGGAAGGGTGAAGCTAAATCTTAAGGGTATCTTATTTTCCTTGATAGTTTTGGATCTCTCAAAGGTAGAGGGGATGTTAATCAAGGGGATGGCATCAGCCATGTACATAAACATAAGAGGCATTGACATCCCCATATATCATTCATGATCTTCAAAAGTGGCACCTTGTACAATGTTAGGAGGGGCACATGCTTTAGTTAGACTAGAGAGACTAGCCAAGAGTTCTATACCTTCCCAATTTTTTCCAACCATATACTTTATTTTACTAATAACCCTAGCAGCCCTACCTATTTTCAGGTCCTTTTCTAAGTGATTCTCCAAGTCACCTAGTCCCTTGCTAACTGTAGAAATATACTTCGAAGGAATGTGAATGAATTCTTACTTGTCCACAAATGATGGTGTAGGAGACTTAGGATGATTGGGTACATGGTCAACCTCATTGGAGATCCCTACCTCACCCCCTAACAATTGTTCCTGTGTAGGAACACCAATGATAGATCCAACAAAAAGGCCTATAGAGAAACTAGTAGTGACCATACTCTTCACTAGAAGGTGTCATATACTTCTCCTAATGATATACCTGGAGGTTGTGGAATGGGTTGTGGTACTCATAAACCTTCACAACACTCAAGGGAACAATGATCACAAGGTACAAGGTAAAATATTCAACACCAATGAATGAGCAGATGTTGGTTCACTTCTATTTCACCGTAAGAGTGGGGGAACAACCACGTCAAGGCCCCAGGTCATGCAGAACCAAGAGAGGAAGGTTTTCCTAACTTACATCACTCTAAAGGGTTGTTTGATGTGAAAGATGAGAATGATGAGGACTATAAAGTCCTTCAACCACTCTATAGACATGAACTATAGTCTCAGCTAAGCGAGTTGGATTTTTGGAGTTGGTTATGTTCCTCAGACAACTCTTTATCTGAGGAAAATAACGTTGTTCTGGAACATCAGCATAGTGTGCTAGCATCTCTCAAACGCGCTGGTGTCTATACAACTAGAAAAAAAATGAACACAGAGAGACTAGCAAAAAAAACTACTAATAGCCTAGCTAGTACAATCTAGATGGAAAGAACAAAATCAAAAATTGTATGCAAAGTAAATACTAAAGTGATAAAGTAAATAAAATAGAACCAAGGTGATAAAAACAATCTCACAAAAGTTCTTGTTCGCTAGCTAGCTCCAAATGCACGTCCACCTACACATAGGAAAGAGGAAAACTTTGTTGGGGCTATATATAGGCCTGCCTTAATCAAATCCTTGTTTTGGTGTTTCCACCTTCATGGATAGCCAAATAGCAATGATAGAGAAAATTATGATAAAGGAGTAAAATAAGAAAGCATATGAATAATAATACAAAATAGTATATAGCTACTCAACCAAATCATAAAGGAGAGGAGTGAAAACATTACCACCTCCACCAAGAGCTCACTAGTCAATGATGGATAAAGAGAGCTTCAACAATCACCACAACCTTGATTGTGATGAATGGAGGTGTTGCAAAACCTCAAGCCCCTACTGCAATGGTTTTGATTGAGTCTATGTATGGCGCGTCGAGCGAAACGAATGCATCTGGCGTAACGCCAGCGGAACATGTTATTTAAAACGCTGACAACGCGCCAGCGATGATTCGAACAACGCAGCAAAACCGCGATGCGCGGGTGATGCATGACGGCGGTCACGACCAAACTGATGAAAGCCAGGCTCTTAAAGAAAATATTCTCCGTACCTTCCACCAACAAACCATTTCAATTTAATAAATAATTATTAATCATTTCTTTATCGAATTATGACTAAAGTCCTGATTGATAGGGTTGATTGAAAAACATCTATAGTTTTCTAAACCAGATCACATTTTTTTGAATCTAAAACAGCCATTGATTCTATGCTTCTCCTGAAGACACTATGAGGATTTAAATTAAAAACAATTTAGTTTTGACCAGTTATGGTCGTGAGACACGGTTTTATTTTTAAAATTGTAATAAAAAATTCATAATTAGTTATTTTACTTGGAAAAAAAATTACAAAAATATGCATCACATTGGGACATGAGTTCCTCTACTTATATATAAAATATTATAAAACAATATTATCATTTTATTGTGGTTAGGTGGAGCCAAACACACCTACTTCTTTATTTTTCCCTCTAAAATTTAAGTACTATCGCATTGAAATTTCCAAATTTTCACCAAATAGATTTTTTTTTTAAATAAAACTTAGTTTAGAAACTTGCTATCTAATTCCATATAGATTCTATTCTTACATTTTTAAATAATATAGATAACTTATTCAAATTTTTACATCAAGTTGCCTGATTTTGATTTTTTTGAATTTTTTGCCACTTAAGGGACTATTTTTTCCATGATGATCCTGCACATACCCTATAGAAGATTTTGAAGGAGTAGCAAGAGAATTTTCCATAGTCAAGGTCGGTTGGTTGAAGATGGATGTTATAAATTGACCCCAATGCGAAGTGTAACGTGACTACCAACTTCAGACCCAAGAATCTGTTAGGAATGTAAGTGTGTCGAATGAAGGGTGCCAACTGAAAGGAAGGAAGCAAGCTGATGTGGAACTTCACCTTCAGATTTGGTTTTCTAAGGTGAGGAAGTACAAAGGGGAATTTGTGTGAAGGGTGCAAATTCACTCCTATACAACTGCAATGATATTAGAGAGCTCATAACTATCATCATTTCCCAAAAACACAAAATTAGAAGAATGATAGAAAGAGAGTGAAAAAAAAGAAAAAACTTTTGGGTCAACATAGAAGATACATAGGGTTTCTCAATTCCTTGCATCATCCCTAAAAGGAAAACATAAGACAAAAGAGCAATCAAAATGAAAAGAAAATATAATAATAGAAAAAGCTTTTGGGTCAACATAGAAGAGACATAGGGCATCTGGATGCCTTGCATCATGCCCAAAATGAAAACACAAGAAAAAAGATCAATCAAAATGAAAATAAAAGATAATAAAAGATAATAAAAGAAAAAGCTTTTGGGTCAACATGTAAGAGACATAAGGTGTCTTGACACCTTGTGTAATCCCCAAAAGGAAAACACAAGAGAAAAGTTAAATTGAAAAGGAAAAAGCTTATGACATATAGAAGAATTAAGGTACAAATAGAGGAGTACACATAGAGAGAGATAACATCAAAGAAAACATCACAAGGGATCACAATATGCACACACAATCACACAAAATAAGGAAATAATGAAAAAGATTAGTAAGGCACAATCGAGTCAACCTAGTGTAAGCTATCCACCTCCCCATATCACTCTAGTATAAGTAAAAGGTAGACAATGAACTTAGGGGAAAATTCCAATTGCATTACTAGAACCTTGAGGCTATCTACTTGTTGTCTCCACTAAGTTCAAGACAAGAATGAGCCAGGGTGGGTGATGAGAAGGATCATGTAATAGTGAGAATGAAAAGACTGTGCAACTATTACATTACAAGAAAGGTGGAAATGGGTAGGATATGTAATCACTTGATGGCAATCATTGCCATAAAAGTGAAAAAATTTAATATTAATTTGAATGAACAACTCTCATCAGTACTATGTATGAGATTTCGATGGTATGTGCAATGTGGGACCTTTTCATCTTTAGGATAGATCACTAATCTATTAATGGGTGGTAATGTTATGTGTCCTTTGTTTAGAAGTAGTTGGAGTTTCCTTTCACTCTTAGGGGGTGGATGAGGAGGTTCTAAATTTTTTAATTTTTAAGGTCTTTTGTGTTTTCTAGACTCACCAACTTTTCTAGTTGAAGGTTGAGGAGGAGGACCTAACATGATCCTATCATCTTTGTCATTGTTTTAATTCATTTATTGTTCTTTAGGGAGGACATCCATGTTAGGGGGAGAATATAAGATCACTCTACCATGACTACAAAGTTTTAGGTGTTCCTTAAGAGGTCATATGTTGTGAGGGGGATCTTGATATCCAAACCCTGTTGTGTTTTCATTGGTTGATGGGTATTTTAGGACTTGGTGAATGTTATGTTCAATTGTTGTATCACATACTTGTTTAATTAATATTGTGAATCCTTTGCCATATGTTTATTCTATATTGATTGGATTGTTTATTACTTTATTATCATAACATGGTTGAGTATATATTTGTTTAGAGGAATTAGGTTCATCTTTTGTAGGGAATTTAGGTTCAAATTTTGCTTCAGTTTTAGGAAATAAGTAACAAAACATCTCAAGAGGTGGTATTGTAGGGGTATTTTTTGTTTCATGGATGGATAGAATGATGTATTAGCTTCAATATTATTAAGGAAATCATTTAAGAACATATTCACATTATCATCACCTTCTCCAATGATGTCAACATCATGAGTTGGAGATGCATTAGGAGTTGTGCAAGCATGTGTAAGTTCAATTTCATTAAGATCATTTTTGAAAGCATAGTTTGAGACATCTACCAAAGATTTTAAGTATATACACAACTTTCCAAAGCATATATTGATGATGCAATATTGAACAAGTGCACTTGAAATGAAAGAATTTGAGATAACAACAATTTTGCAAACTAAAATAGAAAATTGAAGGCAACCAACAAAAGCACAAAACAACAATTTCAAGTCCTAAAAAACTACAAAGTAAAAGTCAATAGGGACTAAGACACTAGGAAGGGAATCTTTGTCCTCTTGATGAGATTTTGAAGTTGGGTATGTGCAAGATCATCATGGAAAAAATAGGCCCTTAAGTGGCAAAAAATTTAGAAAAATCAGGGTTAGGCAACTTGACGTAAAAATTTGAATAAGTTATCTATATTATTTCAAAAATATGTAAGAATAGAATCTGTAGAAAATTGAATTTAAATAATTAAAATACTTATTTGAAAAATAAAATAAAATTCTATTTGTGAAATTTGAATCAAAAGAGTACTTAAATTTCAAGGAAAAAATAAGTAGGTGTCCAATGGCCACCTAACCATAATAAAATCATAATATTATTTACAATATTTTATATATAAGTAGAGGACTCTGTCTAGATGTGATGCATATTTTTGGTAATTTTCCTTTTTCCAATAAATAATTAATTATGAATTTTTTATTATAACTTTAAAAATATATAAAAACTTGTATGTCTGACCACCTTAACTTGGTCAAAACTTCATGAAATTTATTTTTTATTTTTTTAATCCTATAGTAAGTGAAGCATAGAATGTGACACATGTTTTGGATTCAAAAAATGTGATACTATTTGAAAGTTATAAATGTTTTCCAATCAACCTATAGATCAGGACTTTAGTCATAATTCTAATAGAAAATTAATAATAATTATTTATAAAATTCAAATTAAAGCATAATTTATATTGGTGGAAAGCTGAGAATCTCCTCTATAAACCATTTTCATTTCATGAATTTTGGGTAAGAAAAAAGTTGCCAGCCACATACGCTACAAACACCCATAATATTGCCACTTTTTGGCCCATCATAATCCTGCACATACCCAGTTCCAGGGACTGAAACAGACAACAAACACCAAGTAGAGGGTTCTAAGCCAAAAACCCTAAGAGGGAGTTATACTCTAGGAAGGGAATTTTAGTCCTAGCAAAGGTTTTGTTTCAAAAAATAGCAAATTTTGTGTTTTTGACAATATTTATTGGTTTTCTATTCAGTGAGTTGATGTTTAGAAATAGGAAAATGTGCAAACATATGCAAGAAAAAACAACTAACGAGAAGAAATTTAATGCAAAGTTGAATGAAATTTTTGTTAACTTTCAATGAAATAACAATGTTTCTAAATGTAATTAAGATGATTGACGATGAATTTTTTAGTTTTTCAATGAGATAAGAGAATGCATGAAAGCACAAATGCAACCTATATGCACTTTCACTAAGTATGAGAAATCCTAGATGCAATTTCATTAATGAAAGATGCGATGCAAGAATGAATGCAATATAGATATAATAATTTAATGGACTCCAAATTAGAAAATGAATGCTCTAAAAAAGAATTTGGATTCACCAAAATGATTGGTGAAAAAATGGATGCACAGAGTCACCCTTTCTCCAACTAATCACTCAAGAATGTCCTAGGAGTCCTAATTGGATTTACTATCAACCTTACAAGGTGAGTCAATTTTCAATGAGGAGGGCCTAAGAGGGGATTTTTTAATATTTTTATGGGTTCACTACAAATAAAATACTTGCAAAAGACAAATGAACATTCAACTTACAAAACCTAGTTATGCAAGCTAAATGAAGTATGCAAATGATGAAATTATGCAATAGGGAGTTAGGAAGTATGTACCTGAGATTTATGGAGATGTCACAAGGATTCTAGAAATTTAAAGAAGTAATCAAAAAGTTAAATGGAGGATAGAGATGCCCTTACTGTTGTATTAGTCTCACTGCTATTTTTTGAGGAAGATGCAGAATCTTTGGATGCCAAAACCGGATTTGAAGGAATTTCTAAAAGATATGTTTGGTGGGACTAAGATGACCTAGGTGGTGACTTAGTTCCATCTATAATTTCTTCAATATTTGAATGTGGTCTGAAGCGCTAAGGTTTTCACTTCCTTCTTCTCTGGTCTCAGGCTCTAAAACTTCCAAATTTGTCTTGTAAGCGAGATTTTGTGAAGATGATAGCTTTGAAATGCAACTTTAAAACTTTGAAAATTTACACTTCAAATGATCTTCAAGTCTTCAACCTAAATATACAATCACAAACATGCAAGAGAGGAAAAACTTGTTGATTGTTAGTGAATGGGGGTTTTCCTTGGTCAAACTCATTGTTGGTAATTAAACCTTGAAATGAAATATAATAATGAAGGGAAATGGTGAATGAACAACATGCAATGCTACAACTCACCAAACCTTTTTAAAGTCTACAAATATTCTTGAAATGTATGCAATGGATGTGGTTCTTGACTGTAGATTGAATGATGTTGATGTTGATTGAAACACTTGCTTGAATCACAAACCCTACATCAAAAATGTTAGCACAATAACAAACATGATACAAAAAAATCCTTGATATGATGCTTGAATCTTGATGATGGCTCCAAATGCTTGATAGAATGCTCTTGAATGCTTTTGTAAACTCAATTTTCTATTAAGAATGCTCTCACAAAAGACTTGGATTAGAATAAATGAATGAACCTTGTATTTATACTTATCTATTCTTAATATCCTGAAATTACACCACACTAAGTTGAAATATAAATTCATTAAATAAAGGAGTCTAAATCCCACTAAGATTTGAAATTGAATCCCAAAAATGCCTCAATAAGGACTAAGACACCCTAGGTGGTGTCTTAGTCTGAAGGCTAAAAACATGGGGCACAAACACCAAAAAGGGGCCCATTTAAGATGCCTCAAAATTAGGGTTCCAAGACCTTTGGGGGACAAAGACACCCGAGGTGGCATTTTAGTCCCAAACCAAAAATCAAGGACACTCAAACAAAATCATCAAATTATAATTTATGCATTGGAGAATATTGGGATTAGCTAGAAAAAGATATAATTCATATGGCTTTTGGATGCATAATAGGACCAATTAATACATAAATGAGGATAAATAAAGCAAGGTGGGACCAAATAAGTGTGAAAATGTAAGGGTATGCATTTTAGTACACTACATGATTGTTCTTGTTCCATTGCATTCCATACTTGAAATCTTTCTAGTGTTGAATTTATATGTCTAAATTTCCCATTTTTTGTTAAATTCATACCATTATTTAGATTTATAGTTTCTAAGATTTTGTTGGAAATATAATAGGGAGTTGTACCTCTTTAAAATTTATAGAATAATTATTTCCCATAGATACAACTAGTTTAACTATTAGGAATTGATTGCTTTTTTGAATAATTTGAAAGTCATCTTGGATTCCAAAAGATATACTAGGGGGTCTAAAGAAGAAAAGGAGTTATTGACCCAAGCTTTGACTCTTTACAAGAAGGTAACTTTTCCATTTCTATGCTTCTTAATAGAAGGGTTATATATAGGAGTAGATCTTCTTTGTTGATGGTGTTTTTAGCATTGGAACAACTTAGATAGAATACAAGTACTCTATCTCTCTTGAAAGGTAAATCTTTATTAGGAAGCCTCAATAAATAACCTCAAGGTCTCTAATGTCAAGTCTTCACAGTGTAGAAATCAACTCACTGATAAATATGAAAATGTTGGTAATCACAAAAGGCCTTACAAAAAAAATGTTGGAAGCTTTAATGTTCATCAAATATAGCAATAATGGTGATGATTTGTGAATCTTTCTCTAACAATGATTTAAGAGAAACAGAAAAAAAAGGTTCAAGAGAGTTATGTAATCTAAAATTGAAGATCAATTATGTAGACAATAGAGAGTTCAAAATAGACCAATCTTCCAAAACCAATCTCTACTTAACCAAGATTAAACCCACAGTATCACAAAGGCATTTCAATATCCAAAGGAATCAAATGATTTTTAGATTGTAAATATTCAAACATCCATTCAAAAATTCACAATCGAACTTGAGTGCAAAATAGAGTAGGCCTGGGCTAACTTTACATATCAATCCACAATCAACAAATTTCTAAATTATGGACCGAAGATTCCTCACCACTTCAAACACTTTATCTTGAACATAAATGAACTACAACTAGCTCTAAGATTAATCATGAACTAACGTAATTAATGATTCAAAATAAAGGGAGGCACAAGAACCATATACTTGAATGAACAACATATAGACCACCAAAAATAAATGTCTTTAACTATATTAGCTTCACTAAAATTTGCAACAATTCAAGCTCCTTAGAATGTAACAACTCAACAACTATCAATTATTCCCTATCAGCTATGCACTATTCATTATCCTCTTACAAAGGAGGAGAGAACCTCAATTTATAGAAACCTCAAGCTTGGTTGGCCCAAATGAGGGTTTTTCACAATTAGGTTGGCTGTATAGGTCAACCTTGACACCTTTTTTGTTTAAAATATCCTAATTTAAATTTACAATAAAATATTATGAGGTTAGCCTCAAAATTCAAATTTAAGATTAAATAAATCTTGGCACAAAATTCAAAGTGTGGTCGACTTGTATCCTTTATGGGCTTGATTGGATGACACATTCTCCAAGGCACCTAAGTTGAGTCATCCCTTTTGTCTTTATCCTCTTTCGTCCTTCTGGAAATTTCTTGAATTTTAAAATTAATACATCCAAGTCAACCTGAGTTGGGATTGATATCAAATTAATCCTTGATTTAATTGAATTTAACTCACCCCTATACTTGGTCAAAATTTTCTTCCATTCACCATAAAAGCCTTGTTATCTATCTAAACTGAAAATGTAAATTGCAACATCCTCTAATTGATCCTTTATTAGTGGCCCACCATCACATGGAGAATAAACCTCATGCCACCATTTCTATAATTGGTTTACATTTAAATTATTTTGTCCAAACTTTCTCCTTCCAGTCACAATCTCTAGGAATGCATTACAATTATCAAATACTTACTTCACCTTTCTTTGAGCCTTGGATATATTCTTTGGTTCCTTCAGCTTAAGCTCATTTCTCAAGTTAAAGGCCTCTATCCATTCCATAACTTTATGGGTATTCTCCATTGTGAGAACACCCTCCTTGACCAATACATCTATAGGAACTTCAAATATCCTTTCTAATTCCTTGACAATGGTGTCATCTAGATTCTTACATTCAACAAGAAATTCTACCATATCTTCAGAGAGGAAGGATTCCCTTTCATACATTTAAATTACCTTATCAATCATGGAATCACCTCTCTCATTTACAGTTTTCAGCCACGGTTTGGACCTATAGGGGTTTGACTAGGTGTTGGACATATTTGTATACTTCTTTCAATTTCCTCTAAAATTCCTCTTTTTCCTGAGTTTCCTTATTTAATCTTCTCAATATTGATCAAGATGACACTTGAAACTCTTCTTTTTCCTTCTCCTTTGTAGATTGGCCAAGATTAATTGTTTATACCTTATAATCTAAGTGTCTAACCTCATCTTTGTATTTCTCAGTTGTAGGAATAGAAACATGGAAAATCTTGTTATTGAATTCATCCTTGGAGAAATTGGAAACTGTCTTAAACCTTTTTCTCTCCTTTGGTTGTCCCTAACTCTCCAATAAATTGTCCCTATATGGAGTTTCATCCTCGACAATGATGTCCTTTTTCTTCAACCTATCTTCCAACCATTCTAGGGTAGTTGGTTGCTCTACTTTGACATCTTTCTGAGGAACATCCCTTTCTGGTTGATAAGAGAAGGACTATCTTCAATGTTCATTGCATCCCTATCATCTTCCCCTTGTTTCTATTTTTCCCCATCCTCATCATCCTTATCTTCATTTTCATCATTTATATGTGGCATGTCAATGTGTTCATTCATTAGAACCTGAGAAGGCATGTCCACTGTGACCTTTGATGTTGCCTCCTTATTTTGTTCCTCCTCTTTCAACTATTCCCCAAAATTTCTCAATTGTCCACCCTTGGGTGTGGGGAGCTCCCCATTTTTTGTTTCCTCCTCTAGATTATTGGGATTGTCCTCCTCTTCATTTTGTTCTCTAGGTTCATCGGAAACATTACCCACTTGTTCAATAGTATCTTCATCAACTTGTACATTTTGCATTGGAGATGGAGGAGGAGAATTATTTCCAAGAATTGTTCTCTCCATATTTTTATAAGATCATAAGTAGGTTCCTCTTCATAGTCCACCCCTTTTTATTTATTCACATCATTTGTAAGAGGTGTCATTTGTTTAGGTAAATTCTCCTTACATACACCTATTGTTTCTCTCCTAAACTTTCAATATCAACCACCTTAGCTTGGGTGGTTTCTTTCTCAACATTCTTGGACCTTAGTGATTATCTTTCTCTTTTTAGAAGGTTGGGCTTCTTCAACGTGCCTTCCTTGGTGAGCTCTTTTGAGGGATTCTTTACTTTTGTTGTAGGTTGTCTCTTTTCCTTGCCCTTAGTTTGGATTCTAGTTATTCTTTTGATAATAAATTGGGATTTATCTCCTTCCTCTTCTGAAGGGAGCTCATCTATATCATCCCTAGTTGTTTCTTTTTATTCTTTTGAATGAGACTCAAGGTCTTTCATGGAATCATATGCAAACTTTGTTTCATCTACTTCTAGCTCCAGTATCTTATGTTTCACCCATAATTTGGAATACCTCAAAATGGGAGCATTAATCCCATTGAGGTCAACAACCTCTTCCTCAGACTAGTTGACAGGGGGAAGTGGCTTATCCTTGTATTTTTCATAGTCATGGTGTTGTAGGAGATCTTCATCATCATCTACTTGGTTAGGGACATTGGAAATTCTATGTAATCTAATCATTGTCAAAGAAAATCTAGAATATTTTCTTTTGATTACTTCAAATTCATCCCTATAGTTAGCCCAATAATCTTATATATGAATTATATGCATGTATTCTGTATTCGCTTGTTTATGAGCAAATCCATAGAGGTCAAAGTTATCCATGTTTATATGTGAATATAGATTGAAATGCACCATCTCCTTCTTAGAATAATGAACACTTTAAATAGAAGGATAGGCCTCCAAGACTTCAATCCTCAAAGGGAATTCAACTCCAAGTCCTAGTTTGTGCATATATTTTATTATTGCAACAAAGTTCACCAATTGCCTAGTGTTGGTGTAAATAAAGTCTTGTACCTAGTTAATTCATTACTAGGGGACTTATTAACATCTTAGTTAAGTTTACTTAGGTCATAGGAAGGAATCTTTCTAGAAGATGTTAGTTGTCATTAGTTGTTATCTTATCCTTTGACAACTACTACATATGAACCTAGGTAAGTGTGATTAGTTGTCTCATGTCATAAGATTACAGCACTTGTCATAATCTTATTCCCTTCTATGCTCTCACCTTGGCTATATAACAAAGGGGTTTCTCTCATTGTAAACAACAATCAACAATCATATCATTGACATTGAATATAGTTTATTCTTTTCATATTCATTTCTCTCTCTTTTGTGCTTTCCATTTGGTCTCAAGATCTTGGAATCCATAGCCAATTCTAACATGGTATCAGAGTGGGTTGGGTGCCATTGGAGAGTCTTTTATTGAAGAGAGATCTTAGATTTGGGGGAGGTTCCATTTTTGGCTCTTTGTTGCAAGTTCATACCCAAGCTTGCTAGTGCAAATCTAAGCTCACCATTGCGTCTAGAAGGTTCGAGAAAGACAATTTTTCCTTTAGTTTCATCCAAATCGGACATACGAGGCCAAATCTATGAGGGTTTGAAGCTGAAGAGTGGTTGCCAGATCCAGAAGGCAGCTGCATTTTTGGAGCATTTTGGGTCAAATCCAACCCCACCATCACGTCCAGAAGGGCCAAACACCCTTAGATCGATTGTCAATTTGTCGAATTCGGAGCAAGTCATTCAATGAGGCAAAAAAAAATTCTTAGAGAGCTGTACGACCTCCAAGTCATCATAATTACACTGGTACAATTTTTATTTTTTAAAAATAAATTTATTTTTCTATGAAATTAAATTTTCAAATATTCTGTAAAAAAAATATTTTGTAGTTTTTCATTGTATTTGAAAAGTTTTTTAAAAAATAAAAATAAGTAAATAAAATATATAAAAGGCTAAGGGTACATGTCCATAGGCCTAACCCCGTACCCTAAGGTACCGCCCTATATACTTACCACCACATGGTAGCACAGGCCCTCTATAGCAATTGGCGGGCCCTCCTCACATGGCCAATCATTCAAAATTTGGTGCTCAATCGTGGTGGGTCCTCTTTCGGCGGTTTACAATTGAAGTGGTGACCATTCATTAAAAATTCCAGCTAGCTATCACAAAAAATTGGCAGACTTCATTTTCACTCGGTCTCGATGTTTACAAATCCGAAAACTAGATTCCATCGATGGCGAATCAGAATATTTCGTCGACCGTTGTCAGAAGCATATACCGGCAACATCTGAGAATATTCTAGCAAGGAGCGCTTTTTGGCGTGATGGGAATTTGACCATCAAAATTATACTTATTGCTATGTGATGTCAGTGCCATGTCAACATTTCTCAAAAAAAAATTCCCCCCTCACCATTTGCATTTTCGTTTTGGCAGTTTAACTTCAAAGCCTCATATCTCAGTCATTTTGGCTCCTTTTTTGAGATTTTTTTTTTGATTTGGGCTAATTTTTTGTGTTGTTCATAGTGGTACAATATTTTTTTGGTTTGGGTGCCTGGTTTCTCTAGAATTTTCAGATTCTCATAGGTGTTGCTACTTCATCCTCATTTTGAGAACTTCGGGAGCTCATATCTTGCTCCTACGGTAACATTTTTGGGTGCAGCTTTTTTTTAATGTGCATGATTTTTCATGTACTTATCAGTGGTATGATCTAATTGATCTCATTGTATTCCAAAAATTTTACTTGATTCTATGGCCTATTTTAGACATTTTCATGTACCAAGATCAAGACCACTTCGCTATTTTTGGAAAGTGGCAATTGTAAATGCACTAATCATAAAGTTCCAAGCTCATATATTGTTGGGAGGGTTCTTTGATTGAGTGAATTTGGGGCAGGGATTCTTCTTGTGGCTGTGGTTGCATTCCTCTTGATTTTTGTTCTTGTTTCATCATGGAGCCATCTACAATTCCACTTCTAACACCTTACAACTATCCTAAATGGAAATCTGAAATGAACAAATTTCTAAGAGTAAAAATATTGTATAGGATAGTTCATGGGCTTGATGGTGAACCCACAGATGATGAAGTTAAAAAGAATAAGTGGTTGAATAGTTGTGAACAAGCCATTGGCTATTTGTGCTTGTATGTCTCTCCTGAGTTGTTTCACATTGAGCATTTGGATACACCTATGGCTATGTGGACTACATTGTCAGACTTATTTTGGAAAATAGATGAAATTCAACAACATTTGTTGGAGAATGAATTAATTAGTCTAAATCCATGTAATTTTGACAACATACAGGACTTCATCACCAATTTCAAGTCACCAAGAACACAATTAAAGAATTGAAAAATTGAGAAATTAGATACACAATTGATCTTAAGTGTTCTTTCAAAGCTAGGACTTGAATATTCAGTGTTTGTGTCTACTTTCTATGCTACAAAGAATGCCTTTGGGAGTGAGTTTAAGATGCCTTCCTTTGAAGATTTTGCTATGCAACTCACTAGGGAGCAAGATAAGCTTATTCAAATGGGTACTTTGAAGTCTTCAAAATCACATGCCTTGGTTGCAAAGGGTGAGAAATATTCAAGTGGCAAAGAAAAGACAAAGAACAAGCCTAAGAAGAACACAGAATCAACATGAAATTCCATAGAACATAAAGATTCATCTTCAAAAGAGAAATCATCTAAGAAGGAGAAGCCTTTTTGTGCATATTGCAAGAAGGATGGACATGAAGAACATTATTGTTATAAGTAGGATATTGATGACTTGCAAAATATTCTCAAAAAGAATCACATTGATTTTCCTTCTAGAATATATGAATCCTCTTCTCCTTCTACTTCAAAATAGTCTAAAAGGGGCAAAAGTCAAGCATCTACATCAATATATAAAGTACAAGCTCTTTGTGTTCTTTCAGGTCCAGGATCAGGGAGATGGCTTCTAGATTCAAGAACATCACATCATATGGCATCTTTGTAGACTATAATCTCTTTATTTCAACCTTGTGCTATGTCTCCTATCTTGATGGGAAACAATACATACATAAGTGTAACAGGGAAGGGATCTATTAGTTTTAGGGAGAACACTTTTTAGGATGTCTTGTGTGTTCCTGATTTGACGAACAATCTTCTTTCCATTTATCAGATTACACATGGTGGAGATGGGAGAATTGTGGAGTTCACACCTGATTTTGTCATCATTTGAGACTTGAAGACTTGAGAGATCATTGCTACTAGGGTGGTTGATCATTCATCTCGATTGTATACCTTTTCACAGTTTGCTTCTAATGATGACCTTCTTCCTTCAAATGTTAATAAGAACCATGATTCAAAGGAGACTTTTGGCTTCTTGAATTTGGGAGTTCTCACATCAGATCTAGTTCTTGAGTCATGCACTTTATCTCTTCTATCTACTATTGTAGTTGATGATGCTTACAATTTGACAGTTTTGGCTCCTTGTGATTGAGTGCAACAGGATCCTCATTGTCTTCTAGATATGGCTACCTTGGATGACTTCTTGATAGATATTTCAGACTTGTTTGTCGAGTCTCATCTTACATATTTGGAGGACACCATTGATGACATACATCTTCTCTTTGATAGAGAAGAACCTTCTTCCATTATTGTGAGGGAACACTTTGACCCACTTGTTCATTCTCTACATGATCATTCTTCACAGATTGGCGTGAGTGTGGATACTTTTGGACAATATTTGGAGGAGGTTTCTTTGTCTTTAGAAGGGATAACCTTGTCTTTGGATAATGTTCTACATTCAGGTCTACTAGATGTTGGATTGTTCTCTTCATTAGTGTGGCCTAGAACACCTATTTGGAGTGTTTTAGCTTTCATCATTGACATGAAGACACTTGAGCATGATTCAGAGACATCATCATACATCATTTATCTTCATGATATCCTACATACATCCATGGTTTTGTTTCTTCCTAAAGGGAGGAACGTTGTTCGGCGAGATTGGATCATCTTCAACATTCAATGTCGAGCTTCTAGCATCATTGTAGGAGACTCAACATTGAGTGGGGCCTACCTTGCTTCTCTTCTACTTCTCTCTTATGGGGAGGTCTTTTTCCTCACATCAGGTTTTTACCTTCTCATTCTTCATTGAGAGTATTTCTATTTTTTATTTCATCTCTCTTTTGGGGAGGAGTTTTGTCCCATTGGGTTTTCTCCTTTTCTCTGTTTGTAAGAGATTTATTTGTCATTGCATTACATTGTACATGTGTACCTAGCATGGCCTAGTAGTCGGGACCCATTCTTGCATCTTTGTGTCATTTGCATAATAATATGCTACTCCCTAAGTTGCAGTTAAGGTGGGGTGTTGGTGTAAATAAAGTCTTGTACCTAGTTAATTCATTACTAGGGGACTTATTTACATCTTATTTTACTTAGATCATAGGAAGGAATCTTTCTAGAAGATGTTAGTTGTCATTAGTTGTTATCTTATCCTTTGACAACTACTACATGTGAACCTAGGTAAGTGTGATTAGTTGTCTCATGTCATAAGATTATGACACTTGTCATAATATTATGCCCTTCTATGTTCTCACCTTGGCTATATAACCAAGGGGTCTCTCTCATTGTAAACAACAATCAACAATCATATCATTGACATTGAATACAATTTATTCTTGTCATATTAATTTCTCTCTCTTTTGTGCTTTCCATTTGGTCTCAAGATCTTGGCATCCATAGCCAATTCTAACACCTAGTTACTTCTATTAGGATGAGCTTATTTTTTTGGTACCTTGGTAACCTCAATGGTACTATTAGTGATCCCTGTATTCTAACATAGGAAAACTTTGAGAATTGAATGAACCACTAGCCATATTTCCTTATTAGTTACATGGCCTCTACTGAAATTCTAACATGTAGTACATCTTGTAGCAACCTTGTAACATACATAAAAAATGCATCATTTACCTCCTATAATTTGAAGTGTTGAATTGAAGTTGAGGGAAAACATCACATATTCTATCTTGGACAAGGTACCCCTACAACTCAAGCCTCTAAACTTATTATTTTTGTGCAACATGTACACAAGGTAAGAATTCATGGTGAATTTCTTGGCTTCCTGTACATTTGTAAGTTGTAAGTCTAGGTTTTCACTTATGATATCTACCAAATGGTAATGGGTTCCCTTCACAATCTTTGAAATAATATAGAACATCTAGCTTCTGAAGATGAATGAATCTTCCAATCCCTTATACCCAAGAGGGTAATCATATCATTGTATTCCACTTTGAAATCACTCTTGTGTAATTGCTTGGGTAGCTTTGAGTAATGTGAGTTTGTCTTGGAAATCCAATTTTTGTTCATCATTAACAAGGCCCTATTAGGATCCTTTGCATAAAATTCCTTAGCTTCCTTAATGTTAATCTTTACTAACTTATGGTGTGACCCAATGTTGAAAATTTATTTTATAGACTCTTCTATCAAGTTGGCCATGATTCTACCTTGAGGCCCAAAAATCACTCTCTTGTTTGAATCATAGTGTTTAGCACACTCCAATACTAGCTCTAGATACTAAAATGTAGGTGGGAATCCTACTACTTAGGCAAATCTTGTATGAGTGAATTTGTGCTAGCTAAGAAGGTGCATCTCTAAACATCCTCAGCTTATACTCATCATAATCGATATGCCCTATGTTGGTGTCACCAATTTTTCTCCATGTTTTAGGATCTTAGATTCAGGTGAAATACCCTTGAAGTCATACTTCATCTTTTTAGCCTTGGTAAGGGATTCCTCAAGACTATCTTTTGATGTTATTTCCCTAGTCTCATTTGCTAGACTAGTCTCCACCAACATCTGTTAGAAAGAATCAATAATTACTATTATATAAAACATAATCAAGAATTAAACCAATCACATTATCAAGATGAACATAATAATCCATGATCACTATATAATTAACCTTTAAAACATCATGGAACCCATAAAATCCCATTACAAATGTCCTAGAATAGAGCATGACAAAAATTTAGAATTTTCACCTATTCGAGGATACTTCAAAAAATCCACCCCTAGGAAGATTCTCCAAAAGTATAGATTCTAAGGGAATCCAATGGGTGGAAGATTATTAGAAATATCATTTAAAAAAAATTCCAAGTCATCATTCCCTTGCCATCATAATGCAATCACCCTCACTTAACAAGATAAGGCCATATTTCAAACATTTACATGCATTAAGAGAGACTCGAAATTTTCACATCTTAATGGGTTTTGGAGAATCCAAAGGTAGGGGGATTTTTTGAATTCCTAGATGCATAGAGAATGCAAAGCATGATGCATTTTCTAAAAAATATGTCGAATCAATCCATACTTAAGTCATTATTCACTTGTCATCTTTATGCAATCATTTCATTCATGTGATAGGACCAAATTCAAACATCCAACCTCATCCAACAAAAGTTCAGGTTTTTTGGGTCTTAAGAGATTTCAAAGAATCCACAGGTAGGTGGATCTTCTGAGTGTCTAGGCACTCAGTGAATCTGGGACAAGGTAGAATTTTTGGAGGAAAAAGATCGACCAAACTCTTAACTCAAGAACTTCACTAATACCACAAAATATCCTCTAAGTCAAATTTGAAGCCAAATCAATGCATCTACTGGACCCAACGTAACCTCAAAATTTTGAAGGCTAGACAAATTTGTAGAATCCATGAGGGCATGGATTTTCTGAATGGACTAACCTTCAAAAAATCCACATGCAAGAAGATTTTCTGAAGTTGATGACAACTTCATTCTTTCAATTTCACCCAAAACTAAGTCATGACCTACACTCATCAATTAAACTTGTGACTTACATGCCCTCATGCACCAAAATCCCAACATAAATTTGCAATACCTAAAAATCCCAAACTCAAATCTTAGCATAATGTGTTCAAATTCACCAAAACTAGAATTAGGGCAATGGTGAATGTAACTAGGGCTTGCTAATCACTAACCATATCGACTACTATGAACCAAATCTAATCTAAGCACAACCATTTTCAATGCTCCAAACCAAAAACCCTAGCTTCATAAAAGAATGGTGTGCCCTGGTTTAAAAAAATTCAAATGAATACCTAGAGACCTTATGGCAGACCATAAACCATCTCAAAAATCCATCATTCAATGTTAAAATTCAAACACATTGAGGGAAATCAAACAAACTAGTACAATGACACCTCCAAGATCAATCAATGATGGAGAAATAAATCAAGGGCACACAGACCATCGAATCATTAAAACTATTAAAAAAACAAACTAAAATCATGGAGGATTCGAAGAACTTACCTTTCAATTGAGGAAATTGAGATGAACCAAAAGAATGCAAATGAAAATTTGACCAAAGCCATAAAATGCTACCACTCAAGTCACAAACACTAAATGCTGAGAGATAATGGAGGTTTGCTAAAACAAAGCACAATGCATAATGAAGAATAAAAGGAAAAATGTAATACCCCCATGTTGCTGATACTTTTGCTACTATTTCTTACTCTTATGTGTTAGCATGATACTGGTTTGTGAAGGTGATTAGTTCACCATCTTGGTGTGTGGATGCATAGTTAGATTGATTGAGTATTATGTTACTTCAGTTGATGACATGATGATTACATTGGTTGTGATGTTTAATTTGATTCAGTAATATAGTTTGATGCAGTGATTTCGTAATTTATTTTACGATGTGATAAGTTAGTTAGAAATGTTATTTCATCATTGATATTATAATTGTTAGTATAGTTTTGGTGAGAGGACAGTGTAGCACCACTCGTTTACAAGTGCCCTGCTACACTGCAATTCCTTCTCACAATGTAATGCTTTAATTATATATATATATATGGACATGTAAATGACCTTGTTTGTATGCAGGGATTGCAGGTACAGAGTCTTGATTCCACCTGCTCCGGCAGGATAGGGCAAGCATCAAAATAAACTCAACGGGATTGATGCAGAAAAAGGCATGGTTAGGAAAGAGTTCCCATCCCAAGTTCATCTTCTATGAGTCCATTGTTCTCTTTGTTTCTATTTGTCCTTGTGTGTAATTATATAGTATTGATTAATGTTTTAGTTGTGATTTAATTGATTTTGTGTATGTGTGATCAATTAATATACTTAATTGATAGAGTTATTAAAGTTCATTATAGTTAAGTTGATTATGGAATATTATTGTTTAAAAAGATTATTTAAATAAAATGTATGTTACTTTGTTATTACTTAAAATGTTAAATTTGCTATTGCATTTGGAGTTAATTAAATTGCTTATTAAGATTATATTATTATTATTAAAAAAGTAAATAAAATAAAATAAAATAAATAAAGCTGATTTTAAATTTATTAAATTTTCTTTATTGGAGGTTCACAGGAAGTAGTGGGAATTAATAAATTTCTTTGTGGGAAAATATTCTGGGAGAGAATTGGGGCATGGAAAATAAAAGTTTCTTCATAGGAATTTTTGGTTGAGAGAGGGTGTGGTTTTCTTCTGTGGGTTTTACTAGTTAATTTTGGTGAAAGAATCGAGTGAAAAGGCTGATGGAGTTTTTCTGGAGCTGGATTTTGGTTGAAGGTGAAAATTTTGGGAAAAGCTTCATAGATGGAGGTTTCCATGGCAAAGCTTGGCACAAATTTGCTTCTGATGCCTACAAGGAACAGGTTTTTTTCAATGTTTTAGTTTGAATGCTTTCATGTTTGGAATAATTTATTTATTTGATCAAAGAGGAAAGTGACTGTACCCTATGTGAAAGTTAGAAAATTCTCTATAGAAATAGTGTTCCCGGCTATAGAATATTGCCATTAAAATTTGTGTTACCCTTGTAGGAAATTACACAGTAAAAATTAGTGAACTCCATTGATTGAAGTTCTTCAAATGGTAGCTCTGTAAGCTGTTTGTAGAAAACCTCTGTGAAGTTTGAGGAATTTGAAGAGAAAACCTTTGAGAATTTTAAAACAAATATATCTGGTAAAATTTAGAAAATTAGTAAACTTCTGTGCAAATTTTCTATATGTTACTTGTAGATATTTATGATGTTTTGTTTCCCAATTTATTCCATCTATTTGAAAAGAATATATGTAAAAAAAATCTAGAAGAATTAAATTTATTATTCCTCAGAATTTGAATTTTCTGTAAATTTAAAATTTATATGTATGAACTTCATGAATATTTTCATGCCTATGTATTCCAATTGTATTTCTATCTATACGAAATATAGATTAAAAAAAATAAAAATTTAAAATAATAATAAATAAATATTATATGTTTGGGAGGGGTTGAACCCCCCCCCCCCACACCCCCAAAGGGGTGGGTGCACCCACCAAGGCTATGCACAGTAGCCATGGGCTACTGGGCACAACCCTAGTGGGGGTTCCATCATCCCCACAGCGAGGCCACAGCTCCCAAATGCGCACCCCATTATATTGTATATTAGTTTTCTTTTAAAAATAAAAGAATTTTATGCAAATTGTTTTAAAATTTTGTTTTACTTTATATGTGTTAGTTGTTTATATATATATATATATATATATATATGTATGTATCTATGTATGTATATATACATATAAAATAATTAAGTATATATATTCATATATATATATATATATATATATATATATGTGTATATATATTTAATTATTTATATAGATTATTTTGTTAGGTTAATTTAAATTGTTTGTTTAAAAGTAAAAGAGGTATATTTATATATGTATATCTAATGAATGATATATATACATATATATACATTAGTTAAGTTGGGGAAAAATTATGTAAGATATTTTTAACAATTTTATGTTATTATTGGATAAATTAGAAGTATGTAAGTCATCAAATTTATTTGAGTGCTTTTAATTCAAAATTTATTCGAGTGTATTTACTTAGTGCAATAAATCGAAGAAAATTAGTAGTTTGTTTTGTGAGATGGATTTTGTGTAGTGTAATGTCTTCATCTGTCCGTTTAACATAGTGAATTTGGTTAATTAATTTTATGTCTTGAGTTCTATTTGGTTTACTCAAGTTGGGGTAGCAACTTGTGGAGTCATTAAGTTAGTCAACTCATTATAGGAAATAGGGTTATTGTTAAAACTTCCAGAGGTTCGAGAAATTTGTGTATTAAGTAATGTAACTTTTATATTTGATATTTGATACCACTTTGTTTATGGTTGTGATCTTGAGTCTACTTTGAATTCATAATCATTTTGTTAAGTTAATTGAGTCATATGACTATAGCGAGATGGTTTTTCCTCGTGATTGTTTACTTTGTGTTTAGAGTACATGTGGGTATAATATTTTGATTATGTTTGTGTGTGGGGACTCTACGGAGAGTGGCTCTATGTGGGTACCGACGCACAAAGGGGTTGTTAGGATAACCCACGTTAGAGATAGTGTAAAAAGTGAAAACCTAAATAATTAATTAGGGGATGGGCAGTTAAATACTAAGAGATAATTATAGATTCCTCGTTCACCTATTAGGGCTTTCAAATACTAAAGGTGGTCGAGAAGGCCATGGTTGGCATAATCATGATCTCATCTCTATGAGAAATGCATGATTCTGCATGAGTCACCATATGGGGTGGCGCCTTGAAATAGGAAATCAGGATAACCATAGATGGAGGTGGCACCTTGTGATAGGATGTCTAGATAATCCATGTAAGGCCATGCGATGACACTCTCCTCTAGCTCTTCCCTTAGTTGCTTTAACTGGAATCCTGTGGAAGTGGTTTATTATTATGACTTGGTGATTATTGTTTTCTTATCTTGTTAGTGGACTTTTGTTATGGTTTCTTATATGTGTGATTTCTCTTTCCATGTTTGGAGTTGAGTCTTATGTGTTACCTTAGACATCCTTCATCGAGAATCCTTTCCTAACTACTCCTAGCATGGGGGTGGTCGAGTGGAACGTGCTTCGCACCCCATTGGGTTTCCCATTTGGAAGTTGTTCCTTCAGTGCAGAGATTGTTGAGACAAATTGATCCAGAGTTATGTTCCTTTAGATGTATATTTGTACTTTTGTCATTTCTTGTAAATATAAATTTAATTCTCCCAAGTTTTGGTGAGATGTATGTTGTACCTTGGATAATTATTTATTGAGATTTAATTTGTAGAATGACGTATTGTATAATCACACTTTGTAATTCAAATATTATTCATGAATGTAATTATATTTGATGTTGTATTATATTGAGTAAATAAGTTCTCATTGTTCCCAAGTTTTATTGGCTATGTAATCTCATATAGCATCTTTATGGTTCATTTTTTTTTAATGCTTATTGTTTATAAATGTTTATTTGAAAACTTATATTAGTAGAAACAGATGTTAGATTAGTCAAATTTGTTAATGGGTAGATTACGTAATTTCTCTTTGTGTACTGCAAGGGACTTAGATGTTTAGTTTGTAAAAGTAAAAATGTTAGTTGCAATAGTTAACATGGTAATTTTACTTTGTGTTTCAAAAGAAAATTGTTGTGTTCCTAGTTGTCCTTTGGGGTTTGCGCAATGGGGTGTTACAACTTGGTATTAGAGCCAAGTTTGCAAACATTGGATACTCTAGGTAGTTGACTCCATTAGGAAACCTTGTGTAACTCTTGATCTTACATTACTCCAATTGTTGTGTAAGATCATGCCTAGGGGTAGAGATCATGGCCGAAGAAGAGGCTGAGGTGGTGGCCGTGGGGCCAACTACCAAAGTCCATCACTTCTGAGCTCACATGGTTCAGAGCGTGAGGAACTATAGAGTTCCCAAAGCAATCTAATAGGTGGTGGTGGTCAGAACCCAGAACAAGTTGGTCTAGGTGGGAAATTGCAAGTTTTGTTAGAGGAGATATTGGGTTGTCTAGGCCCTAGGTAGGATGAGAAAGAGAGGTTGGATAGGGAAAGGGAGAGATCCCCTAGATGTGGGGAAAACACAACTAAACAGGATGCAGTAGTGGCAAGTCATATGAGAGACCTGTTGAGAGCACGACCTCCTACATTTGATGGATCTGGTGGGGGTCTAGAGGCAGAGACTTGGTTGATCGATTTCGATAGATGCTTTGCGATGCATCCCTATGACAATAACACTAGGGCTAGGTGCACTATCATGCACCTTAGATGCTTCATGTCCACTTGGTGGAGGCTGGAAGAACAAAAAATACACATTGACATCAGCATGGTTACTTGGGAGTTATTTATGGAGAGGTTCAAGGTCTTTTTTATTTCTGAGCATTGGAGGCAACAACGAGCTGATGAATTTCATGATTTGTGTCAGATGGATTTATCTTTTGAACAGTATGAATGCAGATTTTATGAACTCAAACAATATGCAGGAATTGGTGATGACGAGGTGATGTTGGTGCAACATTTTATCAGGGGTTTGAATGCTTGCATTAGTGGAGGATTTAGAGTCTTCGAACCAAAGACTATGGAGGTTGCAGTTGAGAAAGTGTGTATTGTGAAGAGAATCTAACTTTAGAATTAGGTGGACATATAGGTGTCTAGATAGGTAGTGCACCTAAAGTAGGTTTTGGTCCACGAGGTGGTCAGATACAGTCAGGAGGTTCCTCTAGGAACCAACAGATACCCGCTAAGGGTGGACAACAGCAGCAACAGTGTAATCCATAGAAGAATAAGAATACTCAGCCTTAGTAGGGTAATAGTTTTTGGTCTCAATGTGATGATGGTTGGTTTCAGAATGAGAGAGATTAGAATTGGAAAAAAGTTCAATGTGATCATTTTGATCAATCTACTTAGAGGTCTCAGTCTATAATTAGTGGAGGTATTTTTCCATGGTCTAGTGTACCTCTAGGTGATAGAGGATTTAGGAGTATAGAATGTTTTACTTGTGGTCAACAGGGTCACATTGCTTGTCAGTGTCCTCAGAAGGACACTTCTGAGTTTAGTCTAAGATCGGCAGCTTCAAAGTTGATAGTAGGAGATGTAGGCAGGTCACATAGGGTGTTTGTTGCGGTGGATAACCACCAAGTTGAGCACCAGGCTGCAGTTGGAGAGGTTTCTGGTGGAGGATTGGTATCGTTCTTTGGAAACCATGCATGTCCTATGTCAGGAGTTGATCCTCAGAGGTTGAGATGTTGACCAGGTACAAATCCGGTAGGATCCTAGTGGCAACTCTTCTATTTCTTAGGAGGGCGTATTCTAGAGGTGTGTGTTATCTATTTTCTGTATGCAGGCTTCCTAGAGTAAACCTGATCCTAGGGGGGAAGGATGTTGTACCCCTCCATTTTGCTTATGTTTTATGATAGTATGTTTCACTTTGATAGACCCCGATACCTTGTTTTGATGTATTTGATTGCTGACTGTAGAGCGATGGTGGATTTATTGTTTAGTTTATTTGTTGTACTGGATATTGCTTATGTTGTTAGATGATACATTTCATGGTGATTATGTTATATGGCTATTTTGTGGTGTTCTTTAATAATATATATAGTGATGTTGTGAGTTTTATGTTGTTATGGTGTTTGATGTGTGTTGATTTATAAACTAAAACCTATTTCTTGGTGTTTTCTAGGATGAAGATAAGGAAAACACCTAGGAAGAAGGTTCGGGACCTAATAGTCAAATGACTATGGAAAATCAGACTTCGGTATGATTATTCCAAATGCTCCGTACTTTTGAATTTTGAGACTTCAGTGGAAGCTCTAAGGAGACTTCGTCATGAAAGAAAGGAATGGATGCCTTCCAGTAAGGAAGTCATTAAGGCTGCTAGCCTAGTTGACTAGGAAACCAGCTAGTTATCCTTTTTGTGTTTTCTTTTGTTACCGGATTCCTAGAGTAAGCCATGTCCTAGGGGGGAGGATGTAATACCCCCATGTTGCTAATACTTTTGTTACTATTTGTTACTCTTATGTGTTAGCGTGATACTAGTTTGTGAAGGTGATTAGTTCACCATCTTCATGTGTGGATGCATAGTTAGATTGATTGAGGATTATGTTACTTCAGTTGATGACATGATGATTACATTGGTTGTGATGTTTAATTTGATTCAGTAAATAGTTGATGCAGTGATTTCGTAATTTATTTTATGATGTGATAAGTTAGTTAGAAGTGTTATTTCGTCATTGATATTATAGTTGTTAGTCTAGTTTTGATGAGAGGATAGTGTAGCACCACTCGTTTACGAGTTCCCTGCTACACTGCAATTCCTTCTCACAATGTAGTGCTTTAATTATATATATATATATATATGGAAATGTACACAACCTTTTTTTTATGTAGGGATTGCAAGTACAGAGTCTCAATTCCACCTACTTTGGCAAGACAGGGCGAGTCTCAAAATAAACTCAATGGGATTGACATTGAAAAAGAAGTGGTTAGGAAAGAGTTCTCCTCCCAAGTTCGTCTTCTCTGAGTCCATTGTTTTCTTTGTTTCTATTTGTCCTTGTGTGTAATTGTATAGTATTGATTAATGTTTTAGTTGTGATTAAATTGATTTTGGGTATGTGATCAATTAATATACTTAATTGATAGAGTTATTAAAGTTAATTATAGTTAAGCTGATTATGTAATATTATTGTTTAAAAAGATTATTTAAATAAAATGTGTGTTACTTTGTTATTACTTAACATGTTAAATTTGCTATTGCATTTGGAGTTAATTAAATTGCTTATTAAGATTATATTATTATTATTAGAAAAATAAATAAAATAAAATAAATATATAAAGCTGATTTTAAATTTATTAAATTTTCTTTATTGGAGGTTCATGGGAAGTAGTGGGAATTAATAAATTTCTTTGTGGGAAAATATTCCTGAAGAGAATTGGGGCATGGAAAACATAAGTTTCTTCATGAGAATATTTTGGCTGAGAGAGGGTGTGGTTTTCTTATGTGGGTTTTGCTAGTTAATTTTGGTGAAAGAATCAGGTGAAAAGGCTGCAGGAGTTTTTCTGGAGCTAGATTTTAGCTGGAGGTGAAACTTTTGGGAAAAGCATCATAGCTGGAGGTTTCTGTGGCAAAGCTTGGCACAAATTTGTTTCTACAACCTACAGGGAACAGGTTCTTTTTAATTTTTTACTTTGAATGCTTTCTTGTTTGGAATAATTTATTTGTTTGATTAAAGAGGAAAGTGATTGTACCCTCTGTGAAAGTTAGAAAATTCTCTGTAGAAATAGTGTTCCTGGCTGTAGAATATTGCCGTTAAAATTTGTGTTACCCCTGTAGATTGTTACCCTTGTAGGAAATTACACAGTAAAAATTAGTGAACCCCGTCGATTGAAGTTCTTCAAATGGTAGCTTTGTAAGCTGTTTGTAGAAAACCTCTGTGAAGTTTGAGGAATTTGAAGAGAAAACCTCTGAGAATTTTAAAACAAATATATCTAGTAAAATTTAGAAAATTAGTAAACTTATGTGCAAATTTTCTATATGTTACCTATAGATATTTATGATGTTTTGTTTCCCAATTTATTCCATCTGTTTGAAAAGAATACATATAAAAAAAATCTAGAAGAATTAAATTTATTGTTCCTCAGAATTTGAATTGTCTATGAATTTAAAATTTATATGTATGAACTTCATGAATATTTTGATGCCTGTGTATTCCAATTGTATTTTCATCTGTATAGAATTTAGTTTAAAATAAAAATAAAAAAAAATAATAATAAATAAATATTATATGTTTGGGAGGGGTCGAACTACCCCCACACCCCCAAAGGGGTGGGCATAACCCTGGTGTGGGCTACATCCTCCCCACAAGGAGGCTGCCGCTCCCAGCTGCACACCCCATTATATTGTATATTAGTTTTCTTTTTTAAAAAAAAAGAATTGTGTGTGTATTTAATTATTTATATGGATTTATACGGATTATTTTGTTAGGTTAATTTAAATTTTTTGTTTAAAAATAAAAGAAGTATATTTATATATGTATTTATAATGAATGATATATATACATATATATACATTAGTTAAGTTGGGGAAAATTTATGTAAGATATTTTTAACAATTTTATGTTATTATTGGATAAATTAGAAGTACGTAAGTCATCAAATTTATTCGTGTATTTACATAGTGCAATAAATCGAAGAAAATTAGTAGTTTGTTTGTGAGATGGATTTTGTGTAGTGTAATGTCTTCATATGTCCGTTTAACATAGTGAATTTGGTTAATTTATTTTATGTCTTGAGTTCTTTTTCATTTACTCAAGTTGGGGTAGCAACTTGGGGAGTCCTTAAGTTAGTCAACCCATTATAGGAAATAGGGTTATTTTTAAAACTTCCAGAGGTTCGAGAATTTTTTTTATTAAGTAATGTGACTTTTATATTTAATATTTGATACCATTTTGTTTATGTTTGTGATCTTGAGTCTACTTTGAATTCGTAATCATTTTGTTAAGTTAATTGAGTCATATTACTATAGCCAGATGGTTTTTCCTCACGATTGTTTACTCTGTGTTTAGAGTACATGTGGGTACAATTTTTTGATTGTGTTGTGTGTGGGGACTCTAGGGAGAGTGGCTCTACATGGGCCCCAGCGCACAAAGGGGTTGTTAGGATAACACACATTAGAGTTAGTGTAAAAAGTGAAAACCTAACTAATTAATTAGGGGATGGGTAGTTAGATACTAAAAGATAATTATAGATTCCTCATTCACCTGTTAGGGCTTCCAAAGACTAAAGGTGGCCAAGAAGGCCATGGTTGACATAATCGTGATCTCGTCTCTACGAGAAATGAACGATTCTACATGAGTCACCCTATGGGGTGGCACCTTGAGATAGGTAGTTAGGATAACCATAGATGGAGGTGACACCTTGTGATAGGATGTCTGGATAATCTACGTAAGGCCATTCGATGACACTCTCCTATAGCTCTTCCCTTAGTTGTTTCAACTAGAATCCTCTAGAAGTGGTTTATTATTATGACTTGGTGATTATTGTTGTCTTATCTTGTTAGTGGACTTTTGTTGTTATGGTTTTTTATATGTGTGATTTATCTTTCCATGTTTGGAGTTGAGTCTTATGTGTTACCTTAGACATCCTTCATCGAGAATCCTTTCTTAACTACTCCTAGCATGGGGGTGGTCGGGTGGAATGTGCTTCGTACCCCGTTGGGTTTCCCATTTGGTAGTTGTTCCTTCAGTGTAGAGATTGTTGAGACAGATTGATCCAGAGTTATGTTCCCTCAGATGTATATTTGTACTTTTGTCATTTCTTGTAAATAGAAATGTAATTATCCCAGGTTTTGGGAAGATGTATGTTGTACCTTGGATAATTGTTTATTGAGATTTAATTTGTAGAGTGATGTATTGTATAATC
>VDFB02270651.1:302913286-302939554 GCA_007258455.2 Sequoia sempervirens | reverse complement strand
GTCATTCAATGAGCTACCTTATTTGGCAAACTGGCTCCTAGAATCAAGTCAATCTGATGACTGATCTTCCTTATTGGTGGTAATCCCTTAGGTACATTATCAAAAACAATATCCTGAAACTCATCCAACATCCCAGAAAATTCTTCTGGAACTTTCTCACTATGCTCATTACTCATTCTAGGAATCAATGCATAACACACACGCTCATGCTTCATACCTTCTAAAAATTTTCTTCCATCTACATAACAAATTCTAGCACTACTGCATACCTTTTCTTCAATCTCCTTTAGGGGTTTCAACTTGTGACAAACGCCATCCTTTGTCCAAAGGGCTGCATGGCCATCATGTAGCTAAACATCGAACTGCCACGGCCTCCCCAACAACATGTGAAATGCATCCATGGGGTTGATATCACAGAGTACCTCATCATGGTAGCTTCCGATCTTGAATTTCACTAGGCACTGCTCATTGACCAAAACTTTGTGGTCTTTCTGCAACCAGGCAATCCGATATGGATGCGGGTGCCTTTCCCTCTTCAGCTTCAGCTTTGTGACCATCTCCTCTGACACGAAATTATCAGTGCTTCCACCGTCAATAATGACATCACAACATTTTCATTCACACTTGCACCTTGATAAGTAGATTCTTTATATTACGGTTCCTTTTCTTGAGTCACTAGGGCTCCTAATCCTCTAGGGTTTCTCCCCTTTCAACATCATCTTAGTGTTGTTGATTGGGCCTCCTCTATGCATCGCGCCAACCCTTCCAGACATACGGCCTTTTTTGCTGCCCTTCCTTGGTGTTGTGGACATTCATAGGCTCGATGCCCTTCTTCACCACACTGGAAACGCGTTCCTTTGAAACCACCTCTTCTAGATCCTTGTCCATATCTCCCTCATCCTCTACCTCTTTGATCACCACTGTTTTGATCATAAGGGCAGTAGAAGTTGTCATTCCTTTGGCTTCGGCTGGTGCCCACATCTTCCACTTTTCTTTTCATCATCATTTTCGGCTTCCTGAAGGTCTTCCATTGCCCCTTCCGCTTTGACCTCCTCGTCTTTTTGCTTGCCATCAAATCTTTTGTTCAGCTTCTCTTCCACCTTCAGAGCAAACTGATACACATCCTCAATGGTGGTCATTCTGACTAAGCTTAACTCCTCCTGAATACTCGGTAGTAACCCATTAAGATATCGGGCTACCTTCTCCTGATTGGCCTCTGTGTGGCACGTTCTGATGATTATCTTGTGAAATTCTTTAGTATATTCTTTCCGCGAGATCTGCTTCCATGCTTCAACCCTTGCAATTTCTTCAACAGATCTAACTCATAGTCCACTAGTATGAACTACTTCTTCAGTTTCTCTACCATGCGATCCCATCTGGTGATCTTGAATTTTCCTCTTCTATTTCTTTCCAACTGGACCTCTTTCCACCAGATACTGGCATGGCCCTTTAGCTCCATTTTCAAAAACTTCACCCGATCTGGGTCTTCTATTTTCTCATACTCAAAATATTCTTCTAGCTCGTTGATCCAATCGATCAACTCTTTCGGATTCAGAGTTCCGGAATAACTGGGGACTTCTGCTCTGGTCTTTTCCTGATCTTCGAAATGGCCCTTATTAGCCGCATTTGGTCTTGATCAATTACTTCTTCTTCCTCTTCTACCTCTGAACCTTCTTCCTCTCCTTCATCCTCACTTTCCTCCCTCAAGTTTAACCCTCTTCTCAACTGCTCTTGTAATGCATCAACCTGTCTCTGGAGGGCTGCCAGTGCATCTCTTCCACCAGCATCTCTGCCACCTCGACCACCTCTGGCACCACCATGCCTACCAGGCATCTTTTTTGACCTCGACCCACAACCACGGTCCTAGTGTGAACTGCCTCACGATCGACGATCTGTCCACACACTCAAGAAAAACCCGCTCTAATACCACTTGATGAGGGCACAACCCGAGACACAAAAAATAACCCGCTCTAATACCACTTGATGAGGGCACAACCCGAGACACAAAAAATAACCCACAAACAAGAGAATAATTTTATTATTCAGAAAATGGAACTTCTTACATGCAGATGATCTCAAATCCCCAAGTTTTACAACACATGCAAGTTATAGAAAGCTATAGAATCACCCTTTTCGCAATATGTGAACTTGTCCCCAAAAAGTTACCCAAAATTAGGAAACTCGCCCATAAATAGAGCTCCTCATTAGTTTGGAGCTGAAACAACATTCAAATTGAGTTTAGGTGGTTTGGCACCAAAAATTTACAACATGAAGTTCAAATTTCAAAGGAGCATTTGCAATGGTATCTTCTAGAAAGTGTGCCAACTTCTTGGGGCCATAACTTTTGATCCAGGGCCCTGATTCACGAAACGTTTGAACCGTTGGAAAGCTCTCGAAGTCAAGAACGGGCTTGAAATCCTCTATGCCAATTTTGGCAAGTTTTAGGGCTGGTCTAGAAGCTCTAAGTGCCTCAAATCCCACTCGAAATATTTTTAGGTGCAAATCTAGGCAACAAAAACTGCAATATCTTTCCACCCAGGAAGAGAAAACAAAAACCATAAATTGGAAATTTTATTATGACGAAAAGGGTATCCAGAAATATGAAAACATCTAAAAAATGATAAACTTGAAATTTAACTATTTTTGGGTGATGCAAGATTGCCCTTACACCACTGGATGCTCCTGCATCATTATGAAATGATAATAATGTTGTTATATCTTAGTAATATAAGCATTGCAAGTGTTATTATCCAATATACAGTGCCCAATGTATAACAAACAAAATTGTTCACATTAAGAGAAAGCGCTAATAAATATTTCTTTTATTGTTAGTTTTAGGGCATGACCTTGGAGAACCAAATAGTAATGTTGTTAAACATTAAAAAATTGTCAATTTTGGAACAAATGACAATACCATTAATTGGAGTAAAATGCTATTTTAAAGTTTAAATTTATATTTTAATTTTAGGGTAAATACTTTTGGTTGATTTTATCAATTAGAAATAGAAATTTTGAAAGGGCCCCACCCTTTTACAAAGACCAATAAAGAAACAAAAAATGATCAAACATATTGGCATGGAACAACAATAAGAAAAATATAGTTGTAAGTTAGAAAAATAACATCCAATTAGAAATACTCCACCAATAGTGGCAATGTATCTAATAAAGAGGGTCATTTTCCCAAAAACATTAGTAGATCTATCATTTCACAATTGAATCCAAAATTCTTCAAGGAACTATATCTTATTGTCAACCTTATCCTTTTACATGAATGAACCTAGTTTCAAGGTTTGTAATGGATTTTCCATCTTTAGTTTCCAAACTTGAGACCAAAGGGAATAAAGGGTTCCTATAATCTTCTAAACTTGAACCTTCTTCATATTTTTAAATTATTAGAAGAAATACACTGACGTGAATGTTGCAATTCAAGAGAATGGTAGAGGCAATGAAATCCAACTAATACATCTGTAACATGTTCTTGTATCTACCAATCTCCTCTAAATTTCTCTTGACAAGACCTTCTAAATTAGTCATGTCTACAAGAGGACCAACCACCCCTCGATTATGCTCAAAGGGATCCTCAACGAAATCCTAAGGTAAACAAGGTTCCATCTCATCCTTATGCATTTTGTTCAACCTTTCCTTCCTCTAAAATTCCTAAACCTATAAAAGACATAGCTATCTACACATGACAACATGGTGAAAACACAAGAAAATCCTATAGCATGACATGTTGAACCCAAATAACCAAATTCAAAAATAATTTAATCTATAAGTATAAATAGTTTGATAGTAGAAACTTTATACATATAAAAATATGATAAATGTGTGATTATTTTTCTTTCCAATTTATAAATTTTGATGTGCTTTGCTATATAATTGAGATGATTCACTCATTTAAAGTAATGATAAAAAATCTGTATGTACATGAAAGAAATATTTTCGAGACATCAAGCTACCATTCTACATAACTCTCAAATGGAAATAAGAATATTATTTTATTTTAACTAAAGAAATTGTGTGTTCTCTATCTTCAAAATTACTAATTAATTTTGAAAATAGTTAAACATGACACAAGAAATTGTAAGACTAGAAAAAACTATATTTATATAAAAGTGAGATTTAAATTATAAAACTTGAATCTCTTTAAGGTATCTCATTAGATTCTACTTACTCTAACTTAAATTTAAAAAACAACATTAAAATCCACAAAACAAATTTCAAAAACATAATAAATTATTACAATATTATTTAAATATCTAATTGTAATGAACATGTTATAGTAATAAATATTCAAATTTTAAATCTATGAAAATATATTTAACCAAATGATCCTTAGTTTTCATATATAATTTATGATGAGAATGTTGAATATTGTAATTTTTTAGGCCATTCTTTAGGCACTAATTCACCATTGTTAAAATGATCCTTAGTTTATTCATTGTTTTTTTTATGATTATAATTTTTTTCAATTTCTATTAAACCAAACTCAAAACAATGGTATAGATTAAGATTCTTGTCTTTATCATAATTAGAAGTTGTATAAATTGTTAAATTATATATTTTTTAACATATATAAAATGTATGGTTGGATTAGTGAGATATTTATAACAAGTATGCAATATATTTAATCATATAATTATTTTTTTAATAGAGATGAATAATTAAATAAATGCTATAACAATATATAAGAGTTATATAAATGAATTAAAATTAAATATATTAATAACAAATAGTGATACTATTATTGAGGGTAATATAAAGGGGGATCGTCATACTAAAATAAGTCGCAAATAAAATCACCTGAGTAAGAAAAGTATTTTATTGATAATCTTATTAGGGATGCTAAGATGGTAATAAAAGTTTTGGAAGCAACAATGAGCTGACAAATAATAGTGTTTATGTGCTATTGTGTGTGTGTGTATATATATATACATTATTAATATTATTAATAAAATTTATTATAGTATTGATATGGGTATTAATGGATGGTATTTGTAATAGTATAATTAAGGGTATATGTAAACATGATATCACTATCACATTAACATTTCTATTATGAGTAAAGTTTAATATTATTTGTGAGCAACAAAATTGATAGAATGTTTGTATTCATTGTAGAGAGAGCCTTAATATCATCGAGTATTGTTAATACTCTTATCAATATATTCATATCGATATTTACCTTAATACTAATGTTAGCACACTTAACCTTATTAATGCTCATCGATAATTGGATAGCATTTTTGGAAAAAACTTTTATAGATGTTGAAATATGAGAGGAAAATAAATAAATAAATGCAAACCATATAATTATTCATGTTGTTATTACCGTCAAAAGTTACATATTTAGTACTTTAAATGCCATCATTGGGTCATGAGGAACTATCCTAATAATCATAATTGTAGTACCCCTCCATTTATGCTTATGTTTTCAGTTTGCATATTTTCATATTGTTAGACTTTGGTACTTTAGTTTGGATATTTTGATTGCTGATTTTGAATGACAGTGGATTCTCTTTGTGACATGATGATACATTGTATTGTGATATTTGATTTTTGACATGCTTTGATGTAGCATAGATGTTTTCCTTTAGATGATTATTGCTATATGTATATTTGTTATGATGGACTAACTGTTATTTAATTCGTCAGTCTGATGTGATGTGTATTGGTGTGGAGAACATAATTACATCACTCGCTTGTGAGTGCCCTGTGATGTCCATGATTTTCTCCGCACGGTGTCCCTGTACACTGGATTATATATATGCATGTTATTCGTTGGTTGCAAGATTGCAGGTACATGACACCAACTCCACCTGGTTACTCAAGTCTGAGCATGTCAAGACTCAATGGAAATGTTGATTGGGAGGTAGTAGCATGGTTTATCCTAGTCTAGTCTTTAACCCAGTCATAGTACATCGTTTGTTTTAGTCCAGAGTCATAGATGGTCTTGTCTTTTCCCGTTTGGATTTATTGCTTAAACGGTAAATTTTGTCAATTTTAATGGTAGTTAGTCTTCTTTAATTTACTATTATTTAAATTAATTTTTAAAGGTTAGAAAAATAAGTTTTACATGTTATTTAATTAATTAATTAGTTTGTTTGGTTAAATTATTTGATCCGAAAAGATTAAATTTATTTAATTAAATTAATTAATTGATTAAATTAAATTGTTTTAAATTATGTGTGAATAGATTTTATTTAAAATTAATTGTTATTTGGAAATGGCATTTTAATTATTAAATAAATTTTTCCTTTTAAATTTTAAATTTTAAATAAAATAAATTCATGCAAATCTTGAAAGGCAAGATTGCCGAGAAGTTGTTAAAAGATATTTTGTACATCTCGACATGTGTGCTAGTTGAATTTATGGTTTATGGTTGAGGTTGTTCACAGATATTATTTTGGATCTGGGAAAACACAGAAGCTATTCTATTCTTCACAGGGGAAAAATATCAGTGCATTGTTTAAAAAAATTGGGTTTATGCATTTTGGTATTTTTGACAATCTGTGGAAGTTCTCTGGTTTGCATTTGGGAATTGGTGTTCGGGAAAGGCTTTGGAAGCTACAGGCAATAAAGGTTCTCATCACCAAATAGTTTTTTGAAGCAAAAGAACACATGTATTGTCCTTGTGATTTTTATTTTGTTTATTTTTGGAAGGGAATGGTTGTGAAAAGAAATTAAGTTTAATTTAAATCCCTGTACTCCTTGTAAAGAAATTGTTCCCTATATTTTTTTGTTTGTAAAATTTGTTGGTTTCAGAAGAATGAATTTCTGTAGCATACTTCTGTGGAAAATATTTAAATTAGTGAAGGGGAAATTAGTTAAATGGTAAATGGATTTTTTTTAAAAACCTTAGGGTAAATTAAACTTTGAATGGAAATTTCTGTGCGTGTGTTCTTTTTGAAACCCTAAAGAAACTGGACAATTTTCCCAATTTCCCCATTGGAAACCCTATGAAAATTTATTTTATTTTCTTTATTGTAAAAACCTATATGAATTTAATATATATATATAATTTTCTTCATATATAAATTTGATTGTGAAAATGTTATTAAAAATTAGTATTTCTGGAAATCGTCGTACAGGCGAAATTTGTTATGGTATTTTCTTTTAAAAAATTTAATCACGCTTTTATTTTCGTAGTCGCTGAGCGGTGAATGTTAAAAGAATTTTTAAAAAAATAACAGTGTTTGGGGAGGGCAGAAACCTTCCCCATTCCTTATTGGTGGGCGCAAACACCATGGCTACGCATAGTAGCCACCATGGTTGCTGGGCGCAGCCCTGGTAAGGGCTGCGACCTGCCCAATAAGGGAGGCCGTAGTAGGGGCTGTGGACCCAAAACCTTGTATGGGCTTATTTAATTCACATGAGTTTTTAATTTGTAATTTTATTTCATTTATATTTTATTTTATATAATATATTATATATATCATATAATATTATAATATATTATATATATTTAATATAATGATTAAGTAATTTATTTAGTAAAATAAAATAATTATTTAAATAAAATTATTTAAATGGTCTTTTTATATTGGAATGAATAATAGGATTCAGGTGTTTAAAAAGTTTGATTTGATTTAAATGAAATGATATTTTTATTTGACAAATTGATAATTATTTCATTATGTGAAATTGAGAAAGTGAAAAATTAGATCAGATGACATAACTTCTTTTAATTGTATGAAATAAGAATTACAATTTAGTAGCTTTAATTTTATGCTAATTCTTTTGAATGATTGGATTTAGTAAATTCAAAAACTAGACATTTATAATTCCTGATTTGCTATTTCAAAATTGTGTTATCTTTTATTGGGCAAATGGGGATTTTTATGTGTTATTAAGTCTTCCAGTTGTAGTCTTTTCAAGGGAGTTAAATTTTACAATGGTATTGTATGTTTGAACTTTCTAGGGTAGTGCACTAGGTTTATTTGAAAAATAAACACCTAAATTTTATGAATAGGTTGTGATGTCCATTGTGGTATATCTGGTATTATTTGTTGATTTTTGTGCACTCTGTCTACCCTAGTTAGAGAACTTAGTATACCTTTGTTATGTTTAGGGGAGTGGCTCTATATAAGGGCCGACACACAAAGTGGTGTCATGGTAACTTACAAAGAGTTAGTAAGTCAGTGATAACTAAATAACACTATAGTTAGAATTAAAATCCTTAACAAGATGTTTATGCCTCACTTATGGACTCTTGAGCTAGTTCAATCTTGAGTATAAGAAGAGAAGGCCTGGAATGGAAAATCGATGTCTTGTTACTTTAAAAGGCATTCAATTCCATAATAACTTGCAAATGGGGCTGGCTTTCGTAAGAGGTTACTAGGGTAACCCAAGTTCGGGGCCAGAAGCTAGGAAGAAACACCAGGGTAACCTTTGCATTATTGTGATGACACTCCACCTAAAATAATAGTTTACCTTGTGTACTTAGTACATTCGATTGTCTAAAATATGGAAGCAATGTAAGCATCAGTTAGTTATGTACTTGTGTCTAGGGTTAGTAGATTATGTTTAGGTAACCATATTACTATCTCCTAGCACGGGGGGTGGACCTACGGGTACCACATGGTTGGGTGGAACATGCACCTTACTCCGTTGGGTCCCTAGTTTATGATCATGGCAAGGAGAGCTTCATGGATGGAGAGCTCGCACTTGGATATAGATGTACTTTATATATTGCATTATTGTAAAACTTGTATTGTAAAACATTCCTCAAATGTTTATGAGGTGAACATTTGTAAATGTAAATTGTAACTATTATTTGATCTACCTCATCAGATGAATGAGTATTGTAATATCTTATCAAATGCAATGTAAGAAACAAGTTTGTTACTTTATACTATCTTGAATGAAATTTCCAAATGATATGCAATGTTTATTTTTAAGTTTATGATTAATTAAATATTTGCAATGCGAAATACTAAAGTCATCTATGGAAACTCAAGTTGTGTAACATCGCGTAACTTAATGAATGCATGTAACTAATTAACTTAATATTAATACTTTAAGAAAAAATTATTTCACTATTATACACAATTGCAAAATTCCTTAGGTTATTATGATGGGGCATTACAGATTGGTATTAGAGCCAAGGTTACAAACACTGGACGCTCTAGGTAATTGGAAGCCCATTAGGTTAACCTAGTACATAGTGTCGCTATCAGTTAACCTTGGTTGGTTAGTATCTAAGACTCATTATTGTTATGTGTAGGAACATGCCTAGACGAGGTGGTAGAGGTCATGGTAGAGGTCAAGGTGGAGGCCGAGGGCCAATCCCTTGGGTTACTCCCCCTCTGAGCCCTCATCAGAGTGATCAGGTAGAGCAGTTGGATTAGAGGAATGAGGGACAAAATCCTAAACAGTTAGGAATAGAGGGTTCATAGATATGTCCTTTATTAGAGGAGGTCCTAGCTCGACTTGGACCTAAACAGGAAGTTGAGCAGGAGGTTGTTAGAGAGAGAGATAGATCTCCAAGGAGAGTAGATGATACAGTGCATCGGGATGCTATTACTGCAGGACACATGAGGGATTTATTGAGGGCACACCCTCCTACTTTTGATGGTGCAGGAGGTGGCTTAGAGGCAGAGACCTAGCTACTAGATTTTGGTAGATGCTTCGCCATGCACCCTTACGGTAGCAATACCCGTGCGAGATGCGCTATCATGCATTTGAGAGGATTCACCTCTACTTGGTGGTGCCTGGAGGAGTAGAAGCTCCACTTAGATATTGGGTTAATGTCTTGGGAGATGTTTTTGGAGAGGTTTAGAGCATGGTTTCTATTGAAACATTGGAGGCAGCGACGGGATGATGAGTTCCATGATCTACGTCAGTTGGCTCTATCTGTTGAGCAATATGAACGTAGATTCTATGAACTCAAGCAGTATGCTGGTATTGGCAATGATGAGCCTATGCTAGTACAACACTTCATCAGGGGTTTAAATGCCCACATTAGTGGTGGAGTCAGATTTTTTGAGCCAAAGACTATGGAAGTTGCAGTGGAGAAGGCTCGCATAGTGGAAGAGAACCTTGTTATGGAATTAGGTGGTCACACAGGAGTACACATTGGCAGTGCTCTTGCAGAAGGTTTTAGTCCACGGGGTGGACAGGCTTAGACAGGAGGTTCCTCTAGGAACCAACAGACACCCTCAAAGGCTGGGCAGCAACAACAACAACATACACCTCAAAAGAATAATAATCCACAACCACAACAAGGTAATAGTCCACAAATAGGAAAGGGTCGCAACTGGTGGTGCAATAAGGGCAATAGGCAGGATCAGCCTATGCAGAGTGCTCAGTCTACTATCAGTAGGGGTAGTTTCCAGCAATCCAATGCACCTTCAGGTGGCAGAGGATTCGGTAGAGGCACAGGTTGTTACTCGTGTGGATAGTAGGGACACATTGCTAGGCAGTGTCCGATGAGAGGTTCTACTGGTTTTGGGCCTCGACCTACAATTTCAGAGCCTACAGTGGGCGATGTAGAACGATCACATATAGTATATGCTATTGTTAATGACCGCCAAGGCGATCACTAGAACACAGTGGTCGAGACTTTCGGTAAGTTATGTGGTGTTAGTGTTTCCATTCTTTTTTATTCCAAAGCTACTGACTCCTTTATTTCACCAACCATCATTGACCAATGTGGTCTTGTGGTGGTAAAGCAAGGCAATAAGTGGTAGGTTGAATTCGCCTCTGGGGTGAAAGTAGTAGTAGAGAACTTAGTCCATAATTGTGAACTTAAAATTGGTATGTTAACTACCTTAGTAGATTTATATGCTGCACCTTTAGGATTGTATGACATAGTTTTAGGTATGGATTGGTTAGCATCTTATCATGCTGTGATTGACTGTCAACTTAAAACAGTTAGTTGCATTAATGATTTATGTGTGAAAGTGGAAATTTTAGGTATTCAAAGACCTATCTCTTTGAGGATGATATCTACTATGCAATTAAAGAGATGTCTTTGTCAGGGATGTCAACTGTTTGCAATAACAGTTACTGATTTGGAAGAAGGTGAGAGTCGAGAGGTATCTCTTGATGATCATCCTATTCTTAGGGAATTCGTTGATGTGTTTCTAGATGATATACCTAGAATGCCACCCAAGAGGGATATTGACTTTAGAGTTGACCTAGTTCCTAGAGCTGAGCCTATATCTAGAGCTCCATATAGAATGATGACTCAGGAGTTAGAGGAACTTTGTATTCAGTTAGAGGAACTATTAGAAAAGGGTTTCATTCATCCAAGTGTTTCCCCTTGGGGAGCATCTGTCATCTTCGTAAAGAAGAAGGATGGGTCACTTAGACTGTGCATTGACTATCGTCAATTGAACAAGGTTACGATTAAGAATTGTTATCCCTTGCCTAGAATCGATGATCTTTTTTATCAAATTAAGGGAGCTAATGTGTTTTCTAAAATTGATTTGAAATTTGGTTATCATCAATTGTGAATTGCTGAAGTAGACATTCATAAAATTGCATTTCGAACTCATTCTAGGCACTATGAATTCACAGTAGTACCGTTTGGGTTAACGAACACACCATCAGTATTCATGAGTTTAATGAATGGTGTTTTTTGTACATACCTTGATCGATTTTTCCTTGTATTTCTTGATGATATCTTGATCTATTCAAGAACATGAAGGAACATGAAGAACACTTGAGACAGGTATTACAATGTTTAAGGGAAAATCAATTGTATGCGAACCTAAAGAAGTGTGACTTCTTTCAAACTAAAGTAAAATACCTTGGTCATGTGATTTCTAGGAAAGGTATTGTTGTGGATCCTTCAAAGATTCAAGCTATTGTAGATTGGCCCATGCCTACTAATGTAGGTGAAGTGCGTAGTTTTATGGGTCTAGCTGGTTATTATAGGCAGTTTGTTGAGGGGTTTTCTAGAATTGGTCATCCTATTACTTCTCTTCAGAGAAAAGGGAAGAAGTTTGTTTGGACAGAGTAATGTCAGTTGGCTTTTCAGACACTTAAAGAAAAGTTGACTAATGCGCCTATACTGATTGTTCCTGATCCTACTAAGGATTTTGTAGTATGCATGGATGCATCCTTAGAGGGTTTGGGAGCAGTTTTGATGCAAGATGGGCATGTGATTGCTTAAATACATTTTTATGCAACCTAACTTAAATGCTAGACAAAGATGATGGATGGAGTTCTTGTGTGAGTATGATTTTGAAGTGAGATATATTCAAGGAAAAGAGAACATAGTGGCTGACGCTCTTAGTCGTCGTCGACATGAGATCTCTGTTATTACTCTTGAAGTAGATTTGAGAGGTCAAATACTAGCAGCACTTCCTATTGATAGATTGTATCAGGAAGTAAGGTCAGAGATTGAATCGGGTAGACCTTTAGAAGGTCAATTTGCAGGATATGTCCTAGAACCAGATGGTATATTATGACATTTAGGTCACATCTATGTACCACATTTAGAGGGTCTTCATACATTAATCATGACTGAAGCACATCGAACTTCGTACTTAGCTCATCCAGGTGTTAAGAAAATGCATGCCAATCTTCGACAATTGTATTTTTGGCCTGGTATGAAATGTGATATTGTTGATTATGTATCGAGATGTCTTGAATGCTAGTGAGTCAAAGCTGAGCATCAACATCCCACTGGATTATTGCAGCCACATCTCATTCCTGAATGGAAATGGGATATTATATCCATTGACTTTATTGTAGGATTACCTACGTCATCACGTCGACATGATGCCATTATGGTAACTGTTGATCGATTGACTAAGGTAGCTCATTTTTCACCAGTACGATCATCTTACAATGCTTCATTTGTAGCTAGGATATTTATGGAGGACATAGTTATATTGCATGGGATTCCTCATAGGAATATTTCTGATAGAGATCCCGTATTCACTTCAGCCCTATGGACTTCATTACAACATGCTTTAGGTATGTAGTTGAACTTTAGTTCAGCGTATCATCCTCAAACTGATGGAAAAACAGAGAGAGTTAACCAAATATTAGAGGATATGCTTAGGATGTAGGTAATGGACCGACAATCATGTTGGGAGGATTATCTGTATTTAGTAGAATTTGCTTACAATAACGAATATCAGAGTTCCATAGGTATGCCACCATTTTAGGCATTATACAGTCGTCCTTGTCGAACTCCTCTGAGTTGGGATTGACTACAGGATAGAGTATTACTTGGTCCTGAGATGCTTTGAGACATGGAGCAACAGGTTGACCATATTAGAGAACATTTGATAGCAACACAAGATAGGCAAAAGAAGTATGCCGATGCGCGTAGAATAGACTGACAGTTTGTAGTTGGTGATAGAGTGTTTCTTTGAGTGCGACGGTGAAAGAGTCCAATCCGTTATGGAAAAGGCTCTAAGCTTGCACCTCATTTCATTGGGCCATTTGAGATCTTAGAGAGAATTGGTCCTATGGCATATCGACTCACCTTACCACCCAGTTTCTCACGTATTCATGATGTTTTTCATGTATCAATTCTTAGACCATATCATCCTGACATTTCTCATGTACTTGATTGGAATGCATTAGAGGTAGAGGACAGGCAGCTGGAATTGGAGCTAGTGGCCATTTTATAGCACTGGATGCTCGATCTCAGGGGTCGAGACGTTGATTAGGTGAGGGTCCAATGGGATCCTAGCCATGAGGCTTCTGCTACTTGGGAGTATGCAACACGCATGAGGGAACTTTATCCCTATCTGTTCACAGGCTTTTAGGAGCAAGCCTGATCCTGGGGGGGAGGATGTAGTACCCCTCCATTTATGCTTATGTTTTTAGTTTGCATATTTTCATATTGTTAGACTTTGGTAGTTTAGTTTGGATATTTTGATTGCTGATTTTGAGTGACAGTGGATTCTCTTTGTGACATGATGATACATTGTATTGCGATATTTGATTTTTGACATGCTTTGATGTAGCATAGATATTTTCCTTAAGATGATTATTGCTATATGTATATTTGTTATGATGGACTAACTGTTATTTAATTCATCAGTCTGATGTGACGTGTATTGGTGTGGAGAATGGAATTGCATCACTTGCTTGTGAGTGCCCTATGATGTCTATGATTTTCTCCGCACGGTGTGCCTGTACAATGGATTATATATATGCATGTTATTCGTTGGTTGCAGGATTGCAGGAACATGACACTGACTCCACCTAGTTACTTAGGTCTAAGCATGTCAAGACTCAACGGAAATGTTGATTGGGAGGTAGTAGCATGGTTTATCCTAGTCTAGTCTTTAACCCGGTCATAGTGCATCGTCTGTTTTAGTCCAGAGTCATAGATGGTCTTGTCTTTTCCTGTTTGGATTTGTTGCTTAAAAGGTAAATTTTGTCAATTTTAATGGTAGTTAGTCTTCTTTAATTTACTGTTATTTAAATTAATTTTTAAAGGTTGGAAAATAAGTTTTACATGTTATTTAATTAATTAATTAGTTTGTTTGGTTAAATAATTTGATCCTAAAAGATTAAATTTATTTAATTAAATAAATTAATTGATTAAATTAAATTGTTTTAAATTGTGTGTAAATAGATTTTATTTAGAATTAATTGTTATTTGGAAATGGCATTTTAATTATTAAATAAATTTTTTATTTTAAATTTTAAATTTTAAATAAAATAAATTCATGCAAATCTTGAAAGGCAAGATTGCCAAGAAGTTGTTAAAAGATATTTTGTACATCTCAACATGTGTGCCAGTTGAATTTATGGTTTATGGTTGAGGTTGTTCATGGATATTATTTTGGATCTGGGAAAACACAGAGGCTATTCTATTCTTCACAGGGGAAAAATATCAGTGCACTGTTAAAAAAATTTGGGTTTATGCATTTTGGTATTGTTGTCAATCTGTGGAAGTTCTCTAGTTTGCATTTGGGAATTGGTGTTCGGGAAAGGCTTTGGAAGCTACAAGAAACAAAGGTTCTCCTCACCAAATAGTTTTTTGAAGCAAAGGAACACAGGTATTCTCCTTGTGATTTTTATTTTGTTTGTTTTTGGAAGGGAATGTTTGTGAAAAGAAATGAAGTCTAACTTAAATCCCTGTACTTCTCATAAAGAAATTGTTCCCTGTATTTTTTTGTTTGTAAAATTTGTTGGTTTCAGAAGAATTTCTGTAGCATACTTCTGTGGAAAATATTTAAATTAGTGAAGGGGAAATTAGTTAAATGGTAAATGGATTTTTTTTAAAAACCTTAGGGTAAATTAAATTTTGAATGGAAATTTATGTGCGTGTGTTCTTTTTGAAACCCTGAAGAAACTGGACAATTTTCCGAATTTCCCCATTGGAAACCTTGTGAAAATTTATTTTATTTTCTTTATTGTAAAACCCTCTATGAATTTAATATATATATATAATTTTCTTCATATATAAATTTGATTGTGAAAGTGTTATTAAAAATTAGTATTTCTAGAAATTACCGTACAAGCGAAATTTGTTATGGTATTTTCTTTTAAAAAATTTAATCGCGTTTTTATTTTCGTAGTCGCCAAGCAGCGAATGTTAAAATAATTTAAAAAAAATATAACAATGTTCGGGGATGGCCGAAACCCTCCCCATTCCTTATTGGTGGGCGCAGCCACCATGGCTGCTAGGCGCAGCCCTGGTAAGGGTTGCGACCTCCCCAATAAGGGAGGCCGTAGCAGGGGTTGTGGACCCAAAACCCTGTACGGGCTTATTTAATTTGCATGAGTTTTTAATTTGTAATTTTATTTCATTTAGATTTTATTTTATATAATATATGTTTAATATATATTTTATATATAATATATTTATAATATATTTATAATATATTATATATTATATAATATTATAATATATTATATATATTTAATATAATGATTAAGTAATTTATTTAGTAAAATAAAATAATTATTTAAATAAAATTATTTAAATGATTGTTTTATATTGGAACAAATAATAGGAAGGTGTTTAAAAAGTTTGATTTGATTTAAATGAAATGATATTTTTATTTGATAAATTGATGATTATTTCATTATGTGAAATTGATAAAGTAAAAAATTGAATCAGATGACATAACTTCTTTTAATTGTATGAAATAAGAATTACAATTTAGTAGCTATAATTTTATGCTAATTCTTTTGAATGATTGGATTTAGTAAATCCAAAAACTAGACATTTATAATTGCTGATTTGCTATTTCAAAATTGTGTTATATTTTATTGGGCAAATGGGGATTTTTATGTGTTATTAAGTCTTCCAGTTGTAGTCTTTTCAAGGGAGTTAAATTTTACAATGGTATTGTATGTTTGAACTTTCTAGGGTAGTGCACTAGGTTTATTTGAAAAATAAACACCTGAATTTTATGAACAGGTTGTGATGTCCATTATGGTATATCTAGTATTATTTGTTGATTTTTGTGCACTTTGTCTACCCTAGTTAGAGAACATAGTATACCTTTGTTATGTTTAGGGGAGTGGCTCTATGTAAGGGCCGACACACAAAGTGGTGTCAGGGTAACTTACAAAGAGTTAGTAAGTCAGTGATAACTAAATAACACTATAGTTAGAATTAAAATCCTTAACAAGATGTTTATGCGTCACTTATGGACTCTTGAGCTAGTTCAGTCTTGAGTATAAGAAGAGAAGGCCTGGAATGGAAAATTGATGTCTTGTTACTTTAAAAGACATTCGATTCTGCAATAACTTGCAAATGGGGCTGGGTTTCGTAAGAGGTTACCAGTGTAACCCAAGTTGGGGGCCAAAAGCTAGGAAGAAACACCAGGGTAACCTTTGCATTATTGTGATGACACTCCACCTAAAATAACAATTTACCTTGTGTACTTAGTACATTCGATTGTCTAAAATATGGAAGCAATGTAACCATCAGTTAGTTATGTACTTGTGTCTAGGGTTAGTAGATTATGTTTAGGTAACCATATTACTATCTCCTAGCATGGGGGTGGACCTACAGGTACCACATGGTTGGGTGCAATGTTCACCTTACTCTGTTGGGTCCCCAGTTTATGATCATGGCAAGGAGAGCTTCATGGATGGAGAGCTCGCACTTGGATATAGATGTACTTTCTTTATTGCATTATTGTAAAACTTGTATTGTAAAACATCCCTCAAATGTTTATGAGGTCAACATTTGTAAATGTAAATTGTAACTATTATTTGATCTACCTCATCAGATGAATGAGTATTGTAATATCTTATCAAATGCAATGTAAGAAAAAAGTTTGTTACTTTATACTATCTTCAATGGAATTTTCAAATGATATGCAATGTTTATTTTTAAGTTTATGATTAATTAAATATATGCAATGCGAAATACTAAAGTCGTCTATGGAAACTCAAGTAGTGTAACGTCACGTAACTTAATGAATGTATGCAACTAATTAACTTAATATTAATACTTTAAAAAAAAATTATTTCACTATTAAACACAATTGCAACATTCCTTAGGTTATTATGACGGGCATTACAATAATTCCATATTGATTTACTGGCAACAAGAAATAGAAGTAGGAACAACTCATTGTGAGTTACGATGACATAACCATTATAATGAGAATATTATTAGTGTAACCATTAAATTGTGATACTTGCAAATTTAATATTTAAAGTATAGGTAATAGCGAGAGATGCATTAATAATAGTATCACATTAGCAAGTTAAACCAAAAAATTAATTAAAGAAAGGATGTTAATTATATTGGAGATGGTTATTGTTGCATCATAAATGCTTAAAGCATTAATTAGTGTAATTAAAGGATTCAAAAAAAAATTATTGGGTTTTTCTAGTGAAAAATTATGGGCATAACAATTATATATTCTTTAACATATATAAAATGTATGGTTGGATTGGTGAGATATTTATAACAAGTATGCAATATGAAGTCAAACTTTATTAGTTTTGATTCTTAATGAATTAGTTTTAACGATTCAATTTATAGTTTTATGCAATCTATAAGTTTAAATAGTTTGATGGTATCTAAACTTTATACATATAAAAATATGATAAATGTCTGAATATTTTGCTTTCCAATCTATAACTTTTTGATGTTCTTGGCTATATAATTGAGATGATTCACTCATAATGTAATGATAAAATTCATCCTCTTTATAAGATTCTTATGGAATATTGATATTCTAGTTTGAATTCTTAATTTTAGACATATCTTAACTAGATAAATTTAGGTTCAATGAAGGCAATAGAACTTTTTTTTTTCACTTACATAATCCTATTTTGAAGTTCATTTATGTTAACAACTATTAGATTAAATATTTTTATCCACAATTATTTTCAAATAATTTTACACTAATCTTTGTTTTCTTATTCTTTCTTTCATCGTTTCATTCAAAATTTGAACCATTTAAGGATGCTATGTTATAGATTATAGTTGTCTTCCAAGTCTTTTTAAATTGTTAATGGTATGAAAATATTATTGATGAGTAGATGAATTATTACAACTATTTTATATATGTATTCCCTTTATCTAGATATATTATTTACCAAAGTCTCAATGCTCTTTTAGGTGTACTATATATATATATATATAACATGGGAAATATAGATCATGTTCCACCTATGCCAAATTCTTTGTTTGCAAATACCATTAATGAGATTAAAAAATTGAGAGATTCATCAGCACAAGGTGCAAACCCAAGGATATATAGTAAACCATGCATGTTAATATTGCATAGTCTAGAAAAACTAAAAGATGAACTTGAGAGGTCTAGTGCATATTCCCCAAATAGAGTAGTTTCTAGTCTTTCCTGCATGCGGAAAGTACATGGTGGCATTCCCCTTAAACAAATACAGGATAGTGTGACCAAAGAAAGGATAAAAGCCACTTGTTTTCCATTTTATCAAAATGTGTGTAAGGTTAGGGGATACCAAGTCACTAGATGTATTGATCATGCTATGGTCTCATTGATCTACCCACGATTTCTAGCAGCACATGGTCTATACCTAAACAATGACCAGATTTCATTGTATTTTGTTTAGCAGTTGTGTGTTGAGGTCCATTTGGGCCTCAAAGTTAACTACCTAGACATTCCACCATATGTTGGTCAGGGGCGTGGCAGGATTACTAATAGGCCCACCTATCATCAAGAAGATAGACCACCCCCAGTGTTTAGGGTATTGGTTGGTCAAAGGTTTCCTACCCTCACCCTAGTTCTTGCCCCCATAGCAGATGAGGTTGTCGTTGCTTCTCAAAAGGAAGCAATTGACACTATAGGTGACACTGCGACTACCACCACTAGGATATCTGATGATCATGTAGGTTAGTATTTGATGTCTAGACATATCTAATTCATGCCATTTTCAACACAGTGGACCACCATGGATCCTTGTACAGTGGTTGGAATCCCTACTCCTACACAGCTTGATGCACTTACAAGAGATATGGCACGCATGGCTTTGCATTGTTTGGCTAAGGACCTGTTGGTGGCATATTCCCACATTGCATTAGACAATGGGATCGGTATAGAGCATGTTAGAGATCATTTGAGATGCAGAGGCCGTTTATTTCTAGGATCCCATCACTCTCATCCCAGCACTAGTGCATGCTAGGATCCACCTACAGATCATTCAATAGTTGAACATACTATTGGTTTTACTAATATGTTGATTGGTTTTGGTTCATCATCGTTGATGCCATCTCACCTTCATATTCCTCTACATTCATCATTTATGGCACGACATGGGATAAATCAGATGGATGCAAATGTTGATTTGTCACTTGACCATGTGGTGGATATGGTGGAGGCGGCCCTTGCAAAGGACTTAGGTCACCTGATTTCAGATGATGTGCATGTTTCAATTCTTTTTTCATTATTTTTAATTTTTTTTGACTAGATATTCATGTAAGTCAATATATATGTATATATATTGTTACAGGTAGACATACCTCATATCACTCCTAGCCTTGGTCCAGATTGTGTGCATGATCGACGTGACTCTATGGATGAATCTACTGCCAGTGGACATGTGAGTTTTAAATTTTTATATAATTGCAAGTGTATATGTACATGAAATATTTATGTATGCATAGATCTAGATTGATATTTAAAAACACAAGTTCATTTAAAAATAACTTTCATAAAATTTATTTAATATAAATTATATGTATTTAACACATCTTGTACACAATTTTGTTTGCAGGGCTCAACACATCCATCAGAGGAGGACTTTTCTCATTCAAATGATCATTCCACTAGGAGTAGACATTCATATTAGGCCCTACACACTAGATTTATAATCTTACCACATTTATTTGTCTATATGATGATCTTTAGTATTCGAGATTTGATGATCTCTAACTTACATTTGCTTATTTTTTGATCTTTAGTATTCGACATTTGATGATCTTTAATTTAAATTTTTCTTATATGATATGTACATATATTTTCTTATATGATATATGTACATACATTTTCCTCTTTTCTTATAATATGTGTTATGTTTATACATCGAATCCCTTTACATGTATGTATATGTGTTTGCTTATGGTTTAAACATGTTTACACATAATATATGTATGCATTTGCTTTAAATATTCAATAAACATACATGTTTTCTTATTTTATGATCTCTTACAACTTACATTTCCTTATATTCAATATACATTTGATCTCTAGTAGAATTTTAGGGAAATCAATGCCACTTTATAATTAAGTTCATTCATGTTGATCACAATAAATATATTTTTTTAAATGACTTAAGCAACATGAACCATTGAGTTGAGAACAAGATATAATCTTTTTGACAAGTAACTTGAAATTAAATTCAAATATAATTAACAAAATTCAATTCAAATTATACCTCTAGATTATACATTTTTGACAAGTAACTTGAAATTCAATTCAAATATTTAATTAAGAAAATTTAATTCAAATTATACCTCTATTATACATTTTTGACAAGTAACTTGAAATTCAATTCAAATATAATTAAGAAAATTCAATTCAAATTATACCTCTAATATACATTTTGACACTTTAACAAAATTCTAAAATTACTAGATATGTTGTGCATACCTATGAATTAAATAACAACAAACTCCACAATGAAATAACTTGTTTGTTTACTACTTGATTCATTTAAACTAGGATATAGTTATTCCAAGTACACTAGAATAATTTTTTCCCATCCCATATTCATATAAATAAAAGCTTATTTTTCATTATTCAAGATATCAAATTTCAAGATTAATTCTCATTTATATCGCTTGGAGCGTAGATTTTGGAGAATTTTTTGCACATTTATCAAGGAGGCAAATATTAGAGTTCGACAAATTTTCATTTTTATCAATCAAGGCAAAATTTGGAGGAGAATTTAACTGAGTTGGTAGAGGACTTGTTTTGAGTCATCTTTAAGTTGAAGAAGAAAATGGGACAACAAAAAAAAAAGAAAAAATGTGTCTCAACAAAAATTGTCAAAAGAAGAAGACTAAAAGAGGCGTGAACAAAACTTGGAAAATTATCATAGAAGGAATCAAGGTACATGCTTGTTTCTTCTCTCTCTCGCTCTCAATTGTGTGTTTAGGACTTTTACTTTGAAAAAAAATCACTATTCATTTGGTGGGATGAAATTCATAATGTGCATTACTCCACCCAATAATTTGGTTAGTACACCTAAACATAAATTTGTATGTGCATACATTTTGAATTGGATTTCTTATTAAAATTAGAAATATTTAATGTGTGACCATTTTTCAACTTACAATACCCCAACTTAAAATGTACTCTAAAACTAAAATATTGTACATTAAATCCTTCCCTACAAACCTTACACTTATCTTTTACCAATACCTTTGTTTAATATTTTTGTCATCAAATTATCATTGTTGAGTATTGCATCTACACAATTTTCTCTTTACTTTTTTCATGAAGAAAATGATAGTGTACTTCAATACATGCTTAGTTCTCCAATGAAACCTTAAATTTTGTGTCCCTCACTATGCCACTTTGATTTTCATAATTTTTTCAACCACATTAATTATTTTATGGATTTGCAAATTCCTATATATTCTAACTTTGCAATTTGAAAGAAACCATTTTTTTTTTTAATTATAATTCATGAAACTACACCTTCATGTACAATGAATAAGCATTCTAATATTGATATTTGGTGATCAATATCCTCTATCCAATCTACATTGCAACATCTAATTAGATTAATATTTTTCTAAACTCCCATTGAATTTAATCTAATGATCAATAGTTCCTTTAAAATATTTGTTAAATATTTTAATAAATTCCCAATTCTAAGCTCTACAATATTTAAAAATTAGAACTCAAATTATACTTAAAGCCAATGCAATGTCAGGTTTCTTAGAGACTAACACATGTATACATCAAAACTCAAGCTATATGGTGCCAAGGAATAATAGTTATATGATAGATTATTCTTTTTATGTCTTAACACACATTTGTTTTGAAGGTTTCTTACCATCAACTATTGGAGTACCTATTAGTTTACAATTATCCATCTTGAAGTTTTTGTAAGATTTCACTGTGGAGATATACATCCAAGGTCAAGAAATCCTAATTGAAAGAATAGGAGAGATTTGTTGTCCTTACACATATGTCTCATTTTTCCTAGAAAATATAAAGACTCCCCTTTACATTTTTTGTTTATTTGTTTCCTTTTCATTTTTATTAGGTCTTGTTTTTAAATTGTCTTTCTTTTCTTCTTCATTTCTAACTTATTTCGTGCTTTTTCAAAATTTCAAGTTTTATTGCACTTGAATGACTATAAGTACTTTTAAATGTCCTCACGTCATCTTGTTCATGCAAGTTGCAATGTTTATCTGATCCTTGACTCCAATTCCTTAAGCCAATTATTTTTGTTTCAATATTTGTGTTTGGTTTTAGTTGATTATTTGGGTTGTGCTTTATGTCCCATAAATTTTTAACTTTTTTCATATTAGCATGATATTGTAAATTTATTTGAAACCTTGAAACATCTTATAGCCCAATTTTATTGGGGTTATTTGGATCACCTTCTTATACTCTAAGGGTTTCCTTTTCTATATCACTAGCCTAAAAGTTCTAAGTCACTTGTATGCATAATCCTCAAACTTTGATGCTTGGCATGGAATTTGACCTATGTGTATCCTATCATTGGATATACATTTATGGATTTGTTTTCATACATGTGCATGTAGTTGTTTTGTGTCTTTGGTCTTTTCTTTTCATCACTTCAATGTTCTCATTATTTTTTATGTTTTATGCTCTAGTGATTCCTCAAGCTGGATTCGAGCCAAATCTAGATATTGGATCAAATGAATCTGTTGAAGAACACATGGATCTTGAAGTTAGGGAGGAGACCCGAGTTCAAACAATGCTTGTTGGAGAGAGGTCAAGATCACTTTCTTCTATTGGTATGGATGAGCATATAAAACTAGCAGAAAATTTTCTCAGTTATAGCATCATGTCTTATCAATTTGTTTGCTTGCATACATAAAATTCACTTATATAGCATCATCTCTCACTTTTTTTTGCAAAATATTTTGTGACATGTAGAAAAGGCTCAATAAGAAGGAAGTTTTCATGCTCAAGTCGAGCCAAATCTAGACATTGGATCAAATGAATCCGCTCAAGAACACATGGTCCTTGAAGATAGGAGGAGGCACAAGTTCAAACAATGCATGTTGGAGAGGGGTCAGGATCACTTCCTCCTACTGGTATGGATGACCATATAAAACTAGCTGAGAAGGTGAGGAAACAAATTTCTCATAGAAATTTAGATCATTTACTTGAAATGGATATGGAGAAACTAAAATATTATGCCAACCAATCTTATAATAAGAGAAAGAGGTCAATGACTAAATTTGTAAATGGAATGATCAATCATGATTTCAATCATCTTAATACACTTGAAAAACCCAATTTTTATCATGTTTACTTCTTCATGATGAGCTCAAAGAGTCATTACAATTGTTGGGTGTACATTCGGCATCAAATAAGAAGAAACACATGGGATTACAAAAGGATATTGTTCAAAATGTTAAAAAGGTTTTAGATTCCATTGGGAAGGGATCTCAATCAGTGGATAAGGCCACTACAAGAAGGGTGATGTTGACATCTATTATACATCAAGATATAGCAAGAAAAAGAAAAATGTCTACACTTTCAACTAAAATTGGTTATAGTAGAACCACATTGATAAAATATGAGAAAAAGAGAGTTTTTGGATGAGAGTTTAGTAAGACATTGGGAAATTATGTGTACAGCTCCCCATTCTGACAAGATTGAATATGTTGTTAGGAACTTGGTCTCAAGTTTTTGGCAGGATCAAACTCATCCATCATCAAATACTATAGATTTTATGAGACATAGGATTGGACCTGGTATTTATGAAAATCATATCAAACATTGGCTAGACATAACACTTTTTGAGATGTATATGAAATTTTGTAATGCATATCCTCATATAAAGATTGGTAAAACAATGTTTCAAAGTTTAAAGCCATATTATGTGAAGATAAACAAGTTTTTTGAAACTTTTTGTTGTCATTATTATATTGAATTTGATATCTACTATCAGGTGTTTTGAAAGATTTGAGAAGAAAGATGTGGGTTTAAAAATGCACCTCCTAAATAGGCAAGTTTGTTCATAAAGTCTATATTATGTGATCATGAAAATGGACCTCAAATAAATTGCATAAAAGGAATTTGTGAGACATGTGGAAATTTGGCTAAATTTCCTTCAAGGGAATCTTGACCTAACACAGTGATGAAATTGCAAGAGGTAAGTACTATTTTAGAGTTCATAGATTATTTTGATTCTCTTTGATGTAATGTTTCATTGATTGTGTGGACATTTTAGTTATTACATATTTTACTCCACCTGGTACAAGTATGTAAAGTTGCAAACAAATTTTTGGGAAAGAGTCACACAAGGTTAGACTATGTAGAATAGGAGATTCTCATTGCAAAATTTATGGAAGATTTTGAAAATTGATACAACCATACATACAGACATTCCTTTTTTGCTAGGTGGCAAGCACAACAATTCCAAACATTGAGAGATACTTTCCCATGTGGAACAGTTCTATCAGTAGTTGACTTTGCAGAAAATTACTCCTTTGTACATCAAAAGGAGATTCAATCAGAGTATTACTTTTCAAAGCAGATCACTATTATGGTTCATGTGTGTTATCGACATGCACAATCAGAATTGGATGGTGTTGAGAGTACAGATGAAGAATGAGCCATTAAGAAATAATATCACTTTTATATTAGTGATGATAAAGAGCATGACACACTTTTTGTCCAACATTGCTTTACAATATTTTTTGAGAATTTGAGAAGCAGGGGTGTAAAATTTGAAAATCATTTTGTATGGTCAGATGGATGTGCGACATAATTCAAATCTTCACAGCCATTCTATGCACTTTGTAGATATCATAAAATCTACAAAATACCACATGTTTGGAGTTTTTTTATAGTGGGCATGGAAAGGGTGAGAGTATAGATGGGTAGAGCATCAAATGAGTTATCCAGAAGATCGTCTAGACAATGCATATGATGTTGTTGAATGGTGCAAGAAACACTTTGCATCAAATGTGGTCGACACATCTTCAAGAACAAACCGACACATTCCACATAGAGTGTTTTGGGAGATATTGGGTATGTATAAATTACATTAAATCAAAATTTGAATCTATTTAAATTTAACATATATATATATATATATTTAATTTCATAAGTTTTTTGTTGTACATATGTATCTAGGTGTGGATAGAAGATCGATGCATGGATGCAAGGTGAGAAAAACAAGATATTTGCATTGTGTTAGGAGTTGAGATAGTCACCATGAATGGATATTAGACACAAGGGATTACTCTTGTTTTTGCATTGAGTGCATTGAGGGAAACTCTGATTATGCATGCAACAATCAAGAACTTGGATATGTTGGTAAATGGGATACGGTGCCACTAGTTGTTTCAGAAAGATATGATGAAAATGAGGAAGAAAGATTTGAAGACATTCCTTTGATTTCAATTGATTATAACCATATTTCAAGATTGGTTAGTAAAGGTACACATGTGTAAGTTTTCAATAATTAAAATATTATATATATCTAGTTAATGATCTTTAGAGACATTTCTAATTTTTTAAGATTTCTTTTGTGTAAATTTGGGGTACAGGAGATGTTTTTGCAATCATAGTAGAGCCTAGAAACATCGAAGGTGTTGGCTATTATTTATTGTGTTGCACAAAAGAAAGGAATAAGCTAACACAACCTAAAACAAGTGATGGAATGTCATTTCCC
>VDFB02270651.1:302890657-302913186 GCA_007258455.2 Sequoia sempervirens | reverse complement strand
TCTCTCTCAAGTCTCTCCCTCCTACCCCCTTTCCCCCTCTCCCCTCTACCCTTAACCCTTAAACCTTAAACCCTTCTACTCACTACCTCTATCTCTCTCCCACTCCCCCCCTCTATCTCTTGAAAGTCTCTCCCTCCTACCCACTCTCCCTCTCTCTCTCTCTCAAGTCAATAGTAATATACTTTTAATATTATAATAATAGTTATATATTATAATAATAATATAATTATTAAAATATATTGCAATAATAAGTATATTATGTATTATAATTTAAAAAATATATAATTTATAGTTATATTAATATTAAATATTCATTTTTAATAGATGGGGTTCGGTCGAACCCCCATTCAACTGAACATTTAATTTATGTTTGATTGAACCCCCTCATTTTAACCCACATCCTCTCAGGCACCAAAATTGGTGAGAATTTTGCACTTTGAAGCTTGATTTGAGAATGAAAATGGAGGATATCTTAGAAACCCAACTGGTATCAGTTCTCACTCAAAATGAGCTATCCAAAAAATATAATTTTAATATGTTTTGATTATATTATCTATTTATTTTTTAAGTTTTATTAAATATAGTTTTTTCATCAAAAACAAAACTCTTTGTTCTACACATGTGGAAAAATAGAAGATTATCAAAAACAAAAATTGAAAAATATGAGTGCACTTTATATTGGATTCCTTGATCCAAATTTATTAAAAAAAAAATTGATACATATAGTAAAAGTTTTGCATTATATGGTCGCATTATGTCTAAATTGTAATTGATTTAACTTTGAAACTTGATTAAAGAAAAAATATTCAATAAAAAACTATCTAACCAAGTGGAAGCACTAGATACCAAAGTTGCAAATATAGATTCGAAAGAATTAGAATTTTATCTTTCAAGGAAAAAAATTTATGCGTTATACGGTGTGCATCACTTTTTGAAAATGTTGTTTTTTGAAAAAAACCAGTTTTTGTGTGGAAAAAGAAGTGCAATCTAACTCCAAAAATTTTGAAAAAAATATTTTTAGAATCTAGAGACAAAATGCGACAAGACTCTAGTTTTCATCATCTTCAAATTCCTCACGGTTTAACCGCTATAGGTGCTCAAATGTGAACATTTAGTTAAAAAAATAGTGTCCAATTTGGCCAAAAATTGTAAACCACTATTGTGGGATAACCCTCTAAAAGTGCATTCTTTTGTTTGATATCAATTTCCTAAATTAAAAGTTAAGGTCTTCAAATTCTCCATGATTTCTATTTGGTTTTGTAATAGTTTTAATGATTTCATGTTGTGTGTTCCCTTGGTTTGTTTCTCCATCATTGATTGATCTTGGAGGTTTCATTGTACTGGTTTGTTTGATTTCCCTCAATGTGCTTGAATTTTAACATTGAGTGGTGGATTTTTGAGATGGTTTATGGTGTCTCATAAGATCTCTAGGAATTCATTTGAATTTTTTTAAACTAGGGCACACTATTCTTTTATGAAGCTAGGTTTTTGGGTTTGGATAATTGAAAATGATTGTGCTTAGATTGGATTTTGTTTGTAGTAGTCATTATGGTTAGCGATTAGCAAGCCCTAGTTACATTCACCATTTCCCTAATTGTAGTTTTGGTCAACTTGAGGGAATTATGTTGATATTTGAGTTTGGCATGTTTGGGTATTGTAAGTTTATGTTGGTATTTCAATCTGTGAAGGCATGTAAGTCACAAGTCTAATTGATGAGTGAATTTCATTACTTAGTTTTGGGGAAAAATTTTAAAAATGAGGACAAGTCATGAACTTCAAAAATCTTCCTACACGTGGATTCTCTGAAGGTTAGTCAATTCAGAAGATTCATGCCCTCATGGGCTCTCTGAATCCATCAAGCCTTCAAGATTCTAAGGTTGTGGTGGATCAAATAGATGCATTGATGTCATTTCAAAGTTGACTTAGAGTAGATTTTATGGTATTAGTGAAGTTTTTGAGTTAAAATTTTGGTCAAGATTTATCCTTTAGAAATTCCACTCTATCTCAGATTCCCAGAGTGTCTAGAAACTCAAAATATCCACCTACCCATGGATTCTTTGAAATCTCTTAAGACCCCAAAAACCTAAACTTTTGATGGATGAGGTTGAATGCTTGAATTTGTTCCTATCACATGAATGAGATTATTACATAAAGATGACAATTGAATGGTTGCTTAAGTATGGATTGAATTGACACCTTTTTGGAAAATACATCATTCTCTAGATTCTCTGAGCATCTAGGTGTTTAGAAAATACACCTGCCTTTGGATTCTCCAAAATCCATTAAGATGTGAACATTTCAAGCCTCTGCTAATGCATGTAAATGTTTGAAATATGGCCTTATCTTGTTAAGTGAGGGTGATTGCATTATAATTTCAAGGGAATGATGACTTGGACTTGTGTTTGAATGATCTTTCAAATAATACTTCACCCTCTAGATTCCTCGAGAGTATAGACTTTCAAAGAATCCACCTAGGGGTGGATTTTCTGAAATATCCCTGAATAGGTGAAAATTTTGATTTTTTGTCATGCTCTATTCTAGGATGTTTGCAATGGGATTTTATGGGTTTCATGATGTTTTAAAGGTTAATTATACAATGATCATGGATTCTTATGTTCATCTTGATAATGTGATTGGATTTAATGCTTGATTATGTTTAATATCATAGTACTTAGTTATTGCTTCTTTCTAACAAATTTAGGTGTAGACTAGTCTAGAAAAGGGGACTAACAAAAAAACATCAGAAGCTCGTCCTAAGGAATCCCTTACTAGGGCTAAAAGGATGAAGTATGACTTCAAGGGTATTTAGCCTAAATCCAAGATCCTTTCAACATGGAGCAAAATTGGTGACACCAACATGGGGCATATTGATTATGATGACTTCAAGCACATGATGTTTAGAGATGTGCCTTCTTAGTTGGCACAAATTATCACTCATATAGGATTGGCCCAAACAACAGGATACCCAACTACATTGTATTATCTAGAGCTAGTATTGGAGTGTGCTAAATACTATGATTCAGAAACGAGAGTGATTGTTGGGCCTCAAGGTAGAATCATGGCCAACTTGACAGAAGAAACTTTCAACATTGGGTCACACCATAAGTTAGTAAAGATTAACAATACGGAGGCTGAGGAATTTTATGTAAAGGATCTTGACAAGGCCTTGTTAATGATGAAAAAAAATTGGATTGCCAAGCCAAAATCACATTACTCAAAGCTACCCAAGAAATTACATAGGAGTGATTTCAAAGTGGAATATAATGATATGATTACCCTCCTAGGTAGAATAATGGGATTAGAAGATGACTTCATATTCAAAAGCTAGATGTTCTATGTTATCTCATAGATTGTGAAGGGATCCCATTACCACTAGGTAGGTATCATAAGTGACAACGTAGACTTGCAACTTAGGAATGTACATGACAACAAGAAACTCACCATGACTTCCTACCTTGTGTACATGTGGGACAAAAAGAATAAGTATAAAAGGGTTGATTTGTAGGGGATCCTTGGCCAAGATATAATATGTGATGTTTTCCCTTAGCTTCAATTTAACACTTCAAATTATATAAGTGTAAACGATGCATTTTTTATGTATGTTACAAGGGTGTTGCAGAATATACATGTTAGAATTTTAGTAGAGGCCATGGAACTAATAAGGAAATATGGCCAGTGATTAAGCTCATCCTACTAGAAGTAACTAGGCAACTGGTGGCCTTTGATACAATAATAAAAGATATGCACAAACCAAGACTTGGAGCTAAATACCCTTTAAGGATTGAAGTCATCGAGGACTATCCTTCTATTCAAAGTGCTCATTATTCTAAGAAGGAGATGGTGCATGGGTATGTGCAGGATCATCATGGAAAAAATAGGCCCTTAAGTGGCAAAAAATTTAGAAAAATCAAAGTTAAGCAACTTGACCTAAAAATTTGAATAAGTTATCTTTATTATTTCAAAAATATGTAAGAATAGAATCTATGGCAAATTGAATGTAGTTTCTAAACTATTAGGTTTATTTTTAAAAATCTATTTGGTGAAATTTTGAAATTTCAATGCAGAGTACTTAAATTTTAGGGAAAAAATAAGAAGTAGGTGTTTGTCCGACCACCCTAACCACAATAAAATGATAATTATTTTTATAAGATTTTATATATAAGTATAGGACTCATGTCTCAATGTGATGCATATTTTTGTAATTTTTCCAAGTAAATAATTAATTATGAATTTTTATTGCAACTTTTAAAAAATATAAAAATTGTATGTCTAACCACCTTAACTTTGTCAAAACTTCATGAATTTTTTTTTTAATCCTATAGGATTCAAAGTGTAGAATGTGGCACATGTTTTAGATTCAAAAAAGTGATATTGCTTTGAAAGTTATAGATGTTTTCAATCACCTATCAATCAAGACTTTAGTGGCAATTCAAATAGAAAATGAATAAAATTATTTATTAAATTCAAAGTAAACCATAATTTATATTAGTGGAAAGTTGAGAATTTCTTTATAAAACCCTTTTCATTTCATCAATTTTGGGTAAAAAAAAAGTCGTCAACCACATACCCTACACATACCCATCATATTGCCACTTTTTGGATGATCCTGATCCTGCACATACCCACATTTCAATCTATATTCACATACAAACATGGATAACTTTGACCTTTACAAAGTTTTTAAGACACAAGCCAATAGGGAATACATGCATAAAATTCATATAGAGGATTATTCGGCTAACTGTAGGGATGAATTTGAAGTAATCAAGAGAAAATATTCTAGATTTTCTTTGAGAATGATCAGATTACATAGAATTTCCAATGTCCCTAACCAAGTGGATGTTGATGAAGATCTCATACAACACCATGAATATTAATAATACAAGGATAAGCCACTTCTCCCTGCCAACTGGTTTGAGGAAGAGGCTATTGACCCGAATGTGATTAATTCTCCTATTATGAGGTATTCCAAATTATGGGTGAAACATAAGATACTAGAAATAGAAGCAGATGGAACATTTAGTTTACATATGATTTGATGGGAGTACTTGAGTCTCATTCAGAAGAATAAGAAGAAACAACTAGGGATGATACAACTGAGCTTCTTTTAGAAGATGAAGGAGATAGATCCCAATTTATTATCAAAAGAACTAGAGGCCAAGCTAAGGGTAAGGAAAAGAGTCAACCTACAACAAAAGTAAGGAATCCCTCAAAAGATATGACTGAGGAAGGTGTTGAAGAATTCCAACCTTGTAAAAAGAGAAACATAATCACTGAGGGCCAAAAGTTGGCCAAAGCTAAAAGGGCCCAGATTGCTAAGAAAGATACCAACCAAGCTAAGGTGGTTGATATTGAGAGTTTAGGAGAGAGAGAAACAATAGGTGTATGTAAGGAAAATTATCCTAAACAAAAGTCACCTCTTACAAAAGATGTGAATAAATAACAAAGGGTGGACTTTGAAGAGGGACCTACTTATGATCTTATAAAAAATATGGAGAAAATAGTTTAAGGAAATAATTATCCTCCTCCATCTCCAATGAAAAATGAACAAGTTGATGAAGATAATACTAAATAAGTAGGTAACGTTTCCAATGAACCTGGAAAACAAAATGAAGAGGAGGAAAATCCCAATAATCCACAGGAGGAAATAGAAAATGAGGAGCTCTGCACACCCAAGGGTGGACAATTGATCGATTTTGTGGAATGGTTAAAAGAGGAGGAAAAAAACAAGGAGGCAACATCAGAGGTCACAATGGATATGCCTTCTCAGGTTCCAATGAATGAATACATTGATATTCCACATATAAAATACAAAAATGAAGATAAACATGATGAGGATGAGGAAGAATAGAAACAAGGGGAAGATGACAGGGATACAATCAACATTGAAGATAGTCCTTCCATGATCAACTAGAAAGGGATGTTCCTTAGAAAGATGTTGAAGAAGAGAAAATAGTTTCCCCAGAATGGTTGAAAGAGAGGTTGAAGAAAAAGGACATAATTGTTGAGGATGAAACTCCATATTGGGACAAGTTCTTGGAGAGTTAGGGACAACCAAAGGAGAGAAAAAGGTTTAAGATAGTTTCTAAATTCTCCTAAGATGAATTCAATAATAGGATTATCCATGTTGCTACTCCCAAAACTAATAAATACAAATATGAGGTTAGGCCCTCAGATTACAAGGTAGAAATAACTAATATTGGCCCATCTACAAAGGAGTAGGAAAAAATAGAGTTTCAAGAGTCATCCCAAGCAATCTTGATAATATTAGATAAGGAAACTCAAGAAAAAGAGGAATTGCAGAGGAAATTGAAAGAAGTATACAAATATGTCCAACACCTGGTCAAACCCCTATAGGACCAAAGAGTGGCTACAAAGTGTTAGTGAGAGAGGGTATTCCATGATTGAGAAGGTAATGCAAATGTATGAAAGGGCATCCTTCCTCTCTGAATATATGGCATAATTTCTTGTTGAATGTAAGAATCCAAATGACGCCATTGTTAAGGAATTGGAAAGGATATTTGAAGTTCCTACAAATGTATTAGTCAAGGAGGGTGTTCTCACAATGGAGAATAATCATAAAGTTATGGAATGGATAGAGGCCTTTGACTTTACAAATGAGCTTAAGCTAAAGGCACCAAAGAAAATTTCCAAGGCTTAGAGCAAAGTGAAGGGAGTCTTTGATAGTTGCAATGCACTCTTGGAGATTGTCATTGGAAGGAGAAACTTTGGACAAAATAATTTAAATGTAAACCAGTTATAGAAATGGTGGCATGAGGTTTATTCTCCATGTGATGGTGGGCCAGTAACAAAGGATCAATTAGAGGATGTTGCAATTTACATTTTTAGTTTAGATAGATGTCAAGGCCTTTATTGTGAATGGGTGAAAAATTTGACCATGTATGTGGGCGAGTTAAATTTAATTAAAGAAATGATTAATTTGATATCAATCCCAACTTAGGTTGACTTGGATGCTATGATTTTAAAAGTTGAAGATATTTTTAGAAGGGGGGAAGAAGATAAAGACAAAAGGGATGACTCAACTTAGGTGCCTTTGAGAATGTGCCATCCAAATCAAGCTCACAAAGGATACAAGTCACCCGCACTTTGAATTCTATGCTAGGATTTATTTAATCATAAAGTTGAATTTTGAGGCGAACCTCATAATATTTTATTGTAAATTTAAATTAGGGTATTTTAAACAAAAAAAAAGGTGTGAAGGTTCACCTCTATGGCTAACCTAATTGTGAAAAACCATAATTTTAGTTGACCTAGCTTGAGGTTTCTATAAATTGAGGTTATCTCCTCCTTTGTAAGACTAATAATGAATAGTGCATAGCTGATACATAATAATTGATAGTTGTTGAGTTGTTATATTCTAAGGAGCTTGAATTGTTGCAAATTTTGGTGAAGCTAATATAGTTGAAGGAGTTTATTTTTGGCATTCTTCAATGTGTTATTCATCTGTGCACAATTCTTATGCCTTCTTTTACTTTGAAGTATTAAATTATTTCATGATTAATCTTAGAGCTAGTTGTAGTTCATTTATGTTCATGATAAAGCGTTTGAGGTGTTGAGGAATCTTTGGTCCATAATTTTAGTCATCTATTGATTATGGATTGTTATGTAAAGTTATCTTGGGACTACTCTTTTTTGCACTCAATTTCAATTGTGAATTTTTGAATGTATGTTTGAATATTTACAATCTCAAAATAATTTGATTCCTTTGTATATTGCATTGTCTTTGTGATACTGTTGATTTAATCTTGTTTAAGCAGAGATTGGTTTTGGAATATTGGTCCATCTTGAACACTCTACTATCTACATAATTGATCTTAGGTTTTAGATTAGATAACTCTCTTGAACCATTATCTTTTTGGTTTCTTTTAAATCATTGTTAGAGCAAGATTCACAAAGCATCACCATTATTTCTATATTTGATGAACATTGAAGCTTCGAACATTTTTTTTGTAAGACCTTTTGTGATTACCAACATTTTCACATTTATCACTGAGTTGTTTTCTCCATTGTAAAGACCTGAAATTAGAGACCTTGGGGTTATTTCTTGAGGCTTGCTAATAGAGATTTATCTTTCAAGAGAGATATAGTACTTGTATTCTACTTGATTTGCTGCAATGCTAAAAATATAATCAACAAAGAAGATCTACTCCTAGATATAACCCTTCTATTAGGAAGCATAGAAATGGAAAAGTTACCTTCTTGTAAAGATTCAAAGGTTGGGTCAATAACTCCTCTTCTTTGGACCCTATGGTATATCTTTTGGAATCCAAGATTACTTTCAAATTATTCAACAAAGCATATATAAGGCTACTTTTAAACTTATCTTTGTTTTATTCCCCAATAGAGTCACCAAAAATATGTTGAGTAATATATTTTCACCTTGGAATTTATCATATAAATTTAACTCTTTGCCTCAAATAGATGCAATTAGTTCCTAATAGTTATACTAGTTGTATATATGGGAAACAATTATTCTATAAATTTTAAAGAGCTACAAATCCCTCTCATATTTCCAACAAAATATTAGAAACTATATAAATTTAAATAATGATATGATTTTAACTCAAAGGAAGAAAACAAATAAATTTAGCACTATAAATATTTCAAGTACTAAATGCGATGGAACAAGAAAAATCATGTAGTGTAGTAAAATGCATACCCTTGCATTTTCACACTTATTTGGGCCTGCTTTGCTTTATTTATCCTCATTTGTGTCTTAATTGGTCCTATTTTGCATCCACAAGCCCTATGACTTATATCTTTTTCTATCTAATCCCAACATTCGCCAATGCATAAATGATAGTTCGATGATTTTGTCTAAGCATCCCTGATTTTTGGGTCAGGACTAAAATTCCATCTAGGGCATCTTTGTCCCCCAAAGGTCTTGGGACCTTGATTTTGAGGCATCTTAAATGGGCCCCTTTTTGTTCTCTATGCCCTAGGTTTGTAGCCTTTAGAATAAGATGCCACCTAGGGTGACTTTGTCTCCCTTGAGGTATTTTTGGGATTCAATTTCAAATCTTGGTAGGATTTAACCTCCTTTATTTAATGAATTCATATGTTAGCTTAGTGTGGTGTAATTTACGGATATTAAGCATAGATAAGTATAAATACAAGGTCCATTCATTCTAATCGAAGTCTTTTGTGAGATGATTCCTAATAGAAAATTGAGTTCACAAGAACATTCAATAGCATTTTGTCAAGAATTTAGAGCCATCATCAAGATTCAAGCATCATATCAATGGTTTTGTTGCATCATGTTTGTTATTGTGCGAACATTTTTTATGTAGGGTTTGTGATTCAAGTGAGTGTTTCAATCAAGAACAACATCATTAAATTAAGAGTCAAGAACCACATCTATTGCAACCATTTCAAGCATATTTTTAGACTTTACAACAAGGGTTTGGTGAGTTGTAGCATTTCATGGTGTTCATTCACCATTTCCCTTTATTATTCTATTTCATTTCAAGGTTTAATTACCAATATGAGGTTTGACAAAGGAAAACCCCCATTCACTAAAAATTAAAAAAATCCTCACTTGAATGTTTGTGATTTCATATTTAGGTTGAAGACTTGAAGATCGTTTCAAGTGCAAAGTTGCAAAGTTGCAAATTTGCATTGCAAAGATGTCATCTTCATGGAAACTCAATTACAAGCTAGATTTGGAAGTTTCAAAACCTAAGACTAGAGAATAAGGAAGTGAAAATCTTATCCCTTAGGACCACATTTAAATATTTTAGAAATTATATATGAGACTAAGTCACCACCTAGGGCATCTTAGTTGCCCCAAACATATTTTTTGAAATTCTTTCAGATCTAGTTCTGACATCTAAAGATTTTGCATCTACCTCAAAAAATAGTAGCGGGACTAATACAATAGTAAGGGCATCTCTATCATCCATAGCACTTTTTGACAACTTGTTTACATTTCCAAAATCCTTATGACATCTCTAGACTTCCCAAGTACATACATCCTAACTCTGTATTGCATAATTTCATCATTTGCATCCTTCATTTAGCTTGCATAACTAGGTTTTGTAAGTTTAAAGTTCATTTATATCCTCCAAGAATTTTCTTGGTGGTGAACCCCTAAAAATCTTAATTAATCCCCTCCTAGATCCTCCTCATTGATATTTGACTCACCTTGTGAGGTTGATAGTAAATCCAATTAGGGCTCCTAGGACATTCTTGAGTGATTAGTTGGAGAAAGGGTGACATTGTGCATCCATTTTTTCACCAATCATTTTGGTGAACCCAACTGATTTTTTAGAGAATTCATTTTATGATTTGGATTCCATTAAATTATTATATCTAGATTGCATTCATTCTTGCATTAGTGAGATTGCATCTAGCATTTCTTATACTTTTTTAAAGTGCATTTATGGTTTCTTACATTTTCATTAGTGAAAATGCATATAGGTTGCATTTTTTCTTTTATGCATCATCTTATCTCATTGAAAAAATGAAAAGTTCATTTTCAATCATCTTAATGTCATTTAGAAACATTGCTATTTCATTGAAAATTGAAAAAAAATGCATTCAATTGCTTCTCATTAGTTACTTTTTCTTGCATCCATTTGCACATTTTCCTATTTCCAAACATCAGCTCACTAAATAGGCAACCTATAAATATTTGCAAAAACTTAGAATTTTTTGTTTTTCTAAGCAAAACCTATACTAGGACTAAAATTCCCTTCCTAGTGCCTTAGTCCCTCGTAGGATTTTTGGTTCAAAACCCCCTACTTGTTGTTTGACGTATGTTTCAGTCCCTAGAACTCCAAAATCTCATTAGGAGGACCAAGATGCCCTTCTTGGTGTCTTAGTCCCTATTGGCTTTGACTTTGTAGTTTTCAGGACTTGAAATTTTTGTTTTGTGCTTTTTTTGGCTGCCTTCATTTTTCCTTATTAGTTTGTAGAATTTTTGTTATCTCAAATTTATTCATTTCAAGTGCATTTGTTCAATCTTGCATCATTGATATATGCATTTTTTTAATCTTGAAAACAATCCAATCAATATAGATGAAACATATGGAAACATATTCACAGTGTTAAGTAAACAAGTATGTGATAGAACAATTGAACATAACATTCACCAAGTCCTAAAATTCCTATCAAGCAATGAAAACACAATAGGGTTAGGATATGAAGATCCCCCTCACAACATAAAACCTCCTAGAGAATACCTAAAAATTTGTAGCGATGGTAGAGTGATCTTAGATTCTCCCCCTAACATGAATGTCCTCCCTAAAGAACAACCAATGACTCACAACAATGACAAGGATGATAGTATTAGCTTAGGTCCTCCTCCTCAACCTTCAACTAGAGAAGTTGTTGAATCTAGCAAACACAAAAGACCTTACAAATTATAGAAGTTACAACCTCCTCACCCACCACCTGATAGTGAAAGGAAACTCCAACTACTTTTGAATAAAGGAATCATAACATTACCACCCATGAATAGATTAGTGATCTATCCTAAAGATGCAAAAGTCCCACATTGCACATACCATTGAACTCTTAGACATGGTACTAATGAGTGACATGCATTTAGGTTAGTATTACAAAACTTTCACTTTGATGACAATGATTTCCATCAAGTGATTGCATAGCCTACCCTTTCCACCTTTATTGTCATGTAATAGTTGCAGAATCTTTTCATTCTCACTATTATATGATCCTTCTCATCACCCACCTCAACTCATTCTTGTCTTGCACTCAGTGGAGATAAGAAGTAGATAGCCTTATCCTTGTAATACATTTTTCATTGTCCCCTAAGTTTTTTGTCTACCTTCCTCTTATACTAGACTGAGATGGGGAGGTGGATAACTTACTTTAGGTTGACTCACTTGTGCCTTACTAATCTTCTGCATTATTTCCTTCTTTTGTGAGATTGCATGTGTGCATTTTGATCCCCCATGATGTTTTGTTTTATATTATCTCTCTATGTGCATTCCTCTATTTATACCTTCATTCTTCTATATGTCATCATATTTTTCCTTTTCAATTTCACTTTTCTCTTGTGTTTTCCATTTGCGGATGATGCAATGTGTCAAGACACCCTATGTATCTTCCATGTTGACCTAAAATATTTTTATTTTATTATCTACTATTTTCATTTCGATTGCTCTTTTGTCTTGTGTTTTCCTTTTCAAGATGACACAGGGCATCAAGATACCCTATGTCTCTTCTATGTTGACCCAAAATATTTTTCTTTTATTATCTTTTCTTTTCATTTTTATTTCTCTTTTCTCTTATGTTTTCCTTTTGGGGATGATGCAAGGCATCGAGATACCCTATGACTCTTCCTTGTTGACCCAAAAGGTTTTTCTCTTTTTTTTCTCTCTTTGTGTCATTCTTCTAGTTCTATGTGTATTTAGAGAATGATGAGAGTCTTGAGCTCTCTAATATCATTGCAAATGTATAGGAGTGAATTTTAATCCTTTACACAAATTCCCCTTTTGTACATCCTCACCTTAGAAAACCAAATCTGAAGGTGAGGTTCCACACTAGCTTTCTTCCTTCCTTCCACTTGGAATTTTTTTTCTTGTGTTGGTAGAATAATATTTGTCAGGGATTCTTGCACAAGACAAAGATGTTTGTGTAGCATACTTATGTCCCTAACAGATTCATGTGTCTAAAGCTAGCAGAGGCATTATGCTTCCCATTAGGGTCAATTTATAACATCCCTCATCAACCAACTAACCCCAAATATGGGAATTTCTCGAGCACTTATAATTCAAAATTTTCCATTCTTCATTCAATCCATCTTCTTTTGCATCCTCTAAGAATTCAACTCATCTCTTTCCATCACTTCTTGCATTGATATCCCTCATTTTCACTCTCAAAAACACTCCAACACTCCATTATAGCAACAACACTCTATCAGCTTCATCAAGAAAGTGTGAAGCACAACATTGCAGCAAGGGCTTGAGGTTTTGCAACACCTCCATTTATCATAGATGAGACTGTGGTAATTTTTCAAGCTCTCTTTCTCCATCATTGGCTAGTGAGATCTTGGTGGATGTGGTAACATTTTCACTCCTCTCCTTTATGATTTGGTTGAGAAGCTATATACTATTTTGTAGTGTTATTTGTGTACTTTCCTTCTTTACTCCTTTATCATACTTTTATATTGTTACTATTTGGCTATTCATGGAGGTGGAAACACCAAAACAGGGGTCTAACTGAGGTTGGCCTCTATATAGACCCAAAAATGAGATGAAGTCATTCTTTGGGAAAATTAACTTTGTTTTAAAATTCATCACTAGATTCACAGAAATAATGAAACCATTGAATGCAATGCATCTCCGTTTTGCTAGCAAGGGGTTGTATTTTTAGGATAGCTTGAATTTTGTCAGGATCAATTAAGATTCCATGTTCTAAGATCACATGTCCAAAGAGCTTTCCTTTCATCACTCTGAATATGCATTTCTTAGGATTAAGATAGATTCCAAAGTCTCTACATCTTTGAAATATGCTCTTCCCTATTCTTAGAAAAAATAGTTAGATCACCCTTGTAGATAATAATTCATATTCCAATAATATCTTTAAATGTAATGTCCATTTCCCTCTAGAAAGTAGCCCCTACATTAATCAACCCAAAAGGAATTCTTCTATATGAAAATGTGCCCCACTTGTTGGAGAAGTTAGTCTTATGCCTATCCTCATACTATACCACAACGTGACTGTAGCTAAAGTATCCATCTAGAAAAGACATCATTTAGGATCCATTCAGAATTTTTAATACTTAATCTAAAGAGGAAACTTGATAGTTATCTTTTTCTAAGGCATGGTTGAGATTCCTAAAATCTACACACAGTCTTATCTTCCCATTTTTCTTAAAAACCTGAACCAAATTGGCCACCCATGTTGAATGTTTGATTAAGTGAACCATAGATTTTTGGGCATGAGGCTTATAGGCTACTCTTGCACTCTTAGGATGTTTCACCTAAAAGGAAAGAGATAAACCTCATGAAAAATCAATGTGGTTCATTCAAATTAAGATATGTATGATGTTATTAAGGCTAAATGAGATGATCTAAATGTGACTAAGCTAAGTAATTGACTGATTATGAATGAAAAACCTATGAAATATGCAATGTCTGAAAACATGAACAAATGTAAAAAAAAAATAAGAGGGTTGAATATGAGTGCACCTAGGCAGAGAATGAAGAATCTGACAGAGATCACTAAAAAATCACTAGTGGGACTCATTCGCCACTGATGGAAAAACAGTCCTCTCCCAAAATTCTAAGAAATCAGGGGCCAATTTCGTAGCACGCCTAGTGATGAGCCTGGTTTTGTGGACTTTAATGATTGAGGAAATGTAGGTGTTACTACTATGCTAAATCTATGTTTAGACCTACATGTCTAACTAGATTCCATGCACATAACCGTCAGCCACTCCACTCTCTATTTTTAAATGATCCTCCTAGTCATGGAAATTGACTGGCTTGTCTAGTTGATAGTATAAACAAAGATTGATGCTCCTTTGGAGGTTGCACAATTTGATATTTTACATGAACTCTCAAGTTTTCAGTAATATAGATACATTACTCTTTGTACTCATGATTTACAGTGAATAAAATAAAGTTTTGAGTTCAAGCATCTGAGTTCTCATTAGTTTTAGAGGATACTTATCCAAGGGGGACCACTTTTTGAGTAGTCCATCATCTTATTTTAGTATTAGTTTAGTATTACTTGTTGTTTAGTAATTAGTTAGAAATCTGGCACTAACTATTCTTGCAGCCACTGGAATTCCATTTTGTGATTGTTCTTGCAGCCAAAGGAGATAGAGTAATGCCCTATTTTTTTATCAGATTTTCATTCCTACTATGCATTTTAATTTATGTAGTTGTTGATTGATGATTGGAATTTATGGTTTTCCCTTCTAAGCAATTTACTTTCAATATTGTGTGTTCCTTAGCTATAGAATAAAAATGGCTACTTTGGGTTCCTAGTCTACATATTGTGTTGACCCATTTCAAGTTCACATCCCTAGTTTAACAAGTTAAATGCACCTTCATGATGATTGAAAAAGCTATTTAGGTTAGATGTCCAATCTATGAATCATGGCTATAAGGGATTAGTTACTAAATCATTGTAAGAGGCCAACATTTTTGGCATCATTGTTGGGGATGGTGTCAAACTAGGGAGTTCTTTGGAGTCATTGGTAGTTTTTCTTCCTGTAGTGTTTCTAAAAGTTGTTCTTGGTATATCCTCATTTAGGAAGTAATGACGCCCCATATTATTTAAGAATTCTTTGTGTGAGTTGGCTAATAATGTGTTATATGGCATGCATAGAGGAAGAAGGGATGCTTATGGGAGATTCCATGGTATCAAAGTGGGTTGGGTGCCATTGCAGAGTCTTTTTCTAAAGAGAGATACCAGATTTGGGGGCGTTCCATCTTTGGCTCTTTGTTGCAGGTTCATATCAAAGCTGTTTGGTGCAAATCTAAGCTCACCATTGCATCTAAAAGATTCAAGAAAGATGATTTTTCCTTTTGTTTCGTCCAAATCAGGAATACAGGCTAAATCTATGAAGGTTTGAAGCTGAAGAGTAGCTGCCAGATCCATAAGGTAGCTACAATTTTGAAGCATTTTGGTTCAAATCTAACCTTTCCATTGCATCCAGAAAGGCTAAAAACCCTAAGATCGACTATCAAATTGTCAAAGGAGAAGCAATTCTCTGGTGAGGCAAAAAAAAATTGCTTGTAGAGTTGTATGGCCCAAAATCATCATTATGACGTCAGTACGAATTTTATGAAAAATTATTATTTTATTTGTAGGAAATTTTTGAAATTTTTTTAATGAAAAATTCTTTTTTGTGCCGATCAAATATTTTGCATTGTAAAATTTGTCTTTAAAAATCAAAAGCAAAAACTAAAAATCCATTTTTGTAGATTTAATTTGTAGTTCGTAGAGGGTACCCTGTACCCTACACATCCACAGAGTACTAGGGTACCACCTAGTCAGAGCACCCCACATGGCATCTTGTCATTAACTATAGCACAATTGCAACCCTACCACTCCACTGTCAACATTTACAAGCAGCTGAGAAACTTCAATAACCAACTAATTTTAAAAATCTTGTGTGATTTTCTCTGGGGGTGTTCATTAGCCATAGAATATTCCATAGGAATATTCTTTCTGGTAGTCAGGGTATATACCAGTGATAGTAAGGAATATTCTAGCAAGGGGTCAAATTGGTCGTGGGACCTCCGACGGTCTAAAGGGCATCAATTTTAGCTCCTGTAGTGTGCTACCGGGCTGAAAACTATCAAATTTAACACAGTGGTTCACTGACGTTAGCAATACGTCAACATTTTCAACAAGAAATTTTCCTCCCTCACCGATTGCATTTTCATTTTGGCAATCTAACTTTGAAGCTTCATGTCTTGTTCATTTTAGCTCCTTTTTTCGAGCAATTTTTTTTATTTGGGATAAGTTTTTGTGCTCTTCATAGTGGTACAATTATTTTTTGGTTTGTGTGTCTGGTTTTTCCAGAAATTGCATATTCTCATAGGTGTTTGTTGCTTCATCCTCATTTTGGGAACTTCGAGAGCTCATATCTTGCTCCTACGGTAACATTTTTGGGTGTAGTTTTTTTTTAAAGTGCATGATTTTTTGTGTACTTCTAAATGGTTGATCAGATTGATCTCATTGTATACCAAAAATTTTACTTGATTTTGTGGCCTATTTTGGGCATGTTTGCATACACGGAGATCAAAGACCACTTTGTTTTAATTTGGCAAGTGGAAACTATAAATGCACTGAATATAAAGTACAAAATCGAATATTTCTTAGGGGGTTTCTTGATTGAGTGATTTGGGTGGGTAATCTTGTAGTGATTGGTTGCATTCTTTTGCCTTGTTTGTGTTCTTGCAATGGGTAAATCACAAATTGAACTCTTAACTCCACATAATTATGCTATGTGGAGAAAATTATTATGGAACTATCTCATGATGAAAGGTCTAATAGGTCATCTAAAGGACACCATTCAAAAACCTACTAATTCTAAACAATTGGCAAGGTGGGAGGTTGATCATGAGAAAACACTTGGATGCATTTGTTCATTAGTCTCATTTCATTTGCAATTTCATATTGAATCATGCAATACACCTAAAGAGGCATGGGGGACTTTTGAAAAATTGTCTGGTAAAATAGATAAGATTAGGGGATATCAGATTGATAATGATTTGATGAATATTGATCCAAACTATTTTGACCACATCAAAGACTACATCTCCAAAATAAAGCAATTAAGAATATAGTTGAAAGAATGCATTATTGAAAAATAGGATTTATAGTTGATTTTGAATGTGCTATCCAAGCTTGGTCCTGAGTATTTGTATTTTTTCTAGCTTTCATACCCATCGGCTTTCTATGGGAGCATCATATGTTGATCCTAATTTTGATGAATTTGCAAATCTCTTAATGTAATAGGGAGTTAAGTTAATGAATATGGGTGTAATCATGTCTTCCAAGTCACATGTATTGGTGGCAAGTGAGTCTAAGGGATAGAAAGAATCAAGGAATCTTGATAAGAAGAAAAAGAAGAAAAAGAACAAGCCACATAAAGAATCAAAATCCTCATCCTCAAAAGGAGAATCATCTAAGGAGAGGCCCTTTTGTGCATATTGTAAGAAGGATGGACATGAAGAAAATTATTGTTATAAGAAGGATATTGATGAGTTAAAAAATTTTCTCAAAAAGAATCACACTGATTTGCCTTCTAGAAAGTCTGAATCTTCTTCTCCTTCTACTCCAAAACAATCTAAAAAGGACAAAGGTCAAGCTCTTTGTGCTTTTTCAGGTCCAAGATCATGGAGATGGCTTCTAGATTCAAGAGCTTCTCATCATATGGAATCTTCACAAACTATCTTCTCTTCATTACAGCCTTGTACTATGTCTCCTATCTTGATGGGAAACAATACATATATGAGTGTAATAGGGAAGGGATCTATTAGTTTTTGGGGGAACACTTTTTAGGATGGCTTGTTTGTTCCTCATTTGATGAATAATCTTCTTTCCATATATCAGATCACACATGGTGGAGATGGGAAAACTGTGGAGTTCACACTTGATTCAGTCATCATTTGAGACTTAGAGAGTAGATAGATCATTGCTACTAGGGTGGTTGATCATTCATCTCATTTGTATACCTTTACATAGTTTTCTTCTAATGGTGACTTTGTTCCTACGATTGTTGATCATATGAACCACGATTCAAAGGAGACATTTGGCTTCTTAAACTTGGGTGTTCTCACATTAGATCCAGTTCTTGAGCCATGCATCTCATCTCCTCCATCTACTATTGTACCTAATGATGCTTGTGATTCAGTGTAGCAGGAAACACATTGTCTTTCAGATTTGGCTACTTGTGATGACTTCTTGAAAATTATTTCATATTTGTTTGAGGAGTCTCTTATTGTAGATTTTTATGACATCATTGATAGCATTCATCTTCTCTTTGATGGAGAAGAACCTTCTTGAGTTGTTGTGAGGGAACACTTTGACCCTCTTGTTCATTCTCTACATGATCATTCTTTGCAGTTTTGCGTGAGTGTGGATACTTTTGGACAACATTTGGAGGAGGCTTCTTTATTGTCAGAGGGGATTTCTTCGTATTTGGATCATGTTCTACATTTATCTCTACTAGATGTTGGATTGTTCTCTTCAGCAATGTGGCCCAAAATGCCTATTTGGAGTGTGTCATCTTTCTACATAGACATGGAGACACTTGAGCATGCTTTAGAGACATCATCATCCATCATTCATATTCTTGACATCCTACATACATCCATGGTTTTGGTTTCTTCCTAAGGGGAGGAACATTGTTGGACAAGATTGGATCATCATCAACATTCAATGTCAAGCTTCTACCATCATTGTAGGAGACTCAACATTAAGGGGAGCCTACCTTGTCTCTCTTCTTCTACTTCTCTCTTATGGGCAGTCTTTTTCCTCACATGTGGTTTTTACCTTCTCATTCTTTATTGAGAGTATTTCTAATTTTGTAATTCATCGCTCTTTTGGGGAGGAGTTTTGTCCCACTAGGATTTTTCCTTTTCTCTGTTTGTGAGAGATTGTGTTGATTGCATTGCATGTACATGGGTACCTAACATGGCCTTGTATTTGGGACCCATTTTTGCATCTTTGTGTCATTTTCATAATAATCTACTACTCCCTAAGTTTCGCTTAAGGGAGGTTTTGGTGTAAATAAAGTCTTGTACCTAGTTCATTCATTACTAGGGGACTTATTTACACATTTTTACTTAGGTCATAGGAAGTAATCTTTCTAGAAGGTGTTAGTTTTCATTAGTTATTATCTTATCTTTTGAAAACTACTACATGTGAACCTAGGTAAGTATGATTAGTTGTCTCATGTCATATGATTAAGACACTTGTCATAATCCTATGACATCTTGTATCTCACCTTTGCTATATAACCAAGGGGTCTCTCATTGTATAAACAATCATGTCATATATCATTTGACATTGAATACAGTTTATTCTTGTCATATTCATCTCTCTCATTTGTTCTTTCCATTTGGTCTCAAGATCTTGGCATCCATAGCCAATTCTAACATGGTATCAGAGCTATATCTCAGTTCTAACATGTCTGAAATACCTATCAAGTAGTCATCCAAAGTAGCAATATCTAGAAGACTATGTATATCCTGCTACATTGAATTACAAGAAAACCAAACTGTGGAATAACAAACATCATCAACTACAACAATAGGTGGATGAGATGGAATGCATGACTCAAGAACTGGATCTGATGTGAGAACTCCTAAGTTCAAGTAGCCAAATGTCTCCTTTGAATCATGGTTCATATGATCAACAGTTGAAAGAACAATGTCACCATTAGAAGAAAATTGCGCAAAGGTATACAACTGAGATGAATGATCAACCACCCCAGTAGCAATGATCTCTCTAGTCTCCAAGTCTTGAATGATGATAGAATCAGGAGTGAAATCCACAATTCCCCATCTCCACCATGTGTAATCTGATATATGGAAACAAGATTGTTCATCAAATGAGGAACACACTAGGCATCCTACAAAGTGTTGTCCCCAAAGCTAATAGATCCCTTCCCTATTGAACTCATGTATGTATTGTTTCCCATCAATATAGGAGACATAGTACAAGGCTGAAATGAAGAGAAGATAGTCTATGAAGATGCCATATGATGAGATGCTCCTGAATCTAGAAGCCATCTCCCTGATCCTAGACCTAAAACAACACAAAGAGCTTGACCTTTATTTCTTGATGTATATGCTTGACCTTTGTCCTTTTTAGACTATTTTGAAGTAGAAGGAGAAGAAGATTCAAACATTCTAGAACAAAAATCAATGTGCTTCCTTTTGAGAATATTTTTCAACTCATCAATAGCCTTCTTGTAACAATAGTGTTCTTCATGTCCATCCTTCTTACAATATGCACAAAAAGGCCTCTCTTTCTTAGATGATTCTCCTTTTGAGGATGAGAATTTTGATTCTTTATGTGGCTTGTTATTTTTCTTATTTTGCTTCTTATCAAGATTCCCTAATTCTTTATGTCCCTTTCACTCACTAGTCAATAATGCTTGTGACTTGGAAGACTTGATTATACCCATGTTCATTAACTTAGCTTCCTCTTGGATTAGGAGATTTACAAAGTCATCAAACTTAGGATCAACATATGTTGATCCCATAGAAAGTCGATGGGTATGAAATGCAGAAACAAACATTGAATACTCAAGACCAAGGCTGGTGTATGGTATCACCCAAGCTTGCTTGCACAACCTTTTAGAGACCTTTCTACTGTCTCCCTCCTAGAACCTGACTCCAATGGTTCTTGTTGAGCTTGGAAGTCCAACCAAGCCCTGCTTCAACTCTTCTCTTTGAGTTTTCCACTTGTGCTTAACTTAGGAAGACCAACACCATTTGAAACTACATTCCTCTTCACAACACCTAGAAGGATCTAAGTGCTAGCATCATCATCTGCCTTGAACTCATTGTAGGGGAGTTAGAAACATTGTTTTCTTGCAATTCACATTCACTTAAATGCATCTTAAAGGTTCTTTCACTTTCAACTTACCCGATCTCAAGATCTTTCCTTGGTGAGGCCTATCTTCTACTAGCCCTTACCAGTTGGTTTTTTGCCTTTCTTGCTCACACCTTCCAAATGACCTAGCAAAAAAATTACATTTTATGACACCCTTTTCAAACTTTTAAATCTTTCATAGGTTTTCAAGCCTCTGTCAGTACCGTACAGGTGATTCCTATACTCTTGGAGAGAAGGGCTAATTGGCCTATTTTCTAGGGTTTCACTGGTTTTTTAGTCAAATCTACCTCCAATGGATTGTTTGCTGCTTCAATCCTATTGGCATGTGTGAATCTTATCTAACCCCACTTGGATCCGTACAAATACCATACAGTGGTACCTTTCCCTTGCCTAAGTTCCCAACTTTTCTTTACCAAACTCCTAATCGGGTAACAAGAGCTCGCCTAGGGTTTGGTATTACAAATTATTTCTTGGCTTTCTAGAACTCCTACTCCTACATATTTACATTTGACTGGCTCCTCTCCCATTTTCAACCAATCTCAGGTGAACCCGATGATCAGTGTTTATGGGGGAGCCATTTTAAGACTCACTGCTCAAAACTACAATGAAAACCCTGCTAAACTCTAATCTATATATTCAAAACAACAAATCTATACTAAGTAACCTTAAAACCAAATGAAATAGGCTCTAAAATATTCAAAGAACACCAAAAAAATGATAAAATAGAGCATATATGACACTAAATATCACTGTTATCTAAAAACACACAGAATTTGCAGAAAACACAGAAAATGCCAAAACTGTCTTCTATTCCTTCACCAAAAACTTTGATTACAATGCAAAAAATAACAACTGATTGCTATCTCTGAGCCATCATTCACATTAGAGATGCCTTTCCCATGTTTCAAGGGCAGTGGATTGAGCACTTATTGCTAATTTCAAGGGAATCCAAGACAACAAGTTTGCATGCAACTCCACAATTGTTCTCATGCAACTTTCACAACAACTTCTTGCAACTTTCACTAAGTTATGATCCTAAATTTTAGGACCTCAATCTCCTTGATCTCAAGCCAACAACTCCCTTAACCATTCTTTGGCATCTTCTAACAATAATCATGCATTTAGAACACATTTAAGGCTCTCATTCTAATCCTAAGCTGTCCAAAGCTAAATGAAACAACATTTAACAACATAATAACTAAGATGATATTAATCCTAATGATTAACTCATCACACTCCACCAAGACCTTCTAAGGTCCAAAGCAAACACACAAACATATTAACACCCTGATTTGGCCAAGATCAGGTACAAGCCAAAATTGAGCAAACCAAATTGGGGTTTAGCCTAGGTGCTCCTGCACCATCCTCCCCAAAACAGAAAATCTCAATCCACCCTTGGATTGAGCAAGTTAGGATCAATTCCCAACTTCTTGAACTATGCCTCCTTGATCCAT
>VDFB02270651.1:302783460-302880268 GCA_007258455.2 Sequoia sempervirens | reverse complement strand
GTATTTCCCCCACTACAGACAAAAGAAGAGGGACTATAAATGCAAGATGGTAGATAATCTTGAAAGAAAGTAGATTCTACCTAAGTTCAAACCAATCTAGATTGAAGAAGACCAAGTCTACTATGTTTCACAAAGGAAACCTTGGGCTCCAAGACCAGGTATGCCATCGGATCCACTATCTTATACTAAGCCATATTTTAATTCCTATTCATCTTGTAACCAATGGCAGCCTCCATATGCATCTAGCTATGGAAGATATCCACCACAACCTTAGAATAACCCTCCAAATGCTTGGAAAAATCATCAAAACTCTCCACCTTAGTGGCAACAACCTCAAGGGAATTGGTAGCAATTTCAAGGGCATTGGCAACCACCTCCAAGAAATTGGCAATAAACAAATCAATGGAGGGGAGGACATCAATGGCCTGCCCAGACAACTAGTTACATGCAACCACCTTCTTAGCCCCAAAAACCTACAATAATTCCTCCACCTACTAATCTAAGCTCAAATTCACCTAAACCTACTCAACTACCAGCTCAACCTACACCCAATCCAAATAAAAAACCATAGTAGTAGCTTGCATACTCTACTGATTCAAACCAATTCCATGCATATGTTGTGATTGTAAGTGACATCCGCTTGCATTCAAGAACAACTCTACCAACCCCTTCCAAGCCCATTATCACTGAACTTCCTATGGAAGAGGAGGAGGAACCTCTGAATAATCCCATTCAACCAAGTGTATTTAAAAATCTTGAACCAGTCCAAGTCAAGAAAATTGAACAAGAACCACTATTTCCTCATAGATTGGAAGTTGCCAAGATGAAGGAAGAAAAGGAGGATACAATTTTTGACATCTTGGATTAGCTAAAGCATATGTGTTTGGATAACTCTATTTCAATCCATAAAGGATGTCCTAATTTATGGCAAGGCAATCAAGTAAGCATTCCTCAAGAAGCTAGGTAGGAAAAAGAAAGACCCAACTATAGTTCATGTAGTGGGATAGCTAGCTGACATCATGATTGGAAAAGTAACTATCCCCAAATATAATGACCTAGATATTCCTATGGTAGTAGTTGTTATAAATGATATCTAAATTAAGAATGTTGTGATTGATTTAGGGGCAGAAATGACTAAACATTACAAGCATGAGATCTACTCCTACTGTCATGCAACTTTTTGATAGCTCTATTGTTAAGCATGATGATGTAGTGGAGGATCTTGTAGTAGTTTTAGACTCCTGGGAGTACCCAACAGACTTTATGATTCTTTCTCCTAAAGCTACTCTAGGTGGGTATCCCATTATTCTTAGAAGAACTGGGTTAGTAACTACATATTCATACATTGGATGTTAGTCAGGTGACATGACCATTTCAAATGGGAAGAGCATGAGAAAAAAAAATTCTTTATCCTCCTACCTAGCCATCTCATGATGAAGATAATCTTGTATGGCCACATGTTGGTGAAGAGGCTGAGGAAGTTAATTAGGTGGTGTAGCTTATGATGTTAGGTAGAAGTTATTTCATACAACTCCAAGATGAGGATGAAGGATTGGATAACATCATTCAAAACCATTTTGAATTGGAGGAAGCATCATCTTCTCATTCTACTACTCCAATCAAGACACTTCTTCCTATTCTCCCTATAGCCACTGTTCCTGCAGACGTTCTTCTTGCAGCCACTCTTCCTGCAACCACTATTATTGTAGAAAGACTTCCTATAGCAACAATTATGTCCCATGCATTTATCCCATATGAAATAAAGGTACCATGTCTTAATGAAGCATTCATGATAGATTTAACTACACAACTATAGGTGTTAGAAGGAAAATATTTGAATGTTAACAACAAAATAAGTGAAGAACTAAAATTGTTGTTGGAAAACTTATTAAGGACCCATCAACATGCATTTGTGTGGGATTATCATGATATGAAGGGATTGGACCCTAAAATTTGTAAACACAAAATTTATTTTAGAGATGATTACACCCTTGTAAGATAGCCAAAAATAAGGATTAACCTTGCACTAAGAGAAATTGTAAAAGGGGAACTGCAGAAATTACTCGATGCAAGATTTATCAACCCCATTTTAGATAGTTAGTGGGTGTCTCCATTAGTGATTTTTCCCAAGAAATGAGGAAATTGGTGAGTTTTTTTATTATAGGTAACTTAATGCTACCACCAAGAAAGACCACTTTCCCTTACCCTTCAATGATCAAGTTTTAGACACATTTTTAGGAAAGTGATACTTTTCTTTTCTAGATGGATTCAGGAGCTACAACCAGATCCAAATTTCACAAGAGGACTAGGAGAAGACCACATTTACCTATCCATGGGGGATCTACGCCTATTTGATACTCCCATTTGGCTTATGCAATGCACCTAAACTTTTTAGAGGGTAGTCATTAGCATATTCTTAGACATTTTTCATGATTGCATGGAAATTTATATGGATGACTTTACCACTTATGGTGCTGATTGTAATCAAGCATTGGAAAATATCAGGAGATTCCTACAGATATTTGAAGACCAAAAATTTTCCTTAAACAATGAAAAGTGCTTCATGATGATGTAGAAAGGTGTACTTCTTTGCCACTACATCTCCCACAAAGGAATTCAAGTAGATCTTAGAAAGATTGAGATAATCACAAATTTTCCCACACCTGAAAAATAGAAGGATGTTAGGATTTTCTTAGGTCATGCAAGATATTATAGGCATTTCATCAAGGATTTCAGCAAGGTAGCAACACCATTGTATACTCTTCTCACTAAAGATGTTGAATTTTAGTGGACTGAAGCTTGTGACAAGGCATTTTCTAACTTGAAGATAACTTTGACTCATGCTCTTGTACTCAAAGGGCCTAATTGGGAACTTCCTTTTCACATCCATACTAATGCATCAAATTATACCATAGGAGAAATTTTAGGACAAAAAGGAGTTGTTAACATTTCCATTTACTTTTTCAACAAAAATTTGCAGGGAGCTAAGCTCAATTATATAGTGACAGAGAAAGAAATGCTGGCAATAATCTATGCACTGAACAAATTTAGACATTATATAATAGGCTACCAAATATCTATGCACATTGATCATCCAGCCATTAGATATCTGATGAATAAACCTTTGATCATAGGTAGGTTGTCAAGATGGTTATTGTTGATGCAGGAGTTTGATATAACCATTGTAGATAATCCAAGGAAGGCCAATGTTGTTGTAGATTTTCTTTCAAGACTAACTACATCGGAAGACAATCAGGCCATAGATGGCTCTTTTCCTAATGATCATATATTCTCCATTAGTATACAAACATCTTGGTATGCTAACATATCCAATTATTTTGTCACATATAGAGTTCCTTCTCACTTCTCTCCAAAAGACAAAGGGGCACTCATTGAAAAAAAAATTCCTTTCTCCTGGATTATTGGATGTTTGTTTTATATTGGACTAGACAATGTCATGAGATGTGTGAGAGAAGATGAGACATATGACATTTTTCATGCATGCCACAATAAACCATGTGGAGGACAATTTTCAACCAAGAGGATAGCAATGAATATTTTGAACACAAGATATTATTAGACAACACTCCACAAGGATACAGGAAGGTATACCAAAAAATGTGATAGATGTCAAAGAATGTGTAGACCAACCAGATATGATGAGATGCCACTTTTCCCTTAGGTAGTAATCACTCTCTTTGACAAGTGAGGATTGTATTTTGTTGGACCCATTGACCCTCCATCAAATGGTAAGTCTTATATATTCGTATGCATTGATTATGTGACAAAGTGGGTAGAAGTTAAGGCCATGAAGCATGTAAGAGATAACAAGGTTGCAAAATTTATTTATATTTCACAAGATATAGATTTCCAAGAGAAATAGTGACATATCAAGGGGCTCAATTCACATCAACCCTTGTTGCAACACTAGTTAATGAGTACAACATAAGGCACAAGAAGTCTACTCCTTATCATCATCAGGCTAATGGCCAAGTTGAGGTGACCAATAGAGAAATTGAAGCCATTCTGACCAAAATGGTAGCTATTCATATAAAGGATTGGGAAAAAAAATTAGCAAAAGTCATTTGGGCCTATAGGACAACTTGGAAAACAACTATAGGCTTCACTCCATCTAAGTTGTATGGAAAGACAACCACGATGCCCATTGAATTTGAATAAAAGACTCTTTAGAATGTAGTTGATTTGTGGATGGAAATTTCTGAGGCACAAAGAGAAAAAATCATGCAGCTAAATGCTTTGGATGAGATAAGGAGAGTAGCCTTACATCATACATCGGTAGTGCAAAATCAGAGAATCAAGTGGCATGAAAAATTTATCAAGGACAAGAAATTCTAACTAGGAGATTCGGCCCTACCCTATTACTCAAGATATCAAGACAATGTAGGAAAATTGCAAACAAGGTGGCTAGGACTATATGAAGTCTCTGAGGTCTTTCCTAATAGAGTTGTTCAGCTTACTACCATTGACTCTGTTAGACTCAAGTTACTTGTCAATGTTCATCACCTCATATTATATCACAAGCCAACTTCCAAAGAAGAGTTCCTATAGCAATTCACCTAGCATTCAACACTCGAGCTTCTTGTAGTTGAAGGAAGTGGACCTAGTGTCCCTCCTTCTGGCTAATTAACATACGTACTTGTCATAATAAAGAATTCTGCTCTTGTGGAAGTCCATTTCTTCACCCATCCATCACCGTCTTTCTCTCTCTTCCATCACTTCATTCCAACTCACCTCATTCCAATTCATTTTCATTAATTGCTCAATTTATTCCCTAAAAAGGAAAATGATACTTTCTCCATGATCTTTGCAACAAATCCTCCACACATTCAAGTATGTGTGCATTAATTGCTATCTCTTAATCATCTTTTAAGTGCATTTATTTAATCATTCTATGTTAGTATAGATGTTCACACAACATGTCATTATTCCCTATCAAATCACCACTCCCATCTCGTATGTGTGGAAACATGTCCAAATTTAGGTTGAGGGGGAAGAAAAAGATGCAAATATATTTCCCATGTGTCAATTTATGATAGGCTACGTTAGAAAACTTAAATGATCCAATTTGAAATATGAGTGAGAGGAGGGATCACATGTGTGAAGAGACATTAACTATAGCATCCATTTCTTATCATCATAATTCTCCTTTATCGCTCATTTTCTTGCCATTATTAACCCTGTTGTAATCTTTAATTGCAAGAAAAAAGGTAAAACAAAAGAAAGGGAAAATTTAGTCAACATTAGTACTGAAAATTTAGCAAGTATTGCAGGAAGGTGTTTGGCTTTTAGAAAGGAATTACAAGAAGGAAATTTTTCCGAGTGATAATTGATTGTAGACAATGGGAGGAGGGCTATTTCAAAATGAGCCCTCAGTTCATGATGTTTTATTGTAGAATGCACAATGCCTGGCTGAATTTAGAAACTGTGGATGGTTAGATTACTTCCTGAAGCTAGATGGATTTGATGAAAGTATTGCACTTGAATTTTCCATCCTCCCTAGCCAACTAGTGCTCATCCTCTGACCCAAACCCTAAGGCTACCACAATAGGTATCATAGGTGTAATCCTATCCCATCAGTGATTGTGGAACCATTGAGCATACCACACTATCACCCTTGCATCCTCATCCCCAACATCCCTCCTTGGGTAGGGCACCTGATATGCTGCTACCCACACCTCTCTAGTAGCCCTAGGTGAAATAGGGCTTCCCCATGGCCACTCTTTAGTGAGCTGATGAAACATGGTGGGAGCTGTCAGAATATCCTATCTCAGCCAAAACTACTTGACCACTCTATCTAGAAAATGAGCCTCCATTATGCGAGGATGGCTCCCAATCAAGACACATCTACTCATAAAATAGCCCAAATGTCTATCCTCCTCATCCCTCCATCCCCTAAATCGATCAAACATATATGACCGTCATACCATGTCCACCTCATGTAAACCATCAAACACTCTCCTCCATCTATCCATATCTCCCTACATCTCATAATGTAACACCTAACCCCCAGCCTCCCCATACCCAGAGGCAATAGGCTCTCTGTCATCCTCCTATCCTCTCCTCACGACTAGTGGCCTCGTAACCATAATATGCTCCCACACCCTAACTTGTAATAGAGTCATGTGTGTCACACTCAGTGACCCCCAGTAGCATATCACATGCATATCTCTGTAGAAATGTAATAATAAGCACAAGCCCCATGAGAACTGTCACTCTCACCACTCAACAATATGTCGCACCACCTCCATGAACTATACACTATAGAACCACTTGCTTTTGTTCTAAAAAAATATCCTATTAATCAATCCACACAAAAATAGTGGTAAGGGTGGCACCTCTAGTTACAGGCATCTATCCAAGTCCAGTTGCCTCTTCTAAATGGGTTGATCGTCTCGTCCAAATAGCATCAAGACGGTGTGATCTAACTCGACCCCTCTAGACACCACCTCACTCACTAACCACCCTAGTATGGGAAGCCTCAGGATGCACCACACATCCTTGAGTGTTACTATCATCTCCCCTGTAGGAAGATGGAAGGTCAATGTCACAAAACTCCATCTCTCTATAAGTGTTGTCAACATCGCTCAATGAGCTCTCATCATCGAATAGTGTAGAAAATGTAATAATCTTGCATGCTCTAGTGCTACATGGTCTACTTTGGTCATAGTTGTAGTAGTTGCCACCAATACCTTTGAATGACACTCATGTGTCTATAATCAGTCAAAACTATGCATCCATATTCACCCAACTATCAATTCACTTTATTCCCGGTCTTGGGACATCTCTTGTTTCCATCTCTTCATTTATTTTTCCTCCTCCCTCCCTGCTTCACCCAAGTCAAGGTAGACCTACCTCATAGTGGAGCGGATCCACCCCGCGCTGGGGTAGACCTGCCCTAAGTTGGGGAAGCCATGCCCTCTCTCATGGGGTGAACTTTCCCTGGGCCAGGGAAGACCTTCCCCATGCCTTAGCAAACATGCCCCCTTTGATGGGGTGGACCCACCCCATATTGGAGCAGCCATACCCTACCCATTGGGGCTGCCATGCCCCCTCCCATGGGGTGCCCATGCCCAATGTCGAGGCAAACTCACCCCAGGTCAAGGAGGACCTTCCTGTGGCAGGGCAGACCCACCCCTATCTGAGGTGATGCCACCCCGTAGTGGGGCAGACCTAACCCTCACTGGAGTAGACTCATCCCAATTCGAGGCAGCGTCTCCCCATAGTGGGTTGGACTCACCCCTCCCAAGATGGTTCCAACCCCCCAATCCTTCAAACAAATTTTTATAATCTAACTAGCAAAATACTAAAATTTTAGCCCGTACCCATTTTCCTACTCTATCCCATTAACAAAACCCATCTCTTAAAATTTGCATAAAAAACTTCAAAACATATAAAAAATGATTAAAATACACATGAGGAGTTTTTTTGCTAACCTGGCAGGGCACTATGCACTCACAGTAGAATCTTTGCACCTCGTCTGCATGGTGGATGATGTCTGACTCGTTATCCCTCAGCATCATCTCTCCTCATCTTCTTTCTCTCCTCTCCTCTTCTCTCAACTACTACAGTTTAAATGAGGTGAGGTAATTTCTAAAATTACTTTTTAATACTTTTCCCCCCCTTTTTAGCCTTTTTATCCTCTAACTAATTCCCTAACTTCTCATGGCTTCCATTCACAAATTGTACATCCATTTGACTCCATTCAATAGGAAACCTACTTGATTTTTTGAGCTATTTCCAACTATACCCTCTATTTCTTCCTATCGAGAAGTCACCTAGGACACCCTTTTTCTTCCCCAATCTCCCTCTCAAAGGTACATACCCTACCACTTTCTCTATTTCCTTTGTCATGGTCATTCCCTCATAATATTGGGGCATCCTCATTCATCCCCCTCTGTTTGGGCAGCTCACACATCTCTCCCCATGCTGGGGCATCATTTACCAGTCGCCTCCTCTATAGAGTCATTTGTATTTTCTTTTCTTCCAAACACTGTTATTCTAGCAATATGCTGAAGAGGGGCAAAATGTAGACACCTAAATTTGACCACTTCTATATGGTCAAATTTGTTTACTCTATTAGTTTGTTTCGTCAATATTAATTGAATAATTTATTTAATTAATATTTCATTTTTGGCCTAAGATCCATAGAGTATTTAATTGAAAATTAAATACTTTACCTTATCTCCTTTGCTTCTCTAAATTAAAAAATTATTTAGTTTATTAAATTTAGTCATTAGGTCTTTTGAAATCATTTTTTTCAATTTCTTCTTTTTTTCTCTCCTTGTCACATCATCCATAATCCTCCCCTAATTTGGATTAGCGTAATTAATTCATGACCATGATGTGCACACCCTTAATCTTGGATTAATATCACATCCTCCATATTTTTCCACTTGCCTCCAATCTTTCATTAATCCTCCTAATCGTGTGTTTTCACAACCTTAATCAAATTCATTAGCCACATTTAGCATGCTTTTTTAGTGAACCTTTTCATTTTCCTTTCTTAGCATTGACCCTCTCTCCCATGTGAATTTTTAATTCACATTTATTCACCCTAGGTTCCTCTCTTCCCCATGTGAATTTTTTAATTCATATTTTATCCTTCCAAGGCTTACCTTATCCCCATGCAAATTCTAGAACATTTGACTTGTCACATCACTCGCATGTGGAAAATTTCCACCTTTTTGGAAACCCTCTCTTATCCACTAGATTCTCCCAAGCATGTGAATTTTTTATTCACATTTATTTCTCCAACTACTTTCTCATTTCCCATGGAGATTTTTGAGGAATTCTAAAATTCCTCAAATATCACTTTCACTCTCACTTGAGGACAAGAAGTTCCTTTTTGAGGAAATCTTCTCATCCCTCAAGGTACTTGCAAGGTACTTTTTCTTCCTCCACATCACTTGTCCTTATTCCACCTCATTTACCCATCATCACATCCTAGGCCACTTCACCCTCCACATGTCAAGATGTGAGGGCTTGTAAGTCCTCAACTCACCATAGCCAGGCTTCGTCTTGGCCTTGATGGCTTAATCTCAACCATTGAATTCTCTAGAGAATTTAAATTCTTCTGAAAATACCCCCTCTTCTAATGCTTTTTAGAAGACTTGCTCATTTGCACCCTGATGCTACAAATTTGATTACTCAACTTGCAAGCATTTTTCCTCATCTAATCAAGTCATTTAGCTGTTAGCATTTGCATTTTATCATATTTTTCATCTTGCATCTAGCCATCTCCATAGCCATCCAAGGATCACACCAGCTTTCAAACATCAAGGGCCAACCATGGGGTTCAACAACACAAAGGTATAATCATTTACAATCATTAGTTTGCTATATTTCTTTGTGTTATCATTCCTTAGGCTAATATTTGAGTGTTCCTTGTGTTTTCTTTATATTGCATTTTAGTTATTTTGCACCTTTAGGATAGGATAAGCTCAAGGCTTCATAGTATTCAAGCCATGGATACTCACTTTTAGAATTTAATTCTAAATTTCAGATTGTGAAACCTAGAGTAATTGAGACTACAGAACTAGGAGCAGAGAACTATAAAAACATATTTTTCTCCCCTATAGCAAGACCCATTCACCCTAGGGTGAATGTGTTCCAATAGGATACTCAACACAACATTTTAGTGATAGGCGTATAAAATCCTAACCCTCTCAAATCTATGAAAAAAATTCTAGATTTTTTTTAGATTAATGTTTTAAATTGATGATTCAAGTGTTCCATTGTATTATTGCATTCATTTGGTATTTTTCATTTATCTCCTAAAAGTGCATTTTAGGTTGATTTACCATATCCTAAGTCACAAGGAAAACATCACTGAGATCTCTCTTAAGATTGACTCATCTAAGGGTTGATAGCCAACTTACTCTAAGGGATCTCTTTTTCCTAATGAAATAAGGAAGGAAACTTTAAGTGCATACCCCTATTCAACCATCACCCACATTTTCCCATATTTTATAGTCAGGCTGTGTCTGAGGCTTTATACTATAAGAACACATATCATATGGAGGTTCCTTGACATAGGAGGTGACCTGACTTTTCACATAGGAGTGCCTTGGGTCCTAGTGGTTCACTAGGTGGTCCCTTAGTAGGAAAATCAAGAGGAACAAGTCCTATAGGTATACAACAACCACCACCCAGTGAGGAGTATTACGGGAGCAAAGGATAGCCCCTATGTATAGACATATACATTTTTTTTGTAGCCCTAATATATGATGTATATTCATTTATCATCTCTTTTTGATGGCCACATGTATATTTTGATGTATATCATACACTTTGATATGTATCATGACATTTACTTTTGATATATATGAGATGATCAGATGCAACATTTATACTTATGATGTCTTTAGCTCATGCTTATGCTTATGTCATGATGTATGGATGCATTTATTTCTTATGATTATGATGTGATGTGTTGATTATGTCTATGATATGATATGATGTAATAATTTTCTTATAATATGATGCAATATGATATGGATACGCATGATTCATGAATGCAAGATGCATGTAAATGCAATGGATGATTTCCTTTTTTATATCTTTTCATATATCATGTTGTGATTATGTACGATGTATGCTATGAGATACATTTATTTTTGTATTTTTCACATATCATGTTGTGATAATGTAGGATGCATGCCATCAGATGCATGTTGATGGTTTGTGGATGTAGGATGCATGCATTTATTTTTGGTTGTGTTATGATACTTGGATGTTAGTATGAAAAAGAAGAAAAATATGAATAGAATAGAGGAATAAGATGGATATTTATTAGTAATTATTACTAAGATTGATTCAAAATTCCAACAAAACTATTAGAGTCACCGAAAAAGTAACCCTTCTACTTTTTCTGAATTGGTTGGGCCCTCCTTATCATTTTGGCTTAATTTTTCCTTGATTTAGAATTGCAATGTGGATAACACATTCACATTAGGTCTTGGGCCCTTATGAACTAATGGAATTTATCAGTGCTTTGTAAAAGTGTTGTGAAGTTTTGTAACACACTTTCACACTTTTCTATGGTTTTATCAATTAACTAAGAATAATAAACATAATTTTAATCATAATCAACATTAATCTTGCTTTATTTGGAGTGTTGTAAAGTGTTGTAACACACTTTCACATTCATTTAGGCTTGTCATTAATAATTGGGCTTTGTTATTGCACCATAGAAAAAAGGATAGTTTGCTTGACATGGGACTAATTCATGATAAATTGAACTTAATGAGGCCTTGATTCAAGTGTTGTGAGGCATTTTATTCATCCACACTAGGTCTTGGACCCTTGTAAATCTAATAGCATGGTTTTAATGATGTCTTGTAAAGGTGTTGTAAGATACTTTCATGCTTTTATAGACTTAATGAACCCATTTCTCCCCAAATAAAAATTATAAAATGTGTTTAATTATATTATCACATCAATCTAGAAGGTTTTTTAATTAAAATTAATTAAAAACTAGTGTTGTAATGTGTCTTGCACATTCACATTGGTTCTTGTGCCTTCCTAGGCTATGTGGACCTCATTATAGTGTTGTAAAGTGTATTTAATCACACTTTCACATTGAATTCTATGTCCCAAGCCCTATTTGACCTTTACATCATCACTAATATGCCCCTATTAACCCATATTGTGCATCCCAAGGATTAATTTGGTCAAATGACCAACAAACTTGCATTTTAAACCTTATTTCCTTATCTCTTGGCTTCCTAGCTATCAAATCGGCCCTTGTGAGACCCATTCACCAAGCATGGTGAATCATTCCCATCCAAGTGGGACCCATTCAATGTATGTTGTGAATGAGTCCCATTTGGCCCAATTTCGGCCTTTGAGTGGAAAAAAAGTAAAATTTAAGTTTATTATTTCTTCATGTCAGCCTATGATGAGGTATTAATGGATAAAATAGGTAAATTTCCTATAAATAAAAACCTCTAAGCCATAATTTACATCTCTTGTCTCTTATCATTCATTCATCCACCAATCTTCTATCTCTAGTCAAGCAACTTATGGTTTTATCATTGCAACACATCAAGAAAGCTCCTAAGGGTATTTAAGGGTTAAATCTTCCTCCATTGCTATAGAAATTCAAGATAAAACATCATGGCAAGGTAATAAAATCCATTATTACATGTTTTATTCTATTATTTCACCATTTTTGTTTAATTACCTAAAAGGGATTTGACCAAGGCAAACCCCCATGCCCTAACATTCAACATCTCTCTCTATTTTCTTGTTTCTTTATAGATTTAGGACTCTTGGAAACTTGGAAATCATTGAAGATCAAGGTGAAAGGTTGTTAAAGTCTTCTCCTCATTCAACAAGTCAAAATATCAACAAAAACTCATTTTAAAACCTGTAAATTAGAGTTTTGAAAGTGTACACCTATAGGAAGTCAAATTGTAGATCGGAAGCTTCAGATTTCACTTTTGAAAATTCAAAAATTCAAAAGAAGAATTATTTTCCATGGGTGGTGAATGAGTTACGCTTCTAGGTCAATTTTTAGTTTTCTACAGTTTTAGATACCCTTTTGTCTAAAATGGGTTCAAGCTTAGTTTTGTAGAACTAGGACTAATTTTCCCAAAATGGAAAATGAGTCCCACTAGGCCTAAAAATTAAAATAAACAACATTTCAGAAGCTATTTCCAGTCTTCATCAACATTCCAGGTACACACTTTCAATTTAGTTCAATTATGTTTAGTTTTGCATGCATAACACAATGTGGTTTCAAAAAATTTACACTTCTTAGATTTCCAATACTTAATCAATCAATCTTATCGATTAGTTGCACTTAGATAATCTCATTTAATCATATAAGCATCATACAATCCTTTATTTGAGTGAACCTCGATAGCATTTTTGGCCTACCCCTCTCCTTTTAGGTGCAAAACCCTAGAAGAGTTAGAGGGCCTTGTGGTGCCAAAAATCTATGGTTCACTTATACTTTAATTGGCCCTATTTTGCATCTACGGGCCTCATTTATTTCATAATTTTCATGATAATCCCAACAAAAATTAGTAACCAATCATAAATCAAGTAATTATGGCTTGTGTGGCCCATATTTAGTGATTTGGGACTCATTCGCCACCTTGGGTGAATGAGTCCCACCTAGATTTTTGTGTCCAAAACCTATTTTTACACCTTTCAAATAACTTTTTTATTTTTGGTCCCATATAATACCATATGGGACTCATTCACCATCTTGGGTGAATGAGTCTTGTGTGGCCAAAAATTAAAATTAATTCAAAATTTTGGTGGGATTTTATTCTCCTAGATCTAATGTGGGCTTCTAGTGTTGTAATTTTGTGAATTTTTGCATTGAGTATAAATAAAAGGTTCTTTCACTCATTTTCACCTAAGACTTTTATGAGAACATTCTTAATAGCAATTTGAGTTCACAAGAGCATTCAAGGGAAAAATTATTCATCAATTGTTGTAGCAATTCAGGATCCATCATCATGGAAAGGTTCTAGTTCCATTATTTCATGTTCATAATTCATTATCTTATTTCATCATTTTTTTTAATTACCTAAAATGGGTTTGACCAAAGAAAACCCCTTATTCCCTAACAATCAACACTTTTTCTCTCTTTCTTTGTGTACTTGCAAGTCTAGGTACTTTGAAGACTTGAATATCATTGAAGATTAGGTTTCAAACTTGTTGGAGTTGTCTCCCTAAATTTGCAAGGTCAAAATCTTCACTAAAAGGTCATTTATAGCCCCGAAATCAGTTTCAAATTTGAGAACCTGGAAGAACAGATAAAGTAGACTAAGAAGAGCATATTTAGACATTGAATTTCCAAAAAATCCAAATTGGACTCATTCACCACAAGTGGAGAATAAGTCTTACTATAGTTGTTTATCGAAGATCTTTGTAGATTTGGATACCCATTTTCCCAAAAATTGCTTATGTGCAAAAATCCAAAATTGGGATTGATCAAATAGAATGGAGAATGAGTCCCACTAGAGTAGAAAATTATCTTTTTAGGATTTCAAAGCTCCATTCTATATCTAACAAGTTTCCAGGTGTATACTTTCTATTTTATAGTTTTATGTTTTGCTTTATTCTCATTTCCAATTCATTTAGTGAAGCATTGCATCAAACTAGGTTTTTCATTTCATCTTGCATATCATTATCTTCTCAAAGTCTTAACATGGTGATGTAACCCTCATTCATTCTTAATTAATCTCTAAACATATCCTAGGATACCTTATTGTCAGATCTCTTTCTCTAGTCTTCATTGGATTGAGATCTCTAAGGTGTCCTTGAGTGTGGAAATTGTGAAATAGGAACCCCATCCTCATAGGTGGGGGAGCATCCATTTACATTGACTACATTTTGGTGAAACTTCATTTAGAATACCTTCTTTTCTAATTTGGAGTCCATCATCATCCTATATTTAGCTTCCATTAACATTGCATTAGGGTTTGCATTGGTTAATTTGCATTCTAGGGTTTCAAAGTTTTGCATTAGTGAAATCTCATATAGCTTTCCTTTTTGCATCTAATTTCATGAAATATAATTCAAAATTTGCATTTCCACTTAGTATACATATCGTACAACATAAAAAGCATAAAAAGCAATAAAAAAAAATGAAGTTTTTGAAAAAAATCCCTACTGGGACTCATTCTCCACCCTGGGTGAATTAGTCATAGTGCACATCTAAAACTACCTTTTACAACACTAAAAACCTTGTTTTTGCACACTTTTTTGTTGCCATTAACTATCTATTTCAGATGGTAGAGTTTCTATTACATGTGTTTCACTAAATCTAGCTTAAATTGTCCCATTTCATGCATTGATCACTTCCAAAATTGCATTTACAATATATCATCTTAAAATCATTGCATAGTGTAATTAGAAAATTATCTTGCTTGAAAACTAAAAATTTCATTTCATTTTAAGTCCTTACATTACATTTTAAGTTTGCATAGATTACTTTTCAAAAATGATAGTGTCGATCTTCTCCAAGTTTGCAAAGAAAAAGCTAGTCAATAAGCATGTTATTCATTCATTCAATGCATTCCCTAGTTATGAGTGTCTCTTAGTGCAAGAGAGTGAAAATTTCAACGTTTTCCTTAAACTTACACTGCCCCCTATATCTCCTTTTTTTGAGGATGATGTGATAGAAGAAAATATAAACATAGATAACCATGATTATCATAATTGTACTTCTCCCAATATCTCTCCTTTTAGTGACAAAGGTATCTTGGTGAAAGAAGGTAATATCATTGAGAATCATCAAGGTCTTGTTTTCCCTTCTCCTCATTCCCCTTAGGAAGATAGTATAACAATAGAATATGAATTCATTTCCACCACTTTACTTAGTCTCCATTCATCTCCTAACACCTCCCTTACTTGTAAGAATTCTTTAGTGAATAAAGATACAATCGTGAAGGATCATGAAAAACACATTTGTGAGGAAGATATGTTGGTATTAAGAGATCCAATGATTGAGAGTTATACCATTATTTCTCTTTGTCTTAATGTTCCTAACCTTTGGAAGGGTCTATTTTCACAAGAGGATCCAATCATTGGCACACTTGAAAATCATAATTGTCCTTCCCTTAATGTCTCCCCTATTTGTGATGAATTTGTTTTACAACATCTAACCATGAAATGTGATGAACCTCTTGTTTGTCACTTTCCTAAAAGCTCTCCTACTAGGGTAGAACCTATCTCACAACAGAATGATACCTTAGAGAAAAACAATGAAATCATCGACAATCACAGCAATCAAATTTCCCCCTCTACTAATATCTCTCCTATTGGTAAAGAATATATTATGGTGTAACAAGATCCCATCGATGAGAATCGTGAGGAAAAAATTATTGAAGAAGGAAAAACCATCATTGAAAAACAATAAAATTCAACCATGGATCATTCCCTTACTTGCAATGAAGTCATTTTAGAAGAACCAACTTTTGAATGTCAAGAACATTTAGTTTGTAGTTCTTCTAGAAACACTCCTACTAGGAAAGGTACCATGGTGCAAGAAAATGGAAAAATTGACAAAGTTATTTTAAACAATAGTAATATGGCTTCCTTAGATGAATATGATGAAGTGAAGTTAGACTCCTCTTCACTAAGAGATCATAAAACAAAGGATAAATCCTTTGGCATTATGCACATTAAACAACCCTTTACACCAACCATAGAAAAACAAAAGCAAATTGAAGAAGCCACAAAGTTATTGGAATATTCTTCAAAAACCTTTGATTTCATGCCTATATTCATGGGATAATACAAGATCATAAAAAAGACCTTAAAAGGGGAAAAGATAAACCAGAAACACAAATACAAAATTCAAAACCATCCACTTGAACCACATTAAAAGAAAAGACAATATCCAAGAAAAACTTTGAGGAAATTAAAAAACCAACAAATCCAAAAGAATTAAAAAATCTTTATGGAAGAGGTTTTAAACTTATGAAGCAACTTGGGAAATGATGTGATGCTATAGAACAAAGTACCCATGTCCCTATAAAGCCAAAAACATAAAAAAATTACTAATGATCTTGGTTATTGTCCCTCAAAACAAAATCCTTCATTCAATACCAACACTATCGCAAAAGATTCTTCCAAGACAATTGTATCCTTGATACATCCTAAACTAATAAATATCTCATTAAATATGTATCAAGTAGAAAATTTGTCTATTAATCAAAATAAATAGCATTCCTTGCTATTGTTTTCCATGTAATAGTTGTAGGAGCATAGCATACTGATTATTACATTTTTTACATTCATCGCAAGGGGCAACACATCATCATTCATTCTATTCTCGCCCTTGTCCTACACTAAGTGAGGGAAAAGGGTTAGGAAGCCTTATCCAAATATGTCATATGTCATTGTCTCTTTTGGATAGTTGATCACCTTTCATGTATATATAAGAGCAAGCTTGGGATGTTGATGACATGACTTAAGTTGGCTTACCTGTGACATACTTATCCATGATGTAGCTTCATTTGGAAACATATGACTTGGCATGGGGCTTTCTTGTTTGCATTTTTCATTTGCTACTTTAAAGTAATTTCTCACAGTATGGTGTTCAACAATTTCTTTAAAGTGGGGGCATACATTGGCATTATTCTTTTCCATTTTCCTTTTCTCAGTTCTTAGTGTAGCCTTCTTACTTCATACGATACATTTTTTTCTTTGTGGATGACATTGGGTATAATTTCCTTCAGAACTATGATCTCTCTTAGCATATTGCATTCCTCTTAGTGGCTTGATGTGATGTACTATATCCCCTAAGTTGCAAATTCTTTATTCTCTAATTAGTCCTCTCTTGGAGACATTAGGCACAATGTTCCCTAGGTTAAAGACCTTGCATGAACTAAGCAAGACTCCTTTGAGCATTCTTTGCATGTTGCATTTTGCATTTTTTGTTATATGGCTACCTTGCATAATAAAACTTGCATGATTGTAGTGCCATTATTTTTTTTCATGAGCTCCAAGCATATGAAGTTTTTCTTGCCTCATGAAGCATGAAAATAATTTTTGTGTGGTGCCTTATTAAAGCTACCAAGAGGTATAATCTAGTATGATTGAGCAAGAAGCCCAATCTGAAGCACGAATTTCCCCATAGCCACTTGCTTTTGTGTGAGTACATACTATCCATGAGTTTATGTTTCTCACCTTTTAGGACTTCTCACCTGGTGGACAACCAAGAGTTTTTTCACCTCAAGGTGAGTACATGTTTTTTAGACAAACAACCTAGATCTAATCCACATTAGGATGGGAAAACAATCAAAGCTTGATCTGATTCTTTTATTTATTTTCTCTTTTTCATCATTCTCATGTGTATTCCTTTGTGCTCAAGTGTTAGTTTGTTTTGGGATCTTGATCCTAGGGGCTTTATCACCCCTATCAATCAGTTTCATCTCATCTCACTGGAAGTGGTTCATTGGAAACCCTTTGGATTCATTTTTTTCTACTTTAGTTTGAGTTTAAAGTAGGTTCATCCTCTCCCTAAAGTGGGGGCTAGATGGAGTCACTGAAAAAGTAACCCTTCTACTTTTTCTAACTTTTTTGGGCCCTCCTTATGATTTTGGCTTAATTTTGCTTGATTTAGTGTTGTAATGTGGATAACACATTCACATTAGGTCTTTTTCCTTGGTGAACTAATTGAATTTAATGATGCTTTGCAAAATTATTGTGACATATTGTAACACACTTCCACACTTTTCTAGGGTTTTATCAATTAACTAAGCATACTAAACATAATTTTAATCATAATAAACATTAATCTTTCCTTATTTGGAGTGTTTTAAAGTGTTGTAACACACTTTCGCATTCCTCTAGGCTTGTCATTAATAATTGGGATTTCTTATTCTTTAATTGGCCCTATTTTTCATCTACAAGCCTAATTTATTGCATCTTTTTTAGGATAATCCTAACACCAATCATAATTCAAGTGTTTTTGGCTTGTGTGGCCCATATGTAGTAATCTGGGACTCATTTTCCACCTTGGGTGAATGAGTCCCACCTAGAATGTTTGGTCCCAAACTTCTTTTTACACCTTCCTAAGCACTTTGATTTTTGGTCCCATACCTTATGCCAAATGTCGACTTGTAGCATTGTAATTTCATGAATTCTTACATAATTAAGTATAAATACAAGGTTCCTTCAATCATTTTCACCTAAGTCTTTTATGAGAACATTCTTAATAGCAAGTTGAGTTCACAAGAGAGTTCAAGAGCATTCAAGGGTAGAATTATTCATCAACTTTTGCAACAATTCAAGATCCATGATCATAGCAAGGTTCTAATTGCATTATTTCATGTCCATGCTTCATTATCTTATTTCGTCATTTTTTTTAATTACCTAAAGGGGGTTTGACCAAGGAAAACTACCCTATTCCCTAAGAATCAACTCTTTTTCTCTCTTTCTTTGTGTAATTGTGAATCTAGGTGCTTTGTAGAATTGAAGATCATTGGAGATTAGGTTTCAAACTTGTTGGAGTTGTCTCCAAATTTTCAAGGTCAAAATATTCACTAAAAGGTCTTTTATAGCCCTGAAATTATAGTTTCGAATCTAAAAACCTGAAAGAACAGATTGAGCAAACTTAGAAGAGTGATTTAGACTTTGAATTTCCAAAAAAGCCAAATTGGACTAATTTTCCACAAGTGGAAAATGAGTCCCAGTGTAGGTTTTCTTTAGAGATATTTGTAGATTAAGATACCCATTTTCATGAAACTTGTGTCTATAAAAAAATATAGAACTAGGACTAATTCGCCTAGAATGGCGAATGAGTCCCACTAGGCCAGAAAATTAGGTTTTTTAGGATTTTAGAGCTCCATTCTATCTCCAGCAAGTTTCTAGGTGCACACTTTTTGCTTACAATTTTTTGTTCTACTTTGTTTGCATTTCAAATTCATTTAGTGAAGCATTGTGTCAAACTAGGTTTTTCATCTTGCATATCATTATCTTTTCCAAGTCTTAACTTGGTGATGAACCCCTCATTCAACCTTAAATTAAACTCTAAGCATATCCTAGGATACCTTATTATTAGATATCTCTCTCCACTCTTCATTGGATTGAGATCTCTAAGGTGTCCTTAAGTGCGGAAATTGTGAAAGAGGAACCCTATCCTCATAGGTGGGGTTGTACTATTTCCATTGACTACACCTATGACTATTTTCAGATTTTATTAGTGGTATGCAATAGAATAGATGATATATTTCTTTGCTTCTTAGATTGGGATAAATTTCATCATAGGAATCCTTATTTTTGATATAACAAATAGAAATGATGCACCATGGTATGAATAACTAGGGTGACATTGTATCTAATGTGATGGACTTTGACTTACGAACAAATAGGAGTATTCTTGTTCATACCTAACAGATAAAAACCTTGATTGATCATGTAAGAATAAAGTCATCAAAGTAAAAAGACTAAAATACAAAAGGTATGAAGAACCTAATATGTCCTAGCCATTTGTTTTACTTGTGAATATCCTGGCACATGCAAGGAAAGTATTTGTCAAGGTTGTATTACAAGAATATCCAACTTGAGAACAACATACAAAAGAAATGATCAACACCCCATTCCTTTCTCTCTAAATCTTTTAGACATCATTGTGAGATCGTCAGAATGGACCAATAAGATAAATCAAAGAAAATATCATTGTTTTAGTATTAGATATAGATGAATCAAAAAAATACATGGTTTTCATCTATAGTACTACTACAATGATTGAAGTATTTGTACTACATATCTTTCATCATTCCCTATATACCCTTATACATCATATAATCCCCCCCATATAAAACATTTACATTATTTGTACGTTTCTTTTACACTAATTTTATATTCTTGTATACTTCCTTTACATTGTGTTTACATTGCTTGTATACATGCCTTCCATTCTGCAAAAAAAACTAGTAACCAATCTAAGCACTATGTAGCCACCTTTACATAGGTCATCCATATGCAAAAAAAATACTATATCCAGTTCCATACACTATGTTGAGGAGATTCATATTTCCATACTATTTGAAAAAAGGGGCATCAACTAGAATACAAAAGGAGTAGCAGAGCAAGATGGGTTAATAGTTAGACCCCCTATCCTCCTGCACCATATTCTTTACCCCCATAAGATTTTTCACTGCATCCCTATCCTCTTTGGTAAATTCTTCAATGCTAAGTATTCCTAGAACATCTTCCTGGGTATGTGCAAGATCATGATGGGCCAAAAAGTGGCGATATGATGGGTATTTGTAGGGTATGTGGCTGAGAACTTTTTTTTACCCAAAATTAATGAAATGAAAAGGGTTTTTAAAGGAGATTATCAACTTTCCACCAATATAAATTATGCTTTACTTTGAATTTAATAAATTATTATTATTCATTTTCTATTTGAATTATGACTAAAGTCTTGATTGATAGGTGATTGAAAATCATCTATAGCTTTCAAACAATATCATATTTTTTGAATCTGAAACATGAATCACATTCTATGCTTTGTATACTATAGGATTAAAAAAGAAAAAAATGAATTTCATGAAATTTTGACCAAGTAAATGTGGTTAGACATACGAGTTTTTATATTTTTTAAAAGTTGTAATAAAAAAATCATAATTAATTATTTACTTAGAAAAAAATTACAAAAAAATATGCATCACATCAGCACATGAGTCCTCCACTTATATCTAAAATATTATAAAAAAATATTATCATTTTATTGTGGTTAGGGTGGTCAAACAGACACCTACTTATTTTTTCCCTGAAATTTAAGTACTCCATTGAAATTTCAAATTTTCACCAAATAGATTTTGTTTTAAAAAAAAAAACCTGATAGTTTAGAAACTACATTCAATTTTATACAAATTCTATTCTTACATATTTTTGAAATAATAGAGATAACTTATTCAAATTTTTACGTCAATTTGCCTAACTCTGATTTTTCTAAATTTTTTGCCACTTAAGGGCCTGTTTTTTCCATGATGATCCTGCACATATCCTCCCTCTTTTTTCACCTTATCATTGAACTCTTTCTGGAAAATCTCTAGATATTTTAGGAAGACCTCAATGTTGGGTTGACCCACCTACCAAGTGTGACCACATCTTCCTTCATTTAATCCTAAAGGTGCCATCCTCTAGTAGCTTCAATAATTTTAATTTTAAAATTTTTATTGTCAATGTAACCTACAAATCCATGTTATACAAGGTGAGTCTTTTGATAGACTCAATAAGTGCCCTCCTTGATCCATTAAACTTTTCATCATTCCTTTCCCTCTAAATACTCCACAAAATTTTAGTAGATAGGCATAACCAGAATAAGAAATTTTCTTTACCCAATTTGTTATCTTTTATCAATAAAATTTTATTAGGTTTGAGATTACCTTTACCATCCCAATTTTTTTTTGTTATAGAATAAATACCACAACTCTTTTTCATACAAGACCTCAAAAAAAAAGTAAGTTATTATTTTAAGAACCCTACATAAGTTTTACATATCAATATCATCATGTTTCATTTTAAATGGAAGTTTCTAAAAGATTAGAAGAAAATCTAAAGCATGCCTTTTTTGGTTCTATGATGTGTAACCAACTATTCTTAAAAATTTGAGACCATTGCTTACTGCCCAAGTCTAAGCCCCAAGTTTTGTTCAAGTGATCTCTCACCTCTTGTTCATTAGCTAGTGTATTGTAGATTAGTTTGGAGTTCAAATTTATAAGTTTGGGTTCGTCCTTCCATGAGAAGTCTTTAATTTTTTCTAGGCTATTGTCATAATCCACTAGGAATTGGATTCCCTTACATGATTCCTTAAGGGTGGTGTAGGTTCTCTAGTTAGTAGCTGGTAGATTGTACTCCATGCATAATTCCTCCCAATATTTTAGTTGCCAATCTTTTATAATATATTTGAATAGATTTATGCCTTTACTAGCCCAAATTTTTGTAGAGCACCCTTGAAGAAGTGCTAGTTTCTTTCAATTATGTTCTAGATTCCACCAGATTGATGTGTGAGTGAAAATTTTATTGTTCTTTATAAACTAGAAATTTGTAACATGTACTTTACAATATTCCCAGGCTTTTCAGATGCTCTTGAAGACCACTAATCCTTTAGGGGATAGTGAATTACCATTGCTAATAATATCACAAAGAGGGAGGTCCTTCTAGGGCTGTGCATGTTTAGGGTGAGAATTTTTTATGTTGTTACTCACCAATAATTTCCAAGGTTCATTTGCCTCTAGGTCTTTCAAGATCCACTTGGAGGCTAGGAAAATCCCTTGAAACTTTAGGTCCTTAAGCCCAAGCCCCCCATCTGCTTTACTCAGACAACACTACCTCCATTTGATTACATTTTTCTTCCTTTTACCCTTTCCATATGAACACAAGAAATATCTTATTTTCTTTAAGATTTCATCCACTTGGTAGCTACTGAATAGCCAACCAAATGTAAAATACAAGCTATAAGATGACCAATTTTTTTGGTAGATTTCCATCCTCCCAACCAATGACAAGAACTACATGTTCCATTTACCAATCTTCTTTTCAATTTTTCCTTTGACCCATAACCACATTTCTTCCAGGTAGGGGTTAACAATAAATGGGATCCCCAAATATATTACCTATTTTTTAGATCCCCCCCAATTTCACATCAAATTTACTTAGAAAATTTAGGGGTTTTTCCTGCCATCCTAACATAATGGATTTTACAAGAGATACCTTTGTACCAAAGGATGTACATAATAGATTTAGCTTTTCCATTAAGTTAGAAATGTTCACCTCCTCTAGAATAGGGAAGAGTGCACTACCATTTTCAAATCGAATATTGAAAATCTCATTGTTATTTGGAAGGCTTAACCCTTTTATCTTTGGTGTAGCATTATTTTCTCTCGAAAGGTAGTGAAAAGCATCTAATGCAATGACAAATAGAGTGGGTGTCAGAGGACAACCTTGTCTGATTGATATTTCAAGCCTAAATTCCTTAGTAATGGATTCATTGACCTCTATCTAATCTAATGCATCCCTAAATAGTGTGACAACCATATTACAGAATGGCTTAGGAAATCAAAAGGCTTAAAGAGATAGTTTGATATACTCCCATTCCACCCTATCATATGCCTTTTCAAAATCCAAAAGTACCATTGCCACATATTTCTTGGAGGCTCTTGCCCACTCCATTTCCTCCCAACTGGTTATTAGATTTTCCAAAATAAATTTTCCCTTGATGAACCCAATTTGAGTGTTATTAATAAAATTTGGTAGAATATTCTCCAATCTCCTAGTGAAAAATTTAGCTAGGATTTTATAGGACATTAAGCAAGGTAATTGGTCTCTAATTTTTTATCAATGTTTTATCACCTTCCTTGTGGAGTAGTTTTATTATTCCTTTATTGATGTCCCTTCCCAAAGACCCTCTGTCTATGGCTTCCTTGTATACTAGGAGGAGATCATTAATGACCCAGTCTATGAAGACCTTGTAAAAATTTGTAGGGAAGCCATCTACCTTGAGTGATTTGTCATTTTTCAAGAATATGGTTTCCCCATTAATTTCCTCCTTAGACACCTCTTTACATAGTCATTTTTCCTCTTCACCACTAATATTCCTCGAGATTATTTCCTTAAGAAGAATCCTAGCCTTGGATAAGCCAATCACATTGCATTCAAAAGTAAGCAGGTTCTTGTAGAAGCTAAAGAAATACCCCTTGATATCATCTAGTTTGGTGCATGTCCCCCCATCAACCTACACATGCATAATTTGTTCTTTGAACTTATTCTCTTTTAGGAATCTAAATAATAAATTGGTTCCTTTATCATTGTTGTCTAACCAATTGATTTTAGACCTTATCATAAGCCCCTAAATCTTGTTGTTTTGGATCTTCCTCAAGAATTTTTTGGCAAGCATGGGCTTATTCCCAAGCTCCTCATTTCCAAGGTATTTTTGCAATTTAGCTTCATCCTAGAGAAGCCCTTCCTAAAGCAACTCTTCCTCTTTTCTCCTATCTAGGTCCTTTTTCTTGCCAATGGTATGAAACAAGATCTTCCAACCTTTAGTGTTTAGGTTCCACCTATCATTTACACTTAAATCCTTGTGCACCTAGAAATTGATGTTCTATGAAGTTCTTACCACATCCAAACAATCCCCATCTTTGAGAAAAAAAATTCAAGAGGAAGCCACTCCCCATCTTTCTTTCACACCCAAGGTATTTTTATTTGAACCTTGATTTTTATGGGATGGTTAGAAAGGGTGAAAGGATGGACTTCCACCTTACAACCATCTCTAAGATAACTATTCACAAAGTGATTCTTGTTTAAATAGAGCCTGTCAAGGTGAAAATGGATTTTTATTTTCCCTTTGTTCATTACACCAGGTATATCAGATACTAGTAGAGTCTTTTTTCTGACCTTCAATGGGGTCATCCAAGTTCAATTTGGATTTCATCTTTAACCAGAAATACTTCTCATTTGGACCTTTCTAGTCCATGTCAATTCCCCACCATTTATCCTCAGGGTTTTTAATCATTTTAAAATCACCCCCCAAAATCCAATGGATACACTCTAATTGACTAAGCCACTACCAAAGTTGAATTATTTCCCTATAATTGTTAAGGACATAGATGGAGCATTATAAGGAAGCTAAGGTAGCAGAACAACTTCCTACACTAATCTTGAGAGGAGAATATTGTAAAAATTTTATAGATCTTTAAAGTTACAAAAACTTAAACATAAAGAGACATAAATATCATGCATACCATAACACAGTGAATTATGTGGGGAAACCCTTTTGGGAGAAAAACCCCACACTTCAAAAGCCGCCCAATATATTATTCAAAAATAGTAAAGATTACAATACACTTGCAAAGCAAGCTTCTCACAAGAGTATCACCACTCAGGATCCAAAGACAACACAATCGCTATCAAGCTCTCAAAATACATCATAATACATTGTTGTAATACAATGCCCTCTTAAAATAGGGTTTCCTTATATGAAAAGTCAAGACAACAAAATATCAACCGTTAGATATGAAACCTAATGACAAATGGTCTAGATTTACAATAATAAAATACATATAAAATTTTGCTAACGTATTAATAGTACCTTATGTATTTTCAAGGTTGAGACATATTTTCCCAAAAAATCACCCATTTTTTGCAAACCATGCAACAACAACGGGAGGGTGTAAAAACATCATCGCTTAATTGCTAGGCGCTGAGAGGTCCATTGTTTTTTAGCACCATCTAAACTTCTTTGTGTTCATAGTCTTAGTTAAGGAATCAACAACATTCATCAAAGTCTCTACTTTAACCAATTTCACCCTACCATCTTTGACCATATCTCTAAAAAAATGATATTTTACATTAATGTACTTGGTCCTAGCATGAAATGTGAGGCTCTTGGCTAGACATCTCACACTTTGACTATCGCAATAAATTTTCATTGCACCTTGTTTAATTCAAATATCTAAAGGCGGTATCTTAAGACAAATGGCTTCTTTACAAGCATGAGTAGCTACCATATACTCCATTTTAGTAGTGGACAAAGTAACCACGGCCTATTACTTACTCATCCAACTAATTGTACGACCAATTAAAGTAAGCACATAAGCACTGGTGGATCTCCTTCTACCAACATTACCTATCCAGTATTAATCTACATAACCATGAATTTCAAGGGAAATATCATCTTCGGTCATATTACTATGATAACATAGGGAATAATTTGAGATACCACACAAATATTTGAATACTCTTGTAATTGCATCCCAATGAAATCTACTAGGATTAGACATATATCTAGAAAGAACTACCACTACTTGGGAAATGCCTGGTCTAGTACAAACCATAGCATACATCAAACTTCCAACTACACTCTAGTAAGGCACTCAACTCATGTCTCCAATCTCTAGTGGAGATGTTGGACAATTTGAAATGGATAACTTTGTTCTAGCTAAAACAAGAACACACAATGGTCTATATTCATGTATATTAAACCTCTATAAAATTGAATTGGCATACTTAGTTTGGCCAAGGAATATCTTTTTGTTCACTCCATCTCTTCTAATTTCCATCCCAAGAATGTGTTTAGCTACACCAAGATCTTTCATTTCAAACTTAGCAACAATTTGAGATTTTAGTTTTGAAATCATACCTTTCCCTTTACCAATAAATAACATATCATTAGCATATAATGTAATAAATAGGAAATAATCCCCAACAGTTTTATGGTAAACACAATGATCTAATTTAGAATGCTCAAATTCCAAACTCAACACATATGTATCAAATTTCTAGTAACACATCCTAGGACTCTATTTTAGGCCATAAAAATATTTCTTCAATATGCAAACTAATTTACTTTTACCTTTCACCATGTAGTGCTTTGGTTGTGTCATATAAATATCCTCCTCCAAGTCACCATGAAGGAAAGCAGTTTTAACATCCATTTTTGCAACCTCTAGATCATAAGAAGTGGAAATAAAAAGAAAAAATCAAATGGATGTCATTTTCACAAAAGGATAAAATTTCTCACCATAATCAACACCCTCAACTTGAAAGTAACCTTTGCAACCAACCTTTCTTTGTACCAATCTTTTTCTTGAATACCCATATGCAACCAGCATCTCTTCTTCCTTTAGGAAATGGTACAAGCTCCCATGTATTATTCCTTTTCAAAGCTATCATTTCTTCATCCATAGCAATTTTCCAATATTTTGCATCATTCATACCTAATGCCTCTTCTACGAGATTTGGGTTCATCCATGTTATTACTCAAAGAAAAATACATCTCCAATCATCAGGTGAATACCTTTCAGGTGGTTTTCTATGCCTTGTAGACCTAGGAACAAGCTGAGTTGGAGGCTCTTCCTCCTCTTCTAAAGATTCAAAGCTAGATGAGATCTCCTCAACTTCTTGTCTATTCATGGGCCTTGATTCAACATTCTCAGGTGTAGAAGGAAATTGAATCACATCTTCCTATTTACTTTTTTCTAGTTGCAATGTAACATAAGAAGGCTTAGCTTCTCTAATAATAACATATCCACTATGTATTACCTTATGTGCAACAGCATCCAAAAGCTTGTATCCTTTCACACCATAACTATATCTAATGAAGATACATTTCACTACCTTGCTCTCCAACTTTGTTTTCTTCTCCTTTGGCACATGTGCATACACCTCATAAACAAAAACTCTAAGATGTCTTAATGAAGGCTTATGACCCGAACATGCTTCTATAGTCATCTTATCAACAAGAGCTAATGTAGGAGACCTGTTAATCAGGTAATAAGTAGTGGAAATAGCTTCAACCCAAATCCTTTGTTCTATACTAGCACCACTCAAAATTCTCTAAGCCTTCTCCATCAATGTCTTGTTCATTCTTTCTGCAACTCCATTCTATTGTTGAGAATATGGATTTTTCTTTTATCTATGAATACTACAATCTTTATAGAATCTATCAAAATAATTAGAGAAAATTTCATTAATGGTAAATTTAAAAAACTTTCATTTAAAGCATTTTATGTTTAAAAAAACTTGTTATTGTTAATTGACATGACTGGTGGTAGACTTTAGATTAACATATTTGCTTATTTTACTTTATGCTTCACTAATTTAGTCATAGATATATTTGAAGTAATATTTTATGTTAAATATGTTGCTTTATGGTGATTTTGGATGAGATAATTATGTTGAGTTGATCATTACTAACATAATTGTTATCCTTCTCTTAAGCATTTTGAACAGGGCATCTTAAAGATTGATGATATGGTTAAACCCTACTTAATCATGATGAATAACTACACCATAGATGAGCCCTATTGGATGATGAGTCACTCAAGTATGAATCAACTTATTTATAGTTAGTTATGGAAATTCTACTTCCAACACCAATCTAGCATAGTTCTCTTTAGTCCACTACAGTTTTGTTTTAGTTTTATTGTAATCTTTAGTTGGTCAACAAAGGTCTTGGAAGTTAACACAATGTTAGAATATAATAAGGATATTATTATAAATATCCATGTTTTGGTTTTAGTTAGGAGTTAGATAATTTTCAATCAGATTTTTGTAATCACAAGCAATACTTTGTTTTGTGTTCTACTTTTGATCAATGACAAGGAAAGCAAGAATTTAATCAAATCACTATGTTAAGGGATCTTACTTGAGGAAGAGCAGGGCCTGCTCAACTGTTGGAATGATCTTATGTTGGTATTTTGTTAGGTTATTCTATTTTTTGGTTCATTAGTATTAATTTTGAATTAGATTTTAGTTCGAAATTGATAAATTGTTAAATCATCTTCCAACTTAGTTAATGTTAAATATGGATCATTATTTCTCCTCAAATTATCTTTCAAGTTTCATTTTTTTCTAGTTATATGAATTTGTTAGAATGGTTAGATTCAATTGACAGAATCATTATAATGAATTGTTAGAATCATTATAAGGTTTCTCATATTTATCAGATTTAGATGTTGTTTGAAGTACGCTAAACTAGTGTTTATCTGTTAAGTTTCATTGAAGGAATGTTAGGAACTTATGGAAAGATGAAGTTGGATTTTGTTGAAAATCTATTCATGGAGATTAGTTTTTATGATTTCTAGAATAATCGTGATTTCCTTGCAATTCATTTTTTCTCTTAAATTAGTGTTTAAATTCCAACAACTAATTATCGATTTCTTTAAAAGAAAAATGGAATTAAATTGGATTTCATGTTTTAGATTAAGGATTAAAAAATCATTAATTGTCTCCATGAATTGGTACAAATCATGTTCAATAAAGTCAAAAATAAGTCAACAAAATTTTAAATTAGAAAATAAGATAGACTTAAACCTTAGGAATCAATTGCTACAGTTTAGCTCCAAAGAGCTCCTGAAAAGATCCTGAGAGCTCCTAAAAGCTCCTAAAGTAGTTAAAACGATACTTGAAGTCATTTTTTATAGCGCAAAACTCCCCCAAAAAAAAATTTCACAACTATCCTTATCGCACATTGCTCTAAGACACACTCGGTTTGTTAAATAATTGATTAAATGATGCAAGTTGTGACATCAACAACCTTGCCCATCATTTTTGGCATTGTTGTCAAGCATTAATCAAAATATCTAGCTATTTAGTGTGAATCCTTAGTGTCGATAAGGGAGAGAGATCTAACCTATGGATGAGAAGAAATAGAGACCATCTAGGAAGGTTTCTCCCATGAAACATTGATTTCTGAAGAGTTATTGATTTTGATCAGGAATAGGATATTCAATAATACCAGATCAAAAATCAAGCAAATAATCAAGAACATCCAATTGAAAATCAAGAAGAATGCAGAAATCCATTTCTAGGAGAAGAAATGGGTGACCAACCAGTAACTCCCCCAACAAATAGGACCTTTCCAAATCCTATCAATCTTGAAAAATAGCTTGATGAAACTCCTATGAAGAACATTTCTCCCTCGATTCTACCTGCCTTTAGAGGAAAGACTTCAAAAGACCCTGATCAATTCCTATTTGAATTGAAAATATTATGCCAAACCTATGATTATCCAACTTATAATCAAAATTTGAAGTTGTTTCATTCTACTTTGAAAGAATCATCCTTGAGATGGTTCATGTCTTTAGGATCAGGAAGAACTAGAACATGGCAGCAAATGGAAACTAAATTCTTGGACAAATACCAAGATTACTATCAAGTACGAGATAAGAAGGAGGAATTGTTTTGCATGAGGCAATTGGAGGATGAAATTCTGGAAGACTATGCTCATAGGTTCCAATTTGTGCATCAAAGGTGTACTAATGGGCTAGATAATGAAATTAGCAGGAAAATTTTCTTGAGAGGGATTGATGGTGAGTCAAGGGAGTCCTTGAATCTAATGGGAAAGGGAGACATTAACAAGCTTTCCTTAGATCACATTGTGGAGGTCTATAGAAACTACTCTTGAACTAGAGTGGGGACTTGAAACTCTAGGAGAAACAAGGCACATACCACTGATATATCAGAGGTCATAGAAGAATTAGTGAACATGAATATTGATCAGCTTTGTCATCTCAACATGAAAGGAGAAGAAAAGAGAACTGAACCATTATCAATTTATTGCACCAAATAAAGGGGAAAACACCTTTTGAGGGAATTTCCACTAAATCAGGTTGATATCTATGAGATCTATGAAAAATCACACTCAACAGGTTCCTATAATCTACTGGATGGTATAAAAAGCAATCTGAAGAAACCACCAGTAGTCGAACATGAGTTGAATTATGTTGGGAAAAGTCCTCAAAAATAAGGATACAAATCTAATAAGAGACAATATGGTTCCACATTAGACTAAAATCAAAACCCTTGGCCAAACCATAACCAATGGACCCCTTAGTATCAACCACCTACTTATTGGGGTCAACCAAAATGGATGAATCCCCAGTGGAATCAACTATAATGATAGTCTAACCAGTAGCCACAGTGACAAGCCAATCAATCCTCATAGCAACATAATAAAAACCAATTCCAACCATGGAAAAATCAAGGACAATAACACCCCTGGGGACGAATACCTCTAGTACTCAATTCCCCTAATCCTCCCAATGATCAAGTGAACCAACCTCAAATGCCATATCAATCAATTATCAATCCAAAAAACACACACAATGATGCAAATCCCCCTAATGTACTTGTTATTGATGCTAATAACATACAACTAAGAAATTGAACTGTGCAAACTACACCACCCAAGAAAACTCTAGAAAGAGGGGAAAAAACTAACATTCAACTAAAAAACAAACCTCGGAGGAGGAACCAACTGTCAATCAAGCTCCATACCCTAAGAGACTTAAGGAAGACAAAAGCACTATTGAAATCTCTCCACCTAATTTCATGAATGTTGTCAACTCTCAACTTCTTAGGGAGTTGAAAAACATTAATATAGAGATACCATTGTTACAAGAAATCAAAGATATACTAGAGATAAACCAATTAGTTAAATCCCTTTGCATGAAAACTCCAAGAAGGAAGAAGAAAATGCCTTCAAAAATATCAAATGTTATAATTGATTTAGGAGTTTCCATTAATGTTATCACATTTGACATAGTACAGATGCTTGGGATGACAACTATTCAACCAACAACAACTGTTCTATAGTTAGTTGACCAATCTATTGCAAAACCAGAGGGTATTATAAAAGAGATCATGGTTACCATAGACACATGGGATTATCTAGTTGAATTTTTGGTCTTAAAAGCTAGAAAGAAATATTATGGATATCCACTCATCTTAAGTAGACCATGGTTAGCTACTGCTACCACTTTAATTGATTGTAGATCTAGAAGCATGCTCATATCAAATGGTCAAAAACAAAAAGAATTATCACTCTACCCACCAACAAAACTAACCATTCAACCAAACAATCAACTTTGGGTGGATGGAGATCTAGAGTCAGAAGATGATGGTATTGTAGAGTTAGCTATGGTTACTATCAGTGAACAAATTCAAGAATGCAATGAACAAGAGTTAATTTTAGAAATTGAAAAAGAAAAATTTCAAACAACATTACATGGACAACATTCTTGTCCTCTAAATACTATTGTTGAGAAATCAATAGATTCCAAAATGGACACCAAAGAGATTGCAGTAGTAGGAGATAAACCTCTCTATATAAATTCATCCTTATCCCCAATGCAAGAACAAGAATTGAAAGACACTTTAGAAATACACACAAAAGCATTTCATTGGGAATATACAGACATGAGAGGCTTCCATCCTTCCATATATAGTCATCACATTATACAGAAGATGTAAGATGAATCAAGCAAGGACAAAGGCATATAAATCATGTTCTTCATGACATTGTAAAAATAAAAATAGAGAAGTCTCTCAAATTAGGGTTCATATTCCCAATCTCTAATAGTTAGTGGGTTTCTCCACTAGTTATTATTCCAAAGAAGAATGGTAAATGTCTTGTGTGCATAGATTATCAATAACTGAAGAACACCACAAAGAAAGACCGTTTCCCATTACCATTCATAGACCAAGTACTGGATAACCTAGCTGGCAACAACTACTTCTCTTTTCGTGATGGTTTCAGTGGATATAACCAAATCCAAGTAGCCCCTAAAGACCAAGACAAAACTACATTTACTTGTCCTTGGGGCACATACACATATACAATCTTACCATTTGGACTATGTAATGCACCTGCCACATTCCAAAGAGTAGTGCTAGCCATTTTTATAGACTTCACCACTTCTTGTGTTGAAATTTATATGGATGATTTTATAGTCCATGCCAAAAAATTTGATGAAGCACTTCAAAATTTAGAAAAGGTCTTATAGTGATGTAAGGATCACAGATCATCACTCAACCATGAAAAAAGTTCAATTATGATGATAGAGGGCATTGTTTTGGGACATCACATATCAAAAGAGGGGATAAAGATTGATCCCAAGAAAGTTGATATCATATAGAACATTGAAATCCCTAAGAACCAAATAGGAATTTTAATTTTTCTTGGTCATGTTGGGTATTACAAAAGATTTATAGAAGGATTTAGTAAAATTACATCACCACTGTTTTCCCTGCTCAAGAAAGAAGAGGAGTTTGTATGGACTGAAGATTGTCAAAAATCCTTTGAGACAATCGAAATAGCTTTAAAAACTTCTCTAATCATTAAAGGACCTATTTGGGGAGAACCATTCCACATTCATGATGATGCATCCAATATTGCTATTGGAGTAGTATTAGGAAAAAAGGATGACAATGATGCCATGCATACAATTTATTATGTTAGTAAACATTTAAATCCGGCAAAAAGAAGTTATACAACAACAAAAAAGAAATTTTTAGTTGTAGTATATGCAATAAACAAATTCAAGAATTATATTATAGGTTACAAAGTTTATGTACATATAGACCATGTTGCAATTAGATATTTAATAAACAAGGTTGTAGTAGGTAGGTCTATCATTAGATGGTTACTGTTGTTAAAGGAATTTGATGTTACTATCAAAGATAAGCCTAGGAAAGATAATGTTGTTGCTAACTTTCTTTCCAGAATTGTACTACAGGATGATCAAGAACCAGTGGATGACAAGTTTCCAAATTAGTATTTATTTGGAATATTAGTTCATCCACCATGGTTTACTAATTTGGAAAATTATCTAGTAACAGGGAAGTGCCCAAGTCACTTCAGTCAAAAACAAAAAAAGTGGTTAATTCATGAAAGTTATAGATTTCAATGGATTAATGGTATTTCATCTAAATTATGCCATAATCATGTTTTACATAGATGTGTAGCTAAGTTGGATGTTTATGATGTGGTGCATACCTTTCATCATGAGCCTAAAGGAGGACACTATTTGGTGGTAAGGTTAGTTCATAAGGGAGTTGGCTATTTTTGGCCATCAATGACAAAGGATGTCTCATTCTTTGCAAAGCACTATGATGAATTCCAGAGGATGGGAAGACCCACCTCGACAATGGAGATGCCATACCAGCTACAAATAGTTCTAGAAAGATTTGAAAAATGGGGAATAGATTTTGTGGGACCTATTGATCCACCTTCAAAAGGCCAACATTATATACTTGTTTGTACTGATTATACAATAAAATAGGCTGAAGTAAAAGCATTACCAACAACAAGAGAAGATAGAGTTGCATATTTCCTATATAAACATATCCTTCAATGATTTGGTGCACCAAGAGAGATTGTCTTAGATCAAGAGCCATGGTTTCTATTGAAAATGATGGAAACCTTTCTGCAAAGGTACCAGATGACCCATAGAAAATATTCACCATATCACCCATAGGTGAATGGATAGGTTGAAGTCACTAAATGAGAGCTAGAGAACATCTTGACAAAAACTATTTATGTAAGGAAAATAGACTAGGCAGAGAGATTAGAAGAGGCAGTATGGGCATATAATACCATGTGGAAGACAACAAATTGGTTCTCCTTATTAACTAGTGTATGGAAAGAAACCAGTTATGTCAATTGATTTTGAATTAAGAACACTAAAAACTGCAATGGAAGTTGGGATTGATCTACCAAAAGTAGAGAAAAGAATAATTTTGTAGCTTAATCGGCTTAATGAAATGTGAATGGAGGCACTTCTGCATATAGAAGTGATTCAAAAGGAAAGGAAGGAATTACATGATAAACATATTGTGTCTAGACAGTTTAAAGCAGGAGATTGGGCATTGTTATTTGACTCTAGATTTGAAGAGTTTAAGGGGAAGTTCCATACAAGATGGTTAGGACCCTATGAGATTGATCAAGTATTTCAAAATGAAGTTTCCTAGTTAATACCAATTGATGGAGAAAAGAGAGTTATGCTTGTGAATGGTCATCATCTAAAAACATATCATAAGCCTACATCAAAGGAAGAATTTTTAGATGATCTACAATAGAAAATTGAACATTTTCTCATGGAAGATATTTCTTCCATGAGGAAAGATATTTAAAAAATTTGAAGAAGGCATGAATAAATTGGGTAAATTGAAAACCAGCAAATGGCAGTTTACCTTGAGAAAAATGGAAGTAAATTGAAAACCAACAAATGGTGGTTTGTTTTCCACCAAAAAAAAATAATGACTGAAAACCAAAAATGGCAGTCTATCTAAGTTAACTTCTAAAAGCTCCTAAAGGCTCCTGAAGATCCTGAAGAATGAAGACTCTAAAGACTCTTTTTTGCTTGATACCTCTTGAAAAGATCCTAAAGACTCCTAAAGTTCCAAAGCTCCTGAGAGCTCCTGAAGACTCCTGATGAACCCCTGAAGGCTCCTGAAGAACTCAAAAGCTCAAAATAAATTAAGGTGCGCATTTAATGTAAATATTATTTTTCAAATATTATTTACTAAGGTAGTTAGGCTAATTTAAAATAGGTAAATATTTGTGAATCTAGACATCTCCACCATACTGTTAATTAATAATGGTAATAAATGACTTTTAATCATTTTAAAAAGCGATGGATTGTTGATGTGAGGAATGATGTGAAATTGGATAATGTGAGTCAATGATAATGGATCTTTTGATGAATCGCATGTCTTTTCAAAATCCTCCCAAGTACATGCTGACATGTGTGAAGAACGTTGCCAACCTTTTGAATTGAATTGCGAACTTCAAATTTTGGCATGTGAATCATCCGGAGCAGTAAGGAAAATTAATGAAGTAATGGCACGTCATGTCATTTTCAAAATTGGCTACTCCCAAATCAAGAAAAATCATTCCACATTTTTAGTAAGTAATTCAGTCTTCCAATAAAAGTTTGTTATTTCATAGCTTTGCCATTGTTGATAGAGAGAGATGGGGAATAAGAGAAATGCTAAGCCAGAGAACTTCAATCTTGATTCAGAAACTAGAATATTGTTAGAAGAAGTTGGGTGGCTGAATTTTGTAATGCAGTATGAAGGTTTCTAGCCATAAATGGTTGAAGAATTTGTGAGAAACTTCAATGTAAATGTCACCAGGGTGAGGGGAGAGATAATTGAAGTCACCCCAAAAATTATAAGTAAAATTTTTGGAATCCCAGCTGAGGGAAAACTAATTAACAAAGGTCGGGTTAAATTTGAGAAATTGGTGGCTGCATTTCACCAGAAGCCAAAAAGAAGGCTAGAAATTCAAATGCATAAAGGAGACCAGCGCAACATAGCTCGTAACAGTTTGGATGAGCCTTAGAGAACTACTGAAATGTGGCTCATGAAGTTCTTCACCTGTGAAGGATAGTATGGCACAATATTGGGTCTAGGAATGGGGCTATTAAAACATTTGAGGCATGGTTAGACAAAACCTTATGCTAGGATAAATTTGTCAATGTTCTTGTTTCAGAAAATTTCTTCCATGATTTGAGAGTAAAAGCTAGGGGAGAATCTTCTATAAAATACTAGGGATTGATACACTTGATAATTAAACACCATTTCTTAAAAAAAGGAACTGGGAAATAGCGCTGGTTAGAATTCTTATCTACACCTATAGAAAAGCCAAAAGGAAAACCCACAAGGGGACTCACAGCTAAAAATTCAAGAATTAAGAAAGGGGAATCTTCTAAGAAAACGGGAAAATAAAATCACAATAATTCACTAGGGTAGGCGGTACTAGTTCCAAAAAGAGGAGGAAAGAAGTACATGTGGAAAGCCCTAGCCATGTTGAGACCATAATGTCCACCCCTGAAAAGACACCTTTAGTTCAAACCCCTATTTTAGAAAGCCCAAAAGAAGTTGTTGTAGGGCATGAAGAAACATGTACCTCTGTACAATTTCCTAAGAATGAAGATACCTATACCCCTATACAATCTCCTAAGTGACCTCAAAGTCCCCCTAAAGGCTCATTGCTGACTCCTAAAGAAAACCTAGTTTTTGAAGTCCACAACTCTGCTGAAGAGTTTGATGCACAATTTGAAGAGCAAGAAGCCTTTGAAGAATTTGAGCAAGAAGAGACTATGAGATCCCCTTCACCTACTCCACAATATGAGAAAAGACAAGGGAAAGAGCCATTAATTGAAGAAGGACCCCATGAAGAATTAAATGAAGAGGAATTAGAGATTGGGGAATTATTGAGGACTATGAAAATGTCCCATTTAGAGGCTAAATTGGGACAAGAAAGGAAAAATATGCACTTCCTTGAGGAGAAATTAAGAAGAAAGGAAGAATAATTGCAACAATATTTTAGCAAAACCTAGGAAATGGAAAAGCAAGTTGAACAAAATGAAGCAAGGTTTAGAGAACAATTGAGTAAAACAAAGGATGCCCTGCAACAAGCCAATGTACAAGCACTAGCAAGTGCTGAGGAAATTTCAAAATTAAAAGAAGAGTTGCAACAAAAGGAAGAACAGTTAAAATAAAAATCTATGCGATTTTATGCACAAGAAGCCTCTACTTCCACGACTCCTCCACAATACCTTGATTTTCCTTCCATTATCCCTAATATTCCTCCCATTCCATCAGATATTCCTCATTCGGCTTAGCCTAGATATCTCTCATTGATGGCCTTGAAATATAAAGAAGAAAATAAAGTGTTAAAAGAGCAGGTATAAAATTTAGAAAAAGAAAATAATGAGATCGAGAGGAGACTTGAGCAAGTAGCAGAGATCAATTATGCAATGCTTTCCATGAGAAGACCAGCTGAAATGTATGCTTTGTTTCTCAAAGAGAAGTTTCTAGAATGGAAACTAAACCAATTATTAGTAGGAAGAAGCCTAGACTACCATACAAATCATGATTTTCTAAAGGATTACTTTAATAGCCACCCTAACATTCAAAATTTCAAGTGTGAGTTTTACCATCATGGATTATTAATGGGAGACAATGATGACTCAATGTTGAATATTTATGTCGGTGAGCTTCAAATTAAATCATTTGTCTCTTTAATGCAAAATCAAGTGGAATGGTCAAATAGAATGGATAAATACAAGGAGGCTAGAGAAGGTATGGGTTACCAATGAGACCCAAAATTCCTCATGTTAAAGATTATATCAAGGCTATAAGATTAGTGGTAAGGCTAAATCAAGTTAATCCCCTCTATGTCTCAAACTTATTTGATAGTATTGTTGTGTTCCAAAATATTGAAGGAACACTCCCCCCTTTAGCACTACAGTCCTGCAAGGAAAGGTACCATCTCATTCCAAAAATAGTCAGAAGGGAACCAATAAGACCAAATAATATCAGTTGGAGTTTAGTCAAAGTCAGGCATGCCATCACCTTGATCCAACAATGGAAATAATTTTTGGTCGACATGAGATTTAGAATGCTAATCATTATTATGCCAGCGCCAAAGCTCAAGGAAACAAAAAATATACCAACTAGAGTAATAAGACCATGGTTTGAAAAGCTAAGGAAAAACTCTAGCTTTGCACTCAATACCAGATTACCAAAACAGTGCAAGGAAGTTGTATTTGATTGTTACACTTGGATGGAGGCACTGAACAAAGAAAGAGAGAACACCATAATTCTGGATGAAGAACCATGAGGGCATGGTCCAGAGCAAGTAGGGGATAAATGATGGGAGATTTGAAATACTTTCATTTAAAGCATTTTATGTTTAAAAAGACTTGTTATAGTCAATTGACATGACTGGCGGTAGACTTTAAATTAACATATTTGATTATTTTAATTTATGCTTCACTAATTTAGTGGATATATTTGAAGAAATAGCTTATTTTAAATGCATTGATTTATGGCGATTTTGAATGAGATAATTATGTTGTGTTGATCTTTAGTACAATAATTGCTATCCTTTTCTTAAGAGTTTTGAACATGGCATCTTAAAGGTTGATGATATGGTTAAACTCTCTATTTAATCATGATGAATAACTACACCATAGATGAGCCCTACTAGATGATGAGTCACTCAAGTTTGAATCAATTTCTTTATAGTCAATTATGGAACTTTTACTTCTAGTGACAGTCTGGCATAGTTCTGGAATAGTTCTCTTTAGTCCACTATAGTTTTTTTTTAGTTTTAGTGTAATCATTAGTTGGTTGCCATAGGTCATGGTAGTTAACACCATGTTAGAATATAATAATGATATTATTATAAATATCCATGTGTTAGTTTTAGTTAGGAGTTAGATAATTTTCAATCAGATTTTGTAATCACAATCAATACTTTGTTCTGCATTCTACTTTTGATCAATGAGAAGGAAAGAAAGAAGTTAATCAAATCACTGTGTTAAGGGATCTTACCTCAGGAAGAGTAGGGCCCGCTCAAACTTTGGAATGATCTTATATTGGTATTTTGTTAAGTTATGATATTTGCTGGTTCATTAGTATTAATTATGAATTAGATGTTAGTTTTGAATTGTTAAAATGTCACATCATCTTCCAAATTAGTGAATGTTAAATCTAGATCATTATTTCCGCTCAAATTATCTCTCAAGTTTTAGTTTGTTCTAGTTCTAGATTAATTTTTTAGAATGGTTAGATTCATATGATAGAATCGTTATATTGAATTGTTATAATCATTATAATGTTTCTCAGATTAATCAAATTTAGATGTTGTTCAAAGTATCTAAATTGGTGTTTATCTATTAAGTTTTATTGAAGCAATGTTAAGAATTTATGGAAAGATGAAGTTGGAGTTTGTTGAAAATATGTTCATGGATATTAGTTATTATGCCTTCTAAAATAGTCCTCATTTCCTTGCAATTCATTTCTACTCTTAAATTAGTGTTTAAATTCTAGCAATTAATTATGGATTTCTTTTAAAGAAAAATAGAATTAAATTGCATTTCGTGTTTTAGGTTAAGGATTAAAGTAATCATTAATTATCTCCATGAATTCATCCAAATCGAGTTTAATAAAGTCAGAAATAAGTCAACAAAATTTTAAATTAGAAAATAAGATAGACTTAAACCTTAGGAATCAGTCACTATAATTTATCTCCTAAGAGCTCCTCAAGAGATCCCAAGAGCTCCTGAAAGATCTTGAAGTAGCAAAAATGATACTTGAAGTCATTATTTATAGTGAAAAACCCCCCAAAAGAAATTGTGACAACTAAACTTATTGCATATTGCTCTAAGACACACCTGATTCAATAAATAATTGATTAATTGATGCATGTTGTGACATCAACGACCTTTCCCATCATTCACTACCATTATCTGTCCTCAAATTTATTTATTTTGTCTAGTTTGTAACTCAACCATTGCTTTAAATTCGTTAAATCTATTGAAAAACTTTATATTCACTCTTTATAGAATACATCCATGTCCTACTGTAATCACCAATAAATGAAACATAATATGTGGATTTACCAATTGAAAGACCTTCTATATGACCAAACACATCAGAATGAATAAGATCCAAAACACCACAAGATTTATGAGAACTCAAGTAAAACTAAAATAAGTTTTGTTTTCCATAAATCCAATGCTCATAGAAATCAAATTCAAGATTACAATTAGACAAACCTTCAATAAGTTTTTTATTTTTCAATGTCCTTAGATGCTTTTCTCAATTGTGTCCAAGCTTGTGGTGCCATAATATAGTTTTTTTTTGCATGTAACTTTGATTCACAAGATGAACCACCCTTGGGTACTACATACGAATGAATTTGCACCCCTTGGGAAAATTCCCGTTTCACATACCTTCACCATAGAAAATCAAATCTGAAGGAGAAATTCCACATCACCCACCTACCCTCCATCCACTTGGCATTTTTCCTGTCTATCAGTGAGGGAATATTTTTAGGGGATGAACATGTAGTGTGCAAACATCTACATGATGCATTACCATCCCTAATGGATTCCTATGTTTGAAGTTGGCAGAGGCATTACACACTCGATTGGGGTCAAATTTTTATGTCCCTCTTTGACCAGAAACAACAAATTCATCTCATCCCACCTTCAAAAACATTCTTCATTCATTCATTCCATCTTCTAGCAACTCTCTAGACATTCAATCACTTCATCTTTTTTTTTCACTTCTAATCTCAAGTAGCATTCTAGCATTCTATTGTGAGCATTGCAATAGCTTTAGGTACTCCATCAACTCCACATTGCAAGTGTGAGGTAGTCATAGAAGTCTGGGCTTAAAATCTTTCAAGACCTCCCTTAATCACCATTGTGGCTATGGTGACTTTTCCAAGTCCAAACCTTGCATTCACCCTCCATTTCCTAGTGAGATTTTGGTTGGAGGTAGTAACACTTCATCCCTCTCCTTTGTGATTTGATAGAGTATAATAGTATTGTTTTGTAGTGTTCATTTCCATCTTTTCTTTCCTTTATTGTACATTCTACTATGTTTCTTTTTGGCTATCCATGGAGGTGGAAACACGAAAAATGGGGGTCTGACTGAGTCAGGCCCCTATATAGCCCAAATAATTATCCCCTTATTGTTTTTGTGTAGGTGAATGTGCGCATGGAGCTAGCTAGCGAACTGGAACTTTTGTAAGATTATCTTCATCACCATAGCTTTTATTTACTTGCTTTATCATCTCTGTCTCTATTTTTGTACTTTATTTTTCTATTTTTCCCATTAAAGTCAACTAGATAGGTTTTCAATAGGCTTCTTGGTAGTTTCCACCATATTTCCTATTTTTTCCATACAAATACCACTACGCTATCATTCCAAAACTGCACTATTGTCATCAGATAGAGAGTTGTCTAAGGTGCATTAATGACTCCAAAAACCAACTTACCTAGCCTAAACCTTAGATTAGGGTCTATAGAGTGACAAAAGTTCTACATAGTTCTCTTCATTCTCAATCTCCATCCCTTTAGAGTGAGGTAAGTTAGGGCATACCCATTTGTCTATGTTGAGGCTTTTCCCTCATGCCTTGAGATTGTTGTAACCCTAAATGTTGTGAAGGTTTATGAGCATCACAACCTAGTCTATTAATTTTGATTACATTGTTAGAAGAAGCGTGTGACACTTATCGATGGAGAAGAGGAAGGTAACTTCTAGCTTCACCTCCAATTTCTCCACTAGTTTAGCTAATGAGTTTACCACTGGTTTTCTTGTGGGCTTCACTAATAAGATGGGTTTCATAGATGAGACCACTTGAATTCCTACTCCTCTAGCATCCCCTATGGCTTTGTTCATGGATTAGTAAAAGTTTGTGCATCTCCCTATGGAAAACCTTTTCGACACTGGATAATAGAGTGGAAAACCATATGAATCATTTGGAGAAAGTGCCAAACATGGCAAGAGTTGCTAGGCTTACTAGTGAAGTGAAACTTTTGTTATGAAAGGATTAGACAGGCATAGAATTCTTATGTGGCCTTGCCAATCTAATTGAAGCTTATGTCCCTTCGTGTAAGACTAGATTGGGTACTATGTGGGGGGAAGTGCTTGATACTTGTGAAAGAAAAATAGGTGTTTCCTTGCATACCACATCTATATACATAGCTGAAATGGGCCCCTCGATTAGTGTCTCTTCTTCTTCTCAAAAACCCCCCACTATCAAGGTGATTAAAACACCCCTTGGATTCAGTTTCACCCCTCCCACTTCCCTTGAAAGTGGGGGCCCTAGTGGAATGAGTGGTAGTGGTTCCAGTAGTAGAGCGGGCGCTAGTAAAGGTGGCTTTGGTGGAGGCCATGGAGGTGGCTCCAGTGGATGTCTTGTTAGTGTTGGCCCTAGAGGTGGTTCCAAAGGTGGTGCTAGTGGTGGTGGTTTTGGAGGCTCCACTAGTCCTTTGTTATCTATTGACCCTATTTTAGATGTCCTTTAGAATATGGGTCTTATGCAAAACCAACTAGAAAGTCTCTCCTAGGTCTCTACCCAACCTATCTTTCAACCCTTTTTCTAACATAGACCATTGTCAATGACAATCCTAAGTACTCCATTTCAACAAGGAATGGAGATTCCCAAATTTGAAAAGTATGGAAGAAAAATGAATCCACAAACATAATTCTCTACCTTCAATGCCATGTGTACAAACTTCTTTGACTACAATGCATTGATGGAAAATTTATTCCCTCAATCTCTTAAGGATACAATTCTTGAGAGGTACTATTCCTTACCTAACAACTCTATCTTCTCATCTGATCAACTTGTAAATCATTTTCTCTGATAGTTCCAAGCCAACATTAGACTAAAGATGACCTTTTCAAATCTCATCTGATGCAAGCAAGGGGATAATGAGAAAATGACTGATTTCATAGTGTGGTACGAAGCTCTCCTTTCATAGATCTCGTACCTGCTATTTGATTTTGATGTGTAGTAGGTGTTCATAGGGAACCTACAGAGACCTTGGGAGGAAAATTTTTCCCTTATGAAATACTCTTCTTTCGCACATCTGTGTGCGGCATTGCAAGAATACTAGCAGACAAAAATTTAGTTCAGGGCATCCTCATCATACTCCCATTCAAAAGGAAAGTCTATTTTATGGATCACAGGAAAAGGATAGGATATTGCAAATGTAGTAGGGTCATAATGAATGATAACGACCTGAGACACAACAGAAAATTCACAAAGTTAGAGAAATATTACTCTTCCATCTTGTAGAAGTTGTTGAAGGATAAGATCATAACCTTGGAGAACCCTAGACCTCTCAAGGAACCCTATCCAAATTGGTACAATGCAAATTCCTTCTATCAATACCATCGAGTTAACAAACATGATACTAAACATTGTATGCGCCTACATCACAAGATACAAGAGTGCATCGAGGATGGTACTATTCATCTCGATGGGAGTAAACAAACTACAAATAAATTAGTGGTGAAAGATAATAGTGAGTTGCAGATATACAAAGACCCAATTTTTTCTCATTCTGCTAACTTAATTATTGATCCCTCTGATTCTATCACTTAACCCTTGGCATACGTTAACAATTACTCTACATAGTATGTGACCAACTCACTAGACATGAAATTCACCTCATAGTATATTCCCTTGAACAACAAGCCTTCTCCCCTCTACATTCCCACTTGTCTCAATGGGAACATTGTGACATGAGTCTTAGTTGACCCTATGAGCCAAGTGAATGTGATCATGGAGGAGACATTGTGGTTGAATTCACTATAGTGGGAGTATGAAGAAATAAAGTCTATCATATGTACACATGATGACCTTTCTCTCAAGCCATATGGATCAATAACTCTATTTTTCCTAATTGGACCTAGGGTTGTGGACACAATCTTTGATGTTATTCCAAAATCGGACTTGTTCAAGGTGAATTTAGGCATACCTTAGCTAGCTTCCATGAATGGAATCACTTATGTCATCCATAAGTGTGATAAATTCTCCCACAAAGGTATTGTGCATGTGGTACATGACATTAGATACTATCCATTAGTAACCCATGTGGGCTACTCATTAGATCATTTTTGGCCCTCCCCAGTCACTCTGCTTCCCCCAAGAATAGACCTACTTTACAAAAACTATGTGAAGTACAAGACTAGGGGCAAAGGATAGCGGAATTTGACCCTTCCAATAGTGCAGCAGTAAGCTACCTCCTCTTCTCAAAAGGGAAAGGAGAGGCATGCCAATCCTTAGGGTGCCTCTTTTTCTCATCTTTCTGAAGAATATTTTTCAATGAATACTCTTGGCTTTTATATGAGAATTCAAATGGTTCCTACTTGGCATAAATCTAATATTAGGATGTTGAACTTCCCTACTGTGCCTCCTAGACCTTGGCTTTATCTGTATGGTAGAAGATTCCCCATGGGGAATCCTCTATGACTCAACCTCCATGGCCTCCCACCATTCCTACTCCTAAAGCAATGAACAAGAAGAGGCCCACTACCAATGCACTAGAATTGACCCCCACCATTGTCTCTCAAACTCTTCCTCTTGCTCTCATTTAGAAGTCTGACCCTTCATAAAAAATGGCTATGATGGACACACCTATGGCTGAGTATGAGCTTTTTTTCCCTTCATAGCTCCCAACCTATAGCTCAAAGAGTCATAGAAACCACATTGTGCATGAGCACAAGTGTCGACGAAAGGCTCTAGTGGTTGAGTAGGATACTTTGCAGAAGAAGGAAGAGGAGATGACCATCCCTACTTTAGGGCCCTCTACTGTGTCCTCCTTTCTCCTCCCCTCTTCTTTCATTTAATCAAATTCGGTCTCTCTTCTAGCTCCTATCATGAGTGTGAATGTGTCTAACCCTAAAATGGTGCAAGTTTTTATTGCTCCTTCAGTTGAGTTGCCCCTATTCATGTCCCTTCTAGATATCTTGTTGTTCCCTAAAACCATGGACATGTTGAATACCTTGATGGTGTCCATTGTGGCTTTCTCCTTCTCCTCTCCACCTCTTGCCTCATCTATGGGGAGTTCACATCCCTTGATAAATAAAAAAGAGAAGGTTGGACCTTCTATCAATGGAGGGCATAAGAGGAGCCCACCTTCTCCAAAGGGTGGTCCTATGTTAGCTTGTTCCATTTAGGTGATGAAACAAGTTTTGGCTTCTCTTGAGCTTTTCACCACTCTCAAGTCATTTGGTGAAAAAAGTGGTGAATCTCACATGCATTCCTCTCCTTCCATTGAGGTATGACATGAAACTCCTATAAATTGCATGTTCAACTCTTTGGACAAAGTTTTAGCCTTGCTGGTAGTCTTCGCGAAATCACTGAACATAGCTCCAAAAGAGTCGAGCAAAGAAGACCTTTCAGGGATTCTCCCTTAGCCCTTGTTTTGGGAGGGTTGAAATACCCTCCCCTTAATATTCCACCATTGTAGGCTCATCCTCCTTCCCCTTATAATCATCTAGATTTGGAAGTAGATGACCTCTTGGTCAATGAGTGTTAGGGGGAGACATCTTCTTTATCTCTAGATTAGATGTGTGTGTTGTGATGTGTTCCCTTTTTATTGTGTTATGTGTTCTTCGATGACCCTTATAACCCTTGTTGGTGCTTGGATATAGTAGTGATTTTGTGTTGAAAACCTTCTTCTATTTGTATCACCATTCTTCCTTTGTTATGTTTTTTGACTTTCAAAACATTCGGGATGATGCAAAGTGTTGCGGGCATCCTTCCATGATCCAATTTTTATTTTTTATTTTTTCTTCTCATGAATTCTTCACATGGTCTGATATAGTAGGGGGTTGATGAAAATTCATTTATATACTATTATTCTACTTATATATTTATGAGCAGCTTTGACCCCTAAATGTCAGATCACCCTTGTGTATCTTATTCCTTATGTTGCTTTCTCTCTTTCACTCTTTTCTTATATCTCTCTCTTCTTTGCTTGAGTTTTCCCTCACATGTGTGAAAACGACATTTCTATGATACTTCAATTGTCAAAAAATGCATTCATTTCCAAGAAATCTTTTCTTGAAAATCCTTGCAAACCTTTTTTCAAAAATTGCATTCTCGACTTGGACCCCTAGCGGAACTTGTTTCCTTTATCATTAGTTTCCAAAGAAACAACTTGAGAACTTTCCTTTGAGGTGGCAGTAGAATTTTCTTTCGGGAGAAGACTTGAGCTTTCCCTTGTGAGGTGGCATCTACTTCCATTCGAATTCCTTGATGAAGTGAACATATTTTGAAAGGATTCCTCGAAGTTGAATTGATTTGAGAAAAAAAAGTCTCTTTTACACTTTTAGATAGCACGTCCCTTGCATGGACCCCTTTTCTTTTGAAGGGTCCTCAAGGGACCCCTTTGAAATCCTTTCAACTTTTTGATTGTCTGCATGAATATCTACTTGTTTTCCTGCATGGCTACTTGTTCTTTTTTGACTTGTTTTATCTGCAGATTAACATGTTCCTTCACAAGTGCACCTGTGGAGCCACTTTCTATTTTGAATTTGCAGAGTTCCCCTTCATTAGGATTCCTTCATGAGAGAGAACTTGGGGGTTTCCTTCTTATAGGTCTATAGGCCACAGTAAGGTGCTTACTTCATGGGGCTTCCTTCATGAGAGAGAACTTGGGGGTTTCCTTCTCACAGGTCTATGGGCTTGTGAGATGCTCTTAGCTTGTAGGATTTGTCCATCATTGGTCTGAGGGACTTCAGTGTACTTTGTGAAACTTCATATTTTTGTGGAGCTATGGATTCCTTTTGTTCAAAACTCCTTAGGGAGAGTACCTATGGTGTCCTTTCCCTACCATGCACTTCTGAGTTTTCTAGATTGTGTACTACTTCCTCGATGGTTTAGGTATACATTTATAACCCTTCGATCTAATTTCTTGAACACTCATTGATATTCGTGATCACTAAAGTGGGCAAAAAATGTATAAGAGAAAATTTGCACCCTTTGGGGAAAATTTCCCTTTCACATACCTTCACCTTAGAAAATCAATTCCGAAGGAAAAATTCCACATCACCCACCTATCTTCCATCAACTTGGCATTTTTCTTGTGTGTTGATGAGAGAATATTTGTTAGGGATGAATGCACAACACATAGATGTATGTGTGGCATGTTTCCATCCCTAAACGGATTCCTATGTCTAAAGTTGGTAGAGGCATTATACACTAGATTGGGCTCAAATTGTAATGTCCCTCTTTGACCAAATGACTCAAAAATGGTAGATTCTTCTCATCCCACCTCCAAAAACATTCTTCATTCATTCATTCTATCTTTTATTGACTCTCTAGACATTCAATCACATCATCTTCTTGCAATTCATTCACTTCTTCACTCTTAAGTAATATTCTAGCATTCTATTGCAAGCATTGCAGTAGCTTTGGGTGCTCCATCAACTCCACATTGCAAGTGTGAGATCATAGAAGTGTGGGCTTGGAGTCTTGTGAGAGCTCCCTTCATCACTTCTACAACTATGGTGACTTTTCCAAGCCCATACCTTGCATTCTCCCTCCATTCACTAGTGAGCTTTTGGGTGGAGGTGGTAATGCTTCATTCCTCTCCTTTTTAATTTGATAGAGTAGCATAGTATTATTTTGTAGTGTTCATTTCTATTTTTTCTTTCCTTTATCACACATTCTACTCCATTGATTTTTCGATGTTTGTGGAGGTGGAAACACCAAAATGGGGGTTTTACTAAGGCAAACCCTATACAATTTCCACTTCTTGTTTGTGTGTAAGTGACCATGCGTGTGGAGCTAGTTGGAGAACTAGTGCTTTTGTGATATTATCTTCATCACCCTAGCTTTCATTTACTTGATTTATCATCTTCATATTTATTTTCTATATTTTCTTTTACTTTCCTATTAAAGTCAATTGGTTAGGCTGTTAGTAGGTTTCTTGGTAGTTTCTATTGTATTTCCTATCTTTTGGTCATATGGATGCTAACACACTAGAGAGACACCAACACACCGTGTTGTCATCCTAGTACTACATTGCTTTCCTTGGACAAAGAGTTGTCTGAGGGCAATACCAACTCCAAAAACCAACTTTCCTATCCTAAATGTGAGATTTGGGTCTATAGAGTGATAGAAGTGCTACATAGTGTTCTTTGTTCTCAATCCCCATCCCATTAGAGTGAGGTAAGTTAGGGCAGCCCTCCACTCTTGGCTCTTTATGACCTAAATCCTTGACGTGGTTGGTCCCTCTCTCTTACAAGCACCCAAAATCCTTGACCATCTGCTAAAGGTGAAACCCTCACTTCTTGTATAGTCTTGCTTTTAACAAAAGTACTATTGCACTCATCACTGCTTGCATCAATCTTATATAATGTACCATATATGTAACCTTTATCAATCATCATAGAACTTTTTACCATCTTGCATCCTACATTAGAAAATACTATCTACACACCTGCATCTATTAGTTTTCTCACAGATAAAAAAATTTCATGCTAAACTAGGGATATGCAAGACACCATTAATACTTCTTATTCTACAATCGAAAAATTTGATTTTAACTTTACCATGACCAATAATGTCTAAATGAGAATCATCACCCAAGTACACCTTACCTACATAAAATTATTCATATTTAGAGAACCAATCTCTATTAAAGGTCATTTGGAAATATGCACCTGACTCAATTAACCATGCATCATTACCTACACGAGTTGCCAAAGATGCAATGGAAGTGTCACCATCTTCCTTCTTGGACTCAAAATCATAATAAAATTTCTTCTTTTTCTTCTTATTTTCTTCTTTGCAGTCCTTACGAACATGTCCAGGCTTACCATAGTTCCAACAACTAACTTTGGACTTTCAAGGAGACTTAGATGTCCCCTTGGACTTATATTTTTCATGCTTCTCATTATTCTTACCTTTTTCCTTAGGTCTTCCACAAAAATTTAGGGCCTCCTTGGAACTAATGGATACCTTCCTCCTCATCTCTTCAAAAATTAAAGAACCCACCACATCTTCAGTCTTAGATATAACATAAATACTCTCAATACCCATAACAAGAGAATCCCATGAATCAGGCAAAGAACAAGAAGTATCTGAAATTTCTCTTCCTCATCCTTTTTGACACCAACTAATGCCAATTGATCCACTAGCATATCTATTGCTTCTAGTTGGTCTATAATTTTTCTACCCTCTTCCATTCTCAAGAAATATAATTTCCTTAAGAAAATCTTGTTCACTAAAGATTTGGCTTGATACATCTCACCAAGCTTTTTCCATAGTTTTTTGTGTAGAGGTCTCTTAATAAAAATTTATTAGAAAAAATTCCACCAAGCATAATCTGATTAAACCCTTGGTGTTATAGTCACTAACATCATACTAAGTAGCCTGGGTAGGATCTGCAGGCCTTGAAACATTCTCATCAACAACATCCCACAAATCTTGACCTATCAATAGATCCACCATCTTTAGCTTCTACATTTCAAATTTATTTCCAAAAAAATTATCCACCTCTATTCTCCCCAATGAACTTTCCATTTGAAAATTCTTGCAACAAGATCACAACGTGTCTTCTGCACTAGCTCCCACTCAAATCTTTATTAGTTAAGAAAACCAAACAACTCACAACTAAAACCAAAGGTCATCAAGATCTGATTCCAATTGTAAGGAATCTAAGGTAGGCAAACAACTTGCTATACTAATCTTGAGAGGAGAATACTACAAAAATTTTACAGATCTTTATAGTTATGAAAACTTAAACAAAAATAGACATCAATATCATGCATAACCTAACATGGTGATTTACGTGGGGAGAATCCTTTCAAGAGAAAAACCCCACACTCCAAAACTCACCCAATATATTATTTAGAAATTAAAAATATTACAATATACTTGTAGAGAAAGCTTCTCACATGAGTAAGTACAAAAAGATGGGTCCCAAAAAGGGAGTTTAAATGGCCATTTTTCTTTTTTGAAATCAGGAAATACTTACCTTGGACATGAAATTGAGGATAGTTACACTTAAAATTTTGAGATGAACAAAAAAATGATCAAAGTGCTTCGATTCTAATTTCTAAACTACTAATTTATTTTGAAAATGGTTGAGATTAAGGGGTTCAAAAGAGGGATGTACAGAAATTGGTGTTTTTTTTGTCAAAAAAACATAACATAGTAACTCTTGTATGTCCCTAGCATGGTGAACTTTTTTGTATTTTAAAATCACTCTAGTGAGAAATTAGCTAATAGTATGAAGTTGATGCACAATTTTTTTAATAATTTTTTAATGAATATTTGATTTTTTACTAACTTTCTAAGTGGACACTTCCTGAAAAAGTGAATTTTGGCCATGCTACCCCTACAAATTTTGGAAAATAATTTTTTTTTTTTTAATTTTTAGAATGAAGTCTACTTTCTAAAAATTTAATTTATTTTAAATTTAAATAAATGGTTAACTTATAACAAAAAAAACACCAAACATTGCTTTTTTTCCAAAAGAGAGACACAAACAAAAGAAATTGTGGATGAAAGGCTTAATTGTCAAAAAGTGAAAAAAATTACATTGCTGGATAACTACGAGAGAACCTAACATTACCTAGGTGTTCGATTTGCTGGACATTGAACCATGTGCAATCTTGACATTGAGCATGAACTTGATTATGTGAAATATTGTATACTTTGTAAAAACATGTCTTTGGTCTTTGGGAATTCTCTCCAAGCCTTTGGGTTGGTATTCCAAGTCAAATACCAAGCCCAAGGCTTGGGGATTCCCAAAGAAAGATATAAAAAAAATCGAGTTATATCTTAGTTTTCACATTTTTTTTGCGTTTGTGAGGGACATTTCTAGAAAGACATAATGCGAGCATGGTATAATGTGCTATTGCTTGATTTATGCTAAATGCTACTATATTGAATGTATACTTATATATTTGTATGTTTGTATGTCATGTATGTATGTATGTATGCATGCTTGTATGAATGTATGTATGTTTGTATATATCAATGCGTGTAGATATTATATGTATGCCTATATGTATGTAAGATTGTATCTACACATGTACATGTATTCTTGTATGTATGTAAGATTGTATGTACATATGTATTATTCTTGTATGCATGTAATTATGTGTATATTTATATATGTCTTTAGAGGGAGGGAGAACTTTAAGAGAGAGAGAATGTCTAGAGAGAGGGAGAGGGGGTGGAAGTGAGAGTTTAACAGAGAGGGAGTGGGAGAGAAGGGGTTGGAGTGAGAGGGATAGAGGGAGAGAGTTTTGGAAGATAGTCAGTGCTCCCCTCGAGATTCATGACATGGCTTAACTGCTTCTCATGGATCTGTTAGCTTTCATAGTTGTATCGGGCATTAACAAGTTGATCTTTTGGTGTAACGACAATTATGTTTCCAAAAATTGGTATGAAAGCCAAAGGTTTCGGGTTAGAATCCCCTCGGGTAATGTTGAGGGGGAGATTGTTGGAAAATAGTCAATTCTCCCCTCAGGATTCATGGCATGGATTAATTGCCTCTTGTGGATCCGTTAACTCTCTTAGTTGTATCAGGCATTAATGGGTCAATCTTTTGGTGCAACAAAAATTGTGTTTCCAACAAAGAGAGAGGGGGGAGGGAGAGAAAATTGAGAGAGAGGGAGATAGAGAGGGGGGGAGAGAGATATGAAGAGAAATACAGAGTTATGTAGGTAGAGTGCCAAAGGGAGAGACTTGAGAGTGTGATGAGGCTGAGAGGGAGAGACTTGAGAGATAGTTTGTGAGGGAGTCTGGGAGAGAGGAAGTGGGAGAGAGATGGAGTATGAGTGAGAGACATAAGAGAGGGAGAGGATGTGGGAGGGAGTGAACTAAAAGAGGGAGAGATAGAGGGGGTGGAGTGAGATGGACTTATCTAGGTAGGGTGGGAGGGATAGATAGAGAGAGGGGAGAGAGAGAGATTGACCTAAGTAGGTTTCCAAAGGGAGAGAATTGAGAGAGAGAGAGAGGGTTAGAGGGAGAGACCTGAGAGAGAGAGAAAGAGAGGGAGTGGGAGAGAATGGGAGGGAGATAGAGAGAGATAGATAGAGGGAGTGAGAGAGGGTGGTAGGTATTGATTGAGTGAGAGGTATGTAGAAAGAGGGAGAGGGTAGATAGAGACAATTAGAGAGGGTAGAAGAGTGGGAGGGACAGAGAGGTGAGATGTATAGACAGAGAGAAAGTGATAGGGATTCAGGGTATAGGGTTGAGGGATTAGGGTGGAGGACCTATAGTGTTGATGATTTCTAGGGTATTAGGGTTTAAGGGTTGAGGGTTGATGGATTATGGTTGAGGGTATAGGGCTAAGGGTATAGGGTAGAAGGTTTAGGGTTTAGAGTTAAAGGGTTTAGGTTTGATGGTTTAGGGTTGAAGGTAGAAGGCTTGGGGTATCTAGGCTTGAGGGTATATGGTTGAAGGATTAGGTTGAGGGTCTAATGTAAAGAGTATAGGGTATAGGGGTTGAGGGTTTAAGGTTTAAGGATTGAGGGTTGAGGGATTAATGGTTGAGGGTTGGGAATTGAGGGTTTAGGGTTTAGGGTTTAATGGTTTAGGGTTGAGGGTTTAGCGTTAAGCATTGAGGGTTTTAGGGTTAAGCATTGATGGTTTAAGGTTGAGGGTAGAGGATTGAGGGTATAGAGTTGAGGGATTAGGGTTGAGGGTCCACAGTATAGGGTAGAGGGTATAGGGGTTGATGGATTAGGGTTTAAGGGTTGAGGATTGAGGGTAGAGGGTAGAGGGTTGATGGTTTAGGGATTAGAGTAAAGAATATTCTTGGAATTAAGGGTTTAAGGTTTGATAGATTAGGGTTGAGGGATTAGGGTTTAGGGTAGAGGGTATAGGGTTGAGGGTATAGAGGGTAGAGGGATGAGGGTAGTAAGGGTTTAGGGTTTAAGGGTTGAGGGTTGAGGGTATAGTGTTTAGGGTTGAGTGTTTAATGGTTTAAGGGTTGTTGGTTTAGGGTTGATTGATTAGGGTAGGGCGGGAGGGATGGATAGATAGAGAGATGGAGGGAGATGTGAGATAGAGAGAAGGAGAGAAGAGGAGGGAGGAACATAGATATATGAGGGTTGAGGATCCAATGTATAGGGTAGAGGATTGAGAATTAAGGGTATAGGGTTGAAGACCTATAGGGTTGAGGGATTAGGGTATTGGGTTGAAGGTATAGGGTTGAGTGATTAGGGTATTGGGTACATATGGTTGAAGGATTGGGGTTGAGAGTCCAATTTATAGGGTAGAGGGTATCGGGGTTGAGGATTGAGGGATTAAGGGTTGAGGGTTGAAAAAATGGATTGACAGGCAAGTGGCTTGATTAACGAAACAAGGAGTAACTCTAATCTATGGAGAGCTTGAGGAAGAACATGTAAGTGAACCTGATAGTGGGATAGTTGTTGCCCCAAAAGTAGAGGATTCTCAATCTCCTCTAATTACCAAATCAAGGAAAAGAAAGGAGGTGGTTGAAGATCAGTCTAAACCTTGGGTCTTTTCAAGTAAAGCTTTGAGGGGTAAATCCTCCAAAAGACCACAAACATCAGGTGGTCTCACTGCCACTCGAGAGAACCCGCTCCATGAGGGGGAAGAAATGGAGGTTGAGTATCCAGAATATCCAACCATTGCCTCAACTATTGCTGCCAGTGAAGCTATTGCTATTTCCCCTTCACCTACTTCCCAGACAATGTTTTCCACTTCCCCACCTACGGTGGATATCTCTTTCCACCTTGCTTCCACTTTGCTCGTCATGCAGGTGATGAGAATTGAATCTTATTCTCCCACCACCTCTCTGCTCCCCTCTGCTTCCATTTATCTGACCACTTCTCTTCCACTGGTAGTAGTCACAATTAAAATGCCCCCACTCTCACTTCCAGAAGCCTTCTCTCAACATTTGTAGAATATTCCTCTAGAGCTATTAGAAGCGTTAATGAACCCAACTATTCAAGCTACCTTAGCACAAATTCTTGCAAATATACCCACCTCCACTCTGTTGGAAGTGGATTCACTCTAAGAGGGGGGGTGAATTAGAGTGAAGTAATTTTTAAATTCTTGACTTTGAAGGCACAACAAAACTTTTTACTAGTTTAAACTCAATGTGGTAGACTTGTTTATGCAAGTGTACATCAACATTTAAAATAAGATTGACATGAAACTTGATTAACATTTACAACTCATGTTAAAATCATCATATGATATTGTTCAATTAGAGTGTGAAAAATCTTGAACGTGATTTTGCAACAAAACAACTTTGCCCAATGCACTTTTAATTTTCTTAACATAAGACTTTTTGACTTTGCATGACAACCTTTTGAAATAAGAAAATTTTGAGCATACTAAAAGTAGCAGAGCATTGACTGAATGAGCACATTAACATGAAACAAAATGAGAGACAAATAAAATCACATAACATGAGATTTCCTGAGTGGAAAAATCCTCTTGGGGTATAAAAAAGCACTCACTAAATTTCCTTTTTATTAATAAAATAGTACCAACTCTATAACAATTTGGAGCAACAACTTTGTAACAATGTGCAACACCAACTCCCATAATCTTTTTGAAGCACCAACTTCATCAACCATTCAAAATATTGCAACCCATTAGAACCTCATAACTACAATTATTCTTTTTAGTCATAAAATTACAATAGGATACAAAATGATTTTGCAATAATGATCAACTCAAAACATAATCTATGTAATACAATCAGAGATAAAAACAATATGAGCCCACTCTTCTCTTTTTGCAAAATGATTTCATAATAAGCAATACTCTGTCTAGACAATTTCCTCTCTTCACATCACACACTCTTTTCTGTTTTTGGAAAGATACATATATACAATGTTTGTGAAATGGTTAAACATCTTTGTCAAGAAAAAAACCGCATTCAATAACCAAAGTTCTTGAACTGGTAAGAAACATTATATTTGATCATGATGCCAATCAAGGATTTCTAAGGAAAAATCAATGATATGAAGATGAAATTCCATTGTGAGATGAGACCCTTGAGTTTACACTGGGATTCAAGATAGTTTCATATTAGTTAAGAAGTTTATTTGAAACTAAAACAAATTTTTCCTCTTTTACTTCTCATTTACCAAATTTACCTTTGAAAAATCAAACATGATGCATAGATATTACGTCCGTCACAGTGGATTTAACTTGCAATCAAAATCTCTAAAGTTCTTCATGAAAAACTACACAAACTACCACTTCTAGCTCAAACAAAAACCACCAACAATCTTGCCATCCATCAAAGACCAACATAACTAAAAACCAAGTCAGAATGCCACAACAACCTTGCATAATATGCAACTGAAATTCCAGCATGGCGGTGCTAGGGTTCCAAACCATAATCAATGAAAATACAATATCATTTTTCCCTAAACAAGTCTTCTCTCAAGTCAGTCGATGACTTTCCCAAAGTTAATAAAGATTTGGAGTTTGAAATAAAAAAGAAACTAATCAAATAATTAAAAAAGCTGATGAGTCCACCTGACTAATCATTTACCAAGGACCTGACCACATGATCACCTCCAAATTTTTCTTGCAAACTATCGACACATAATGACCATTAAAACTATATTCTGAGTCAAAGATTCTCATAATGTTGACTTAAAAATATGGAGAATGATGGCTGCCAAGTGATACAAACAAGTAGCCTTTTGCATAAATTGAACCCAATATCTATGACCACTGAAATATGCTAAGGGAAACCTAATAGGTTTGTTTCCATTTAGATGTTGATCCCACAAAATATTATCATGACAATGATATATCAATATCATATGTAAAAAGAAAAAAGGATTCAACTAATAAAGAAAAGCACTTTCCTTTGAATGTCGACTATAGAGTCAAGGCTAGAGCATAAGAGGCTCCAAATAAAAATTAAAAATTATACACCATGTGAGCCAATAAAAACCATCAAACAAGTGAGATACTAGAACTGAAGTGTGTACTAAGCCACCAAATAAAATGTGAGTTCAGGATGGCTTTAGAGACATGAGAGAAATGATGTTACTATACCAAGTTTCATGGAGCAATTGAAACAATAATCAAACTGCCTAAGACGAAGGTCAAAATACACTAAGTGTAATATGCAATGTAAACCATATCTCATTTGAAATGTGAAGAACTCGATTACTAGCAAAGGCAAGATCATACTGAAAATGATATACTTGAATACTTTGAACCATGATCAACCTGAATGACTTGTCAAGATAGCAATATTTTTTATCACAAAAGCTAATGCATGCCCTATCACAATGAACATCATCTGAGTAACCTGTATCAAGCCTTATAAACACTGTCAATAACCATAACCATCTGAAGATAATTGCATTCATAAATCTGAACTAGAAGCCACATGAATATGAATATGAAGAGCATAAAGATTGTGAGAGACCAAATCTAAAATTGTCAGAGCATGAAACCCAAAAAGTGTTTTTGTCATCAAGGAAAAACCATGAACACAACTGAGATCCAACACACTCCTCCAACTAAACCACCAAAAATGAAATCCATAATGGCCATATCAATGGATTTGGATAGGCAAAAAAGAGATGCTGCTAAGGATATGGAAGAAAAAGAATCTAATGATTACCAAGAGCACCCAGAGCTCCAACGCCTATACATTGATGAGGTGGTATGTGAAGGTGAAGAGTCAGAGTCCTTTTAGAGTGATGAAGAGGATGTTGGTGCTAAATACATTATGGAAACCTTTGATGTAGAGCTCGAGGAGGAGTTAGCTCAATAGTTAAAGAATGTTGGAGAGGAAGCAAAAAGGCCACCTTCAGAGAAAGAAAAGGAATCAAGTGATAATCTGGAGGAAGATATTCAGCCTCCAATAGGGGAGCATGATGAAAGCCACAAACATGATGAAGAAATGTGTCTCGCAAGAGATCAAGACGAGCAAGAAGAGAAAGAAAATAATGAACAAGAAGAAGTACCACCTCAACGTGAGGAAGAGAAAGAAGAAGATAACCTAAAGAAGAGGTTGAAACTCACGAGAGCCCAGAAACAAAGCAACCTAAGGAACGCATGGGAATGAAGAAGAATAAAAGAAGACTATTGAAAGGGAGGACAACCCTAAGGAGCATGCATCCACTGAGTCCCCATAAAGAGAAACTATGATCATTCATGATTCAGACAAAGAAGAAGGAGAAAAGATCGAACAAGAGACTCTAGACAATAAAATAATGGATATTGAACACTCCATTGAAGAAAAGAATGACCATGAAGCACCAATGGGAGAATCCTAAATAACTAAGTGGCTTGAAAACAACTAGAAAAGAAGAATCCAGCCTTGAGGGACCTAAAGTCAAGGATGGAGGCCATCTTGGCTCGAGCTCAGGTCAGCATGAAGAAAGAAAAGAAGCCCAAGGTCAAATCTCATCTAAAAATGGATGCCTCTAGGTCCAGAACCATGCAAATAGCCACTCCAGTGGTAGGAGAAGAAGGGTTGAGCTATAATATCTCTACTCTAGATCTTGGGACAACAACGTGAGAATAGAAAATTGATCATCTATGGGGGTCCATTGCCACCATTGTGCACTAGGTGAATAAATATAAGACTCCCAAGGAGGAATTGAAAATGCAAGTGGCAGATCTCACGACATATATCCAGTAATGGTATTGCATAGAAGAGCTCCCTACTACATCCTGAGGGCCACTGATACTGTTGTCTAATGAACAAATTTACAAGCTCGAAAAGAGAAAAATTAGATGAAGGACACAAAGGATTAGCTCCAATAGGTCCTTTACAATGGTGGCATGGGCCTAAGGCATGTAGTCAAGACAGCGAATAAGTTCATGGAATTGTTAAAGGTGCTCAAAGGACTTATACAAAATCATGTACCCCAAACTTGAGGCCATCCTCTAGATACCAGAAAAATTCTAGGAAAAGGAGCTAAATCTAGTAAAAGATGACCATTGGCTCATGGAAACATGGAAGTTGGGCCTAGATAATAGGAAGGAGGTGTTGGGATAGGTGTTCCATGAAGTGGAAATGGACATTGATTGGGCTACATAATTTTGGGTAGACTACACATAATATCTAAAGTTGCTAATAGATCTTGATGTGCCTACCAACGAGTTTGATGCCAATAAGATAGAGCCATATTTCAAAAAGAAGCTGGAAAGTGGAACTATGGACACATTAACACCATAATTCATGGATTCATTGTATGAGTCTTCTCTTAGTCCAAGAAGGTATTGAACCACATACCAAAGTATGACAAGGACTAGGATACCCTCACCAAAAAATCAAGAAAGTTGAATTTCCAACTCATCGAATTAGAAATTCTAGAATGGAAAAAGCTCTAGGCATTAATCCTATAGTTCATCAAATATTCCACCATCAAGAAAAGAAAAGGAAATCTAGTTATTGATGATGAGTTCCTCACTATGTAGCTGCACCAAAAGGGAAATCAGGAAAAGAAAAAAATGCTATAGTGCTACCACATGAGGACAAAATATGGAAAAAGACAAAGGATGTATTTTAAATTGTAAAATATTTGGGGATAGGTGAAACCATAGTTTGTAGTGAATCTTGGCCACACAATGCAAATCAATCTTTGTCCATTCATTTTTCTTTTTGAACACTATAAATAAGGAGTCTCCTCTCATTTTCAAGAGAGAGTTGAGTTGTTGTAAAGGCATGTTGTAGAAATTTTAATAGAAGTTCATTATCTTTTGGTGGACTCTTGAGTTTCCATTGCATGTTACATGATTCTTCTCCCATAGTTAGTTAATTTGAGTAGTTTTATTTTGTTTTTATTTATGTTCTTGTATTCTTTAGTAGAGTAGTTGATGTTGTTCACTGACTTTGAAGTATTTTGTTGTGTTGATGCCTTCTTTTTCCATACTTTTACTTGTTTTTTGATGACATATAGCCGTGTAAATTTAGTCTGGACTTAGATTAAAAGTTTCCCTAAATTTCTATTCTTTATTCATGATTATGGTGAATGAATGGTTGAATATATGTAGTCTTTAGAAGCTTGCACAAATTTCATGATATTGTAACATAAACTATTTAAGTGAAATCCTATTTCAAGAAGGTTTTCTATAGTAGAGTTCTCCATGATCACTATTCACTACTAGTTTCACTACTAGGGTAGAGGGTAGAAAGAGACTTGAGAGAGGGAGAGGGGGTTGGAGGGAGTGAGTGAGAGAGAGAGGGAGGGAGTGGGGGAGACATAGAGGGTAGAGGATAGAGGGTATAAGATTTAAGGGTAGAGGGTAGAGGGTTAAGGATAGAGGGGAGAGAGAGACTTGAGATAGGGAGAGGGGGTAGGGGGAGTGAGTGAGTGAGAGAGAGATACTTGAGATAGGGAGAGGGGGTAGGAGGGAAATACTTGAGAGAGAGAGAGGGGGGGGGGGAGAGAGATAGAGGGTAGAGGATAGAGGGTTGAGTCTAGGGGAGAGAGAGACATGAGAGAGGGAGAGTGGGTAGGAGGGAATAAGTGAGTGAGAGAGAGAGAGAGAGACTTGAGAGAGGGAGAGGGGGTAGGAGGTAGATACTTGAGAGAGAGTGAGGGAGGGAGTGGGAGAGAGATAGAGAGTAGAGAATATATGGTATAAGGGTTAAGGGAAGATGGGATAGATAGACATGAGAGAGGGATAGGGGGTAGCAAGGAGTGAGTGAGTGAGAGAGGTAGACTTGAGAGAGGGAGAGTAGATATGAGGGAGAGACATGAGAGAGAGAAAGAGGGAGGAAGTGGGAGAGAGATAGAGGGTAGAGGATAGAGGGTATAAGGGTTAAGGGAAAGGGGAAGATGGTTAAGGGTAGAGGGGAGAGAGATAGGAGTGATTGAGTGAGAGAGTAAGACTTGAGAGAGGGAGAGGGGGTAGGAGGGAGAGACTTGTGAGAGAGAGGGAGAGGGAGGGAGTGGGAGAGACATAGAGGGTAGAGGATAGAGGGTATATGGGTTAAGGGTAGAGGGGAGAGAGAGACTTGAGAGAGGGAGAGGGGGTAGGAGGGAGAATCTTGAGAGAGATAGAGAGGAGGATAGAGGGTATAATAGTTAAGGGTAGAGGGGAGAGGTTTAAGGGTCGAGGGAAGAGAGATAGGAGTGATTGGGTTAAAGAGAGAGACTTGAGAGAGGGAGAGGGGGTAGGAGGCAGAGACTTAAGAGAGAGAGAGAGGGACTAGGAGAGACATAAAGGGTAGAGGATAGAGGGTATAAGGGTTAAGGGTAGAGGGGAGAGAGAGATACTTGAGAGAGGGAGAGGGGGTAGGAGGGAGTGAGTGAGTAAGAGAGAGAGAGACTTGAGAGAGGGTGAGGGGGTAGGAGGGAGAGACTTGAGAGAGAGAGAGATAGAGGGAATATGGTAGAGGCTATCAAGGTTGAGGGTTTAGGGTTTGAGGATAGAGGGTAGAAGGTTTAAGGGTTTAGGGTTGAGAGTAGAGGGTTTAGGGTTTTAGGGTATATTTTTTAAGGTTCAGGGTTGAGGGTAGAGGGTTGAGGGTTCAAGGGTGGAGGGATTAATTGTTTTGGGTGTAGGGTATAGGTTAGATACAAAGAGAGAAAATAGATTTATAAAAAAATACACTTTCTCATAATGCAAGTGTGTTTTTAAGAAGTAGAGATATGGCCTTTTTTCAATAGGAAATAAAGCGCTTCTGTTATAACATGAAAGTGTTTTGGATTGCTCTAAAAATGGTAAAAAACTACATATACCCATGATCTCAAGGCCCACATTCTGCTTATTCTCCTAGCTTTCTATATGCTCTAACAAAAAATAGCTTCTTGATGATGTTGTGAAATGTGCAGGATGCTTTTCACATTCCACCATCTTTTTCATTATTTTTCCACCAGATTTCTTTGAAATAAAAGAGTTTTCATGTTGAAAGGAATATAATATCAATTCAAGTTTGAATTTCATTCAAAAGTGATATACAATTAAAGTTTGGGGGGGAACAAGCTCTTGACAAAGTCAAATTGTTGAAGAGTTTGAAGAAAGAAGAAGCAAAGGCTACATAATTCCATTTGAAACTTTGGTTTATTAGGTATGTCAAGGCTTGCTTTCATTTTTGTTATTTTTCATATTCCATGTTGATCATTGTTTCTTTGTCGTTATAACCTTAACTTGTCAATGCATATTTTAAATTACACAATTCTTTAAATTTTCCAATTACATTTTTAAACCACATCTCTTTGAGGCATTTTGTTATTTAACAATTGACTTACCTTGTGTATGCTTCCACATTTTCTATACACATATAATGGCATAAGTTATAAGGAAGTAAAATATAACATAATTTATTAATCTTTATTATGGATGTGCATACCACTCTCCAAAGCTTTAATTTTGGTTATAAGGCATGGGGGACATTGGAAAATGTAGTTGAATTTGGTTTTGCACCTACAATTTGCGTATGCTTGAAATTTTCTAAAGTTTTTTCAATAAATCTATTTTTTGCATATCCTATAGTCATTATAGTCCACAAGGACATATCTCATTGAGGTTTTTTTTCAAACAGTTATACCATGAAGTTGATTGTCTTGTCTATGCTACCAAATTTTCCATCCATGTCTCTAAAAAAATGGAATATACTCCTCCCACATTGATAGATATTTGAAACTATTTTGGCTTTCATCTCTATTTCTAAATTTACCTCATCACTAAACCTCCTTCATCACTTATGGTGTATGAGTTAGGAGATCTGGTCATTTGATTTTTTGTTCATCAGTTTATGAAGGTCAACTAAATAAATGTAAGGTGTTGCGGATGATTATGGTGAAATTATTTAAGGTATTCTTGTGTTGAAGATTTTTTTTTGGGTCCTAGCTATGGTATGGCTGACTTATGTGGATGTGAATTAAATGTTATTCATGATTTGAGCCAACATTTGGAAGATTTTTCTATTCTATTGAAGCCGACATATAGCGATTGAATTTTTGGTAGTGGATATAAATATGAGATCGCTTAATTCATTTTGAATGTATTCATGTGAGTTATGAGTGCGTAGTGTGTGTGTTCAATATGTATTGATGTGTGTGCAAATATTAGAAGAGTAGTTGAGCAATTTCCATTTGTACAGAAGAGGATTTTCTTAAGCAAATTAAGATAGAGCAAAGCAAAGTGCAAAATCAGACAGAAGGTCCAGAATCTAATCTATGAGCCTAATCGTAATTGTAATTAAGCATTTGTAGATGTTATCTTCTCTGTTTAACCTTTTGGTATATTCAAGTGTATACTTTACAACTTATGTGTATACATTGTGACTTTGTCTATTACAATGTATACTTTGTGACTTACATGTTTTCATCTGTATACCTTATATGTGTGCATATACTTTGTATTAATTTGTGTATACTATGTATTCATGTGTATACTTCAAGGCTTACAAGTTTTTTAGTACTTATGCTTCCCTTATTCACATGTAAATGCTTGAATTATTCACATGTATATTTATTAATTGGTTAGCCCTAGCATTGATCATTGTTATCCTTCATGGTTTGTCTTGAATATTAATTGATTTATTGAAAACAACTTTGTTAGTCAATGCTAAACAACTTCAATATTTCTAAGAATAGTAACAGAGTTATTGTATAAGAGAAAATTTGTACCCCATCTGCAAATCCCCTTTTTTCCTTTAACCACCTTAGAAAATAAAGTTCAAAGGCTTCATTCCACATAAGCCCACTACATGCATCACACTTGGCACCTGTTTTGAGCATTGGTGGAGATTTTTCTGTAAGGGACACCCATGCGTTGTGCAAATGTCTATGTGGTGTGCTTACATCCCTAACAAATTCCCATAGCTGGAGCTTGCAAAGGTGTTGCTCTTCTCATTGGGATTCAAGTTGTAATTCCCCCTTTGGTTGACTGAGCTGAATATGGTCATTTTCTTCATCTCCCCTTCAAATTTACTCCTTCCATACACATTTGATCTTTGAAAAATATCTTCACATCCTCTTCCCAGCATTGAGCTCACTCTTAGTTTTCTAGAAAACACTTTACACTTTATTACAGCAACATCGACACTCCACCACTTCAGTAGAGCAAGTGTGGAACAAAACACCATTGTAGCGGAGGCTTGAGTTACTCTCATTTTCTCCCCCAAGTAGCCTTGAGTGCTCTTGCTGGAGGTGGTAATCTTTTAATCCTCTCCTCTATTACTTGCCTGAGTAGCATAACATTGTTTTGTAGTGCTTTAAGTGTTCTTTACTTCATTTCTACTTTTCTCTCTATCTATCTGGCTATCTATGGAGGTGGGAACACCAAGATGGGGTCTAACTAAGGCAAACCCCTATACAGCCCCAAAAATTTCCCTCTCTTTCTTGTGTGTAGGTATTGAAGACGTTCACAACCTCAAAGCTTCATCACTCACACAGTCATAAGTATTTCCTTTCTCCTCCTTATCATCTCTATTCTATTTCAATCTTATTGCTTCTTGTTGCTTTCTTGCATTATAGAGGTTCTTAGTAATCAGAGTGTAAGTAGCCACTTAGCCACTTTTTGAGATAAACTCACTTTTTAGTCCATACGAGACACTAGCACGCCTCTTAGACTCCAGCGCATCGTGTTTTCATTCCTTTTCTGTGCTAACATCCTTTGGCCAAGAACTTGTCAGTTTTTCTAGAAAATATTTCTGACCTACTCTTTCAGATTCGAAAACTTTCGTGTTGTTCCATTAAGGTAGTATAGGGTAGTTGACCCCGTAAGATCATAACTTTTGACTTGGTGCTCAGAATTCAGAACTACTTGCACCATTTGAAAGGTCTCCTCGAGAACTGCTTCAATCCCTAAAATACAAGTGCCTTTGGCAATCAAATTTTAGGGACCAATGCATGTTCCAACCTCAAATTCCACTCTAGAGACTTCTAAAAACATGAATTACTAGAATGTAGAAAATATAAAAAAAATAGTAATGGATTTGATATCTTCTTTTATTGGTTTTGTATCTAACTTCGTTCAAAATTTTAATGATATTCTATTTAGTGCATATGATGGTGACTTATTTTTTCTCATGTCACTTGGTTTCTTTGATCCTTCTCTTGAAATTCCTTCAAAGGATAATTTTTCATAGGAAGATCGAATAATTAATACCTTTCTTAATGTTACTTTACCTTCTCTTCATTCCAATGCACTCTCTTCTAGAGATGATGCATTCATGAATGATGAATCTTCTATTCATTCCAATGCACTCTCTTCTAGAGATGATGCATTTGTGGATGATGAATCTAATCTTTTTTCTGATGCACTCTCTCCTAGAGGGGTTGCATTAGCAAATGATGAACCTCCTTCCACATCTAACTCTCCCTAGATCAATGTTGTGAAGGTTTCTTCAAATAATTGTTCCACACTTAACCTTGTTTGGATTAATGTTGAGATTATGCCTTCAAATAATTGTTCTACTAGCTGTGATGAATTTGTAAATGTGATCTATGTCTTTGTTTCATTTCAAAGGCCTAAGAGACCAATTATTTATGTGACTTTGTCTAGTCCTTCTCCTAAAAGTGTGTGTTCTATTGATGGTGTTCCATTTTATAGTAACTCTCAATCTTTCTAAGGCTCCCTCTTACAAAGAGGTAGCCCATACTTATGAAAATAGTATGAATAAACAACTAAGCCTTCCTCAAGCACCTGAACCTATGACTAAAGCACCTAGTGATTACAATCTTATCAAGCAACCTCTAGTTCCTCCAAATAAGATCTCACTATGGGACTTTCTTTAGTCTACTCTGGTTTACCAGGGTATGCTTCAAGAAGCCTTGCAAAATTTCCTCTTTCCTTTTTCCACTAGGTCGACATATGCTAATGCATTGATGGCGTATATTCATGCAGACTCATCAAATATTACATTCTATCCACAAGATCTCTCACCTCTAGAAGTATAGAAGCAAGCAGATCCTCTAATGATTATAGTTAATATTAATAAGATTGGAATTAGACATTCTCTCATTGACACTAGTTTGACACTCAATGCGTGTAGTATTGATCTATTGCCTAAGATTAATATTGGCTCATCTTCTATTAATGATCCTTCTGTTGTTATTCATGGGTTGCAATAATGTTGTGTGACAAGCTCTAGGTATAATATTATTACCTTTGTAGCTTGGACCTATTACTGTACCTACCCTTGTATATGTTACGGAAAAAAAGTTACCATATAACCTTCTTCTTGGTAGACTGTGGATTCATGCTATGGGTGCAGTCCCATCTACCTTGCATAAATCTATTAAATTCATTACTAACAATAAAGTAATCATAGTCAAGGCTGACCCTGATGCTATGCACTTATGTGAGATGGTATCTGATAGTCAAGCCTCAGTCATGCCTACTCTTATTCCTTCAATAATTCCCATTTGTCAATGTTTACTCTAGTAGTACCTACTACAAAGGATACTCTTGAGATAAATGTCCCTAAGGAAGATCCTTCTAAAGAAACAGATCCTAAATCTACTCCTTCCACCTCTTCTCAAATTAATGCATGTCTTGGTGATGATTGGGGTCCCTTAGAATTTAAAAATTCCTTCATTCAGGAATATAAAGTCAACCTAATCCACCTAGACCTTCCGACAACATCAACCAAACCCGCTATCAAAGATGATCATTCTTCTACATTATGGGATAATGTGGATGAAAATTGTAATATTCTTAGTGTTGATCCTCCTTCTAAGGAAGATGATCACACTTCTATTGAAGAGGTTAATGTTGGTAGGCCTATCAAGAAAGATGATGGTGATCTCATAGAGGAGTATGATTCCCTTTACGAGAATAATACTCTCCATGTAGATCCTCCATTGTTCTCTACCTCTGTGCCTTCATCTTGCGAGTATTCAAACCTTTCTTTGCAAGAGAAAGGGTTGCTTCCTACTCCTCATTCTTTATCTAAGAAAGAGTGTATTTTTTGTGGCTTCTCAAAGCCCACTTAATCACTCTTCCCTCTCCTACATGCAAGAAATTTCACAAACATGATAAAGAAAAATATTATTTTTGTGCACACCATCAAGTGCCTGGCCATTCCACTAGTGAATGTAAGGCCTTGAAGGATAAAATACAACAACTGCATGATTCAGGTGCCATCAAACTACCATTTGATTAACACACCTACCTTCTCTTCACATGACAAGTGATATCAAGGTCTACCTCTATCATGCATTTTCTAAGTATGTTGCATAGTTCTCCTCCCTTGTTTGTTGGGGGAAATGATAACTTATTTCAAAGATGTGTGTCCTTCTTAAGGACCCCTCTCTTTGTTATGTCTTTCAAACGAACCATCCCTTGAGTGGACCCTTTTTTCTCATTTGAAGGGTTCCAAAGGGACCTCTTTGAAAGCTTGTATCTCAAATGAATTCTATTGCATCTAGCTTGGGGGTAGCCTGACTAGACCTATTGCATATCTTCACATCTATTTTGGGGGCATCCTGACTAGAACTCACCTTTCAAACAATGTGTCCCTTGAGTGGACCCCTCTTCTCTTGAAGGGTTCCCAAGGGACCCCTTTGAAAGTATTCCAACTTGACGATGGTCTATGTGACTATCTTCTTACTTGCTTTGCAATACCGATAACCTGTAGAGCTCCTTTACATACTTACTTCATGATACGAGTTCTCCTCCTCGAGCGGGATTTTCTTTTATCACCTCTTTTGTGCTGTGGGTTCTACTACTAAGTGGGTTTTTCTTTCACCGCGCACTTTTTGGTGATACAGGTTCTCCTCCTCGAGTTGGGTTTGCTTTTATCACCTCTTTTCTGATATGGGTTCTCCTCCTTGAGTAGGGTTTCATTTGATCACCTCTTTTGTAGTGTGGGTTCTACTCCTAAGCGGGTTTTTCTTTCACTGCACACTTTTACTTGGTGATATGGGTTCTCCTCCTCGAGCAGGGTTTTCTTTTATCGCACGCTTATTTTGTGCTGTAGGTTCTACTCTTGAGCAAGTTTTTCTTTCACCACACACTTATTTTGTGGTGTGGTTTCTACTCCTGAGTAGGTTTTTCTTTCCCCATGTGTTGTGTTCATCTCTCTCTTATCTCTTGTATATACAAGATCAAAGATCTGCATCTTCTTCATCCTGAGTATATACTCTTTCTTCAGCTTCATAGTTTTATGGAACTATAAAGTCCTCTTTTGACCTTGCACTCTGAGGTTCACCAGATTGTGGTCTACTTTCTTGACAGTTTAGGTATACATTTCTAACCCTACTCCTTGATCTACTTTACCAAGCACTCATCAATATTCATGCTTGTTAAAGTGGGAGAAAAATGTATAAGAGAGAATTTGCACCCCATGTGCAAATCCCCTTTTTTTCCTTTAACCACCTTAGAAAACCAAGTTCGGAGGCTTAATTCCACCTAAGCCCACTACTTGCATCACACTTGGAGCCTTTTTTAAGCCTCAGTGGAGGCATTTATGTTCAGCATTCCCACATGGTGTGCTTACATTCCTAACAGATTCCCATGGCTGGAGCCTGCAAAGGTGTTACTCTTCTCATTGGGAGTGAAGTTGTAATGCCCCCTTCGGCCAACCAACCTGAATATGGCTATTTTCTTCATATACCCTTCAAATTCACTCCTTCCATATGTATTTGATCATTGACATATCTCTTCACATCCTCTTCCCAACATTGAGCTCACTCTTAGCTTTCTAGAAAACATTTTACACTTCACAACAACATCAACACTCCACCACTTCAGTAGAACAAGTGTGGAACAAAGCACAATTGTAGTAGAGGCTTGAGTTCCTCTCATTTTATCCCCCAAGAAATCTTGAGTGTTCTTGGTGGAGGTGGTAAGCTTTCACTCCTCTCCTCTATTACTTGGTTGAGTAGCATAACCTTGTTTTGTAGTGCTTTAACTGCTCTTTACTTCATTTCTACTTTTCTCTCTATCTATCAAGTTATCCATGGAGGTGGGAACATAAAAATAGGGTTTGACTAAGGAAGACCCCTATACAGGCTCAACAATTTCCCTTTCTTTCTTGTGTGCAGGTATTGAAGACATTCACAAGCTGCAAGCTTCATCACTCACATGATTGTAAGTATTTCCTTTCTCCTCCTTATCATCTCTATTCTATTTCAATATTATTGCTTCATGTTTCTTTCTTGCATTCTAGAGGTTCTTGGTAATCAAAGTGTAAGTAGTCACTTATCCACTTTCTAAGATAAACTCACTTTCTAGTCCATACAAGACACCAACACGTCACATTGTCATCTATTTTTTGTGCTGATGTTCTTTGGTTGAGAGCTTGTCAGTTTGTCTATAAAATCTTTGTGACCTACTCTTTAAGATTTTGAAACTTCCTTGTTGTTTCATTAAGGTAATATAGGGTAGTTCACCCCATGAGGCTCTTTTAATGAAGAGAACTCGTGAGTAGTGAATCCCCCTATATTATAGTTACAAATTCCAAAATTACACAAATTGAAAAGAAAAGATTAACTCTAATAAAATGCATTGATTATTAACTCGATAATTGATTAAGAATGAGTATTAAATATATCAAGAGATGAGCCTTCTATAATGGCAACTGCCAACTAGAAAATAGGCAAAGCATTCCCAATACTTTGAGAGTAATAATCCACCCAAAATTGCAACGGGAGAGGAGGCTTGTTTAAGATCCTTGAGCAATGTATTTTTTAATAATCCCTTGTTCTTACATATATCAATTTAGTTTAATCCAAAGAGTTCCATGAAATTCTTTATCTAAAAAAAAAAACGTGTTTTCAATTGGTATGCCATGAAATGTTTCATAAAAAGATTCCAATATATTTAATCTTTTGATTGGAACAACTCAATTAAGAAAAGGATACATAATCTTCACAACACTTGCAAAACATAATACTCATAGTAGATGAAGTAGTTAACTTATTGAAAAATTATCATACATGCATTTATCTTGAATAGTGTTTAAACATTTTCATAGCATAATCCTCATAGTGTAGAAAGAATTATTATGTCCTTGATCCATCACCATATAAACATGTCGAAAGATGTATATGTCAATTTTTTGCAATATTATTTCTTGTATAGGAAATAAACTCAAGAGAAAGCAAGTTATGATTTGTAATAAAAATAAGAAATGGGCTCAATAGTGAAAAATTTATTTATCACACCAAATAATAAATGTAGGTGAGAGCATCACTTGTTTCTCTTAGACTCCAATTTTCAAGCAAATCAAATCATTTCAAATGAAAATCATAAAATGCTTCACAACCAAAGTTGTTAATTGAGGAAAAATTAAAAAATTTCCAAGTTCCACTATTGTACTCATTTAAAATTGGTTGTATATTGTTGTAAGGGCAAGGAGGATAATTAAAAAAAACTTGAGCTTTCTAGACTTGAGGATGATTGTATGTTTTTTGTGTGGAAAACTCAGACTTCTCAACCATTGTGTATATGTTTCTCTTTTCAATTGTTTTGGATGCCATCATAAGGGATCAAGCTGATTGAACATAGCTTGAAGTGATTCTACGTTTTTGGGTGTAAAATAGAACCATTCCTAGCATAAACATACCTATCGATACACGTTAGAGAAGTTTATTTCATCACATGAGTTGCAAAACAAAATTTGCACCACTTTGTAACTTTGCACTAGGCTTGCATTTGACACTATTTCCATCAAGTGAAAATTGAAGACCATGGGAAAACAACTCTGAGATAACAAAAACTAAAATATTTTAATGTAGAGGAGCCCAACACGATCTTATATACTCATACGAAGAGTTCGTAAGTGTCACAGTCTCTGAGTAATAGCCCTTCAAATATTGTTGCCCTTTTGCACTTTGGACCTTTAAGGGTTCAAGCCGGTTGAACATAGCTTAGAGAGATTTTGCATGTTTGGGTGCAAAAGAGGACCATCCCTAGCATAAATTTACCCATCAGGATGCATTAGAATAGTCCATTTGGTCACACAAGTTGTAGAATAATAGTTGCACCACTTTGCAACTTTCAACTACTTGCATTTGATAACTTTTTCCCAAAGTGAATTCACCACCACGGGAAAAAACCTCTGAAATAATGAAAACCAAGAGAGGTTATTGTAGAGGGGCTCATTGCAATCCCATAGGCTCAAACGAGAAGTTTCTAAGAATCACAATGTTTGAGTAACAACCCATCGAAGATTTTAGTCATTTTGCACTTTGGACTCTAGAGGGATTCTACTAGTTGAATGTAGTTTAGAGTGATTTAGCATGTTTGGGTGTGAAAGAGGACCATTTATAGCATAAACATACCCATCTAGATGCATTGGAATAGTCTATTTGGTCACACGATTTGTAGAATGAAAGTTGCACCACTTTGCAATGTTCAACTAGCTACATTTCATAACTTTTTCCCAAAGTGAAAATTCACCACCACGGGAAAATTCCTCCAAGATATAAAAAAATAAGAGAGCTTATTGGATAGGGGTCTAACATGATCACATAGGCTTAGATGATAAGTTTCTATGCATCACGGTATCCGAGTAACATGTTGAAGTTTGCAGTCATTTTGCACTTTGGACTCTTAAGGGATTGTATCAATTGAATGTAGCTCAAAGTTATTCACCATGTTTGGGTGTGAAAGAGGACCATTCCTAACATAAATTTACCCACCTAAACATGTTGGAATAGTTCATTCAATCACACAATTTTTAGAATGAAAGTTGCACCACCTTGCAACTTTCAACTACTTGCATTTGACAACTTTCTCCAAGTGAAAATTCACCACCACGAGAAAATTCCTTTGAGATAGAAAAAAATAAGAGAGGTTATTGTAGAGGGGACCAACACAGTCCTATAGGCTTAAATAAGAATTTTATAAGTGTCATGGTGTCCAAATAACATCCCATCAAAGATTGCAGCCAGTTTGCACTTTGGACTCTTAAGGGATTCTGCCAGTTGAATGTAGCTCAGAGTAATTTTGTGTGTTTGGGTGTAAAAGAGGAGCATGCTTAGCATAAAACCACCCATTTGGATGCATTGTAACAATATATTTGGTCACAAAAGTTGCAAAAAAAAAATTGCACCACTTTGCAACTTTGTGTTCCTTGCATTTGAAACTTTTTGCATCAAGTGAAAATTGGACACCATAGGAAAGCCACTCTAAGATAATAAAAAATGAGAGAGATTATTGTAGAGAGACCCAACACAATCCCATAGGCTTAGTGGAGATTTTGTAAGCAGTTTTTGAGTAATATCCCATCAAAGATTGTTGCCCTTTTGCACTTTGGACCCTTAAGGGATTGAGTCGGTTGAATGTAGCTCAAAGCTATTCCACATGTTTTGGTGTGAAAGAGGACCATGCCTAACATAAATATACCCATTTGGATGAGTTGAAATAGTTTTTTTGGTCACATGAGTCACAAAATAAAAGTTGCACCACTTTGCAACTTTACACTACTTGCATTTAACACTTTTTCCATCAAGTGAAAATAGGACACCATTGGAAAATGACTCTGACATAGTAAAAACTGAGAGAGGTTATTGTAGAGGGGCCCAACATGATCTTGTAAGATTAGACAAAGATTTTTTAAGCATCAGAATTTTTGATTAATAGCCCATCAAATATTCCTTCGCTTTTGCACTTTAGACTCTTAAGAGACCAATTCGGTTGAACATAGCTCATAGTGATTACGCGTGTTTGGGTGTGAAAGAGGACCATGCCTAGTGTAAAAGTATCTATTCAGATGTGTTGGAATATTCCATTTGGTCACATGAGTTAGAGAAAAAAATTTGCACCACTTTACAACTTTACATTGCTTGCAATTGACACTTTTTCCATCAAGTCAAAATTGGACACCATGGAAAAATAACTCTGAGATAACAAAAATAAAGAGAGGTTATTGTAGAGGTTCCCCATGTGATCTCAATTCCTCAGATGGAATTCCTGTAACTAACATGGTATCTGGTTAATAGGCTGTCAAAGATTTTTTCCCCTTTACAATTTGGACTATTAAGGGATTACATTGCTTGAATTACAAATATTTGAGGGAACCAATAAATTTCAATATTTGAGTAAATCTCATTACAAGTGTTTATTTCAATAGACTATATGCCATATTGATATTGATATACAATCATTAGGCTATTTTTTTTTAGTAAATGAAGTTTTTATAATAAGTTAGTCAATTGGTGCTAGTTATAATAGGAAGAGAATAAAAGAAAAAAAAGAATGATTAGTAACCATCAAACATTATTACACTCACTATATTAATAATATGATGTTTACAATAAAATGAGATTTATTTGGCTATACTAATTCTTTTATTTGTACTACAATTGTCTAGTATTCTTCATACACCATTCTAAAACAAAAACATTGCAACATGGTCTTAAAGACCTTATTTCAAAACAAAAAATGGCCTTAAACATAAAGAAACTACATACTAAACCCCTTTTACAAAATCAAGGCTTGGGTACCCTACACCATAGGAACAATGCCTTAGGTACTTCATTCTCACAGATCTTTTACAATGCCACTCATACATTTAAGATTCTCTTATAATGTCTACATCATAGGTGCTCGTGATGAGGTTAACTTCAAATGAATAACTTGAGATTCCCTCACTAAGCTTCACACACTCTTTTATTATACCTTCAAATCAAAATTAAGATGTCAAGATCATCAAAATAAGGATGTTGTGTTGCTCTTTTGGTTGAGATTCTTTTCAATGGCTCATAAATCAACATTTTTTGCAAGGAGAGACCAATCAATTTTTAGTAGTTTTCTTACAAATATGCAAAGTAAAAGAAGAAAATAAAGAGCATCCAAAATGGAAATGAAATGAAAATAGATGGAGGGAACTTACAGAAAAAAAATCCACACCATTTGGTTCCAACTCGAGAACAAAATGGCATAAATCTTGATGCTTCTATTGAGGATAGGCATGCTAGTCTCTACACTTAGTCACTCCTGGTCATACATCTTCACTGGGAGTTCCAAGATACCTATTGCACACAACACCTCTCATGAATAGAATAACTTGAAATTCAAAATGCTCTTATAATGTCTACATCATAGGTTCTCATGATAAGGTTAACTTCAAATGAATAACTTGAAATTCACTCACCAAGATTTGTATGCACTTTTATAATGGCTTAAAATTGTTGTTGGGTGTTTTAGCACTTTCTCAACACAAGCAGTGTGTAGATGCACTACCTCTCTTGAAAGAAAATTTCTAACAACAAGTTGTTGAGAATCATCCCAAGGTCTCTCAAGTGTCAGGTCATGACATGCATGGAATTTTTTAGTTGATATTTGATGTGATTTTGTTGGTAATCACAAGGAAAACTTACAAAGTTAGGCTAGAGGGAATTTGGATCTTAAAATGAAGTTCCTAAGATGGGGAAATTAAGGTGAAATTGTTGTAGGTTCGAACAACAGTTTTGAACTTTGATGTCAGCTTCAAATTTGGATTTACAATGTTCAATGAACCTTAGAATAGGTTACTTATAAAAAAAAAAAGGAAAAGGGGCAGGGAAGAGATGAGGTTCTTAGATCTGAAACTAGCAGTGAATAATGATCATGCAGGACTCTACTGTAGACAACCTTCTTGAAATAGGATTTCACTTAACCAGTTTATGTTACAATACCATGAAATTTGTGCAAGCTTCTAAGGACTACATATATTCAACCATTCATTCACCATAAGCATGAACAAAGAATATAAATTTAGAGAAACTTTTAATCTAAGTCTAGACTAACTTTACACAACTATATGTCATCAACAAACAACCAACAGTATGGATAAAGAAGGCATCAACACAGAAAAATACTTCAAATTCAGTGAATAGCATCAACTACTCTACTAAAGAATACAAGAACATAAAGAACAACAAAACAAAACTACTCAAATAAACTATGGGAGAAGAATCATGTAACATGCAATGGAAACTCAAGAGTCCATCAAAATCCAATGAACTTCTATTAAAATTTCTGCAACATGCCTTTAAAACAACTCAACTCTCTCTTGAAAATGAGAGCGGACTCCTTATTTATAGTGTTCGAAAAGAAAAATGAATGGCCAAATATTGAATTGCATTGTGTGGCCAAGATTCACTACAAACTAGGGTTTCACCTATCCCCAAATATTTTACAATTTAAAATACATCCTTTATCTTTTTCCATATTTTGTCCTCATGTGGCAGCACTATAGCAATTTTGTCTTTTGTTGATTTCCCTTTTGTTGTAGCTACACAGTGAAGAACTCATCATCAATAATTGGATTTCCTTTGCTTTTCTTGATGGTGGCATATTCAATGAACTTCAGTATTAATGCCTAGAGCTTGTTCCATTCTAGAATTTCCAATTGGATTGGTTGGAAATTCAGCTTTCTTGATTTGTTGGTGAGGGTATCCCAGTCCTTGTCATACTTTGGCATGTGGTTCACTACCTACATGGACTAAGAGAAGACTCGTGCAATGAATCCCATGAATTCTGGTGTTAATGTGTCCCCAATTCCACTTTCCAACTTCTTTTGGAAATATGGCTCTATCTTATCGGCATCTAGCTCACTGGCAGACACATCAAGATCTGTTAGCAGCTTTAGATATTTTGTGCAGTCTGTCCAAACTTCCTTAGCCCAATCAATGTCCATTTCCACTTCATGGAACACCTATCCCAACACCTCCTTCCTATGATCTAGGCCCAACTTCCATGTTTCCATGAGCCAATGGTCATCTTTTACTAGATTGAGCCCCTTTTCTAAAAATTTGTCTAGTATCTTGAGGATAGCCTCAAGTTTGGGGTACGTGATTTTGTATAAGTCCTTCGAGCACCTTTAACACTTCCATGAACTTATTCACTATCATAACTGCATTCCTTAGGCCCATACCACCATTGTAAAGGATCTATTGGAACTAATCCTCTATGGCCTTCGTCCATTTTTTTCTCTTTTCGAGCTTGTAAATTTGTTCCTTAGATAGTAGTAGCAGTGGCACCGAGGATGTAGTAGGGAGCTCTTCTATGCAATACCATTGTTGGATATATGTCTTGAGATCTACCACTTGTGCTTTCAATTCCTCCTTGGAAGTCTTATATGTATTCATCTAGTGCACAATGGTGGCAACAGACCCTTGGAGATGATCAATTTTCTATTCTCACATTGTTGTCCCAAGATTTAGAGTAGAGATATTATAGCTCAACCCTTCTTCTCCTACCACTGGAGTGGCTATTTGAATGGTTCTAGACACATAGGCATCCATTGTTAGATGAGATTTGACCTTAGGCTTCTTTTCTTTCTTCATGTTGACCTGTGCTCAAGCCAAAATGGCCTCCATCTATAACTTTGGGTCCCTTGGGGCTGGATTCTTCTTTTCTAAATGTTTTCAAGCCACTCAAGTATCTTGGATTCTCCCTTTGGTGCTTCATTGTTGTGCTCTTCTTCACAGGAGTGTTCAATCTCCATTATTTTATTGTCTAGAGTCTCTTGTTCGATCTTTTCTCCTTCTTTATCTGAATCATGAATGATCATAGTTCCTGTTTATGGGGACTCGATGGCTTCATGCTCCTTAGGGTTGTCCTCCCTTTCAACAATCTTCTTTTCTTCTTCTTCTTCATTCCCATGTTCCTCAAGCTACTTTTTTTCTAGGCTCTTTTGAGTTTCAACCTCTTCTTTAGGTTCATCTTCTTCTTTCTCTTTCTCATGTTGAGGTGGCACTTCTTGTTCATTCTTTTCTTTCTCTTCTTTCTCTTCTTGCTCTCTTAAGAGACATAGTTCTTCATCATGTTTGGGGCTCTCATCATGCTCCCCAGTTGGATGTTGAATATCTTCCTCCATCTTATCACTTGATTCCTTTTCTTCCTCTAAAGGTGGCCTTTTTGCCTCCTCTACAACATTCTTTAACTATTGAGATAACTCGTCCCTTAGCTCTACGTCAAAGGTCTCCACAATGTATTTGGCACTAGCATCCTCCATCATTCTGAAAGGACTTTGACTCTTCACCTTCACATACCACCTCATCAATGGACAAGTTTTGGAACTCAAGGTGCTCTTGGTAATCATCGGCTTCTTCTTCTTCCATATCCTTAGCGGCCTCTCTTTGTTTCCTATCCAACTCCTCTGATATGGCCATTGTGGCTTTCATTTCTGGTGGTTTAGTTGGAGGAGTGGAGGTGAGCATATTTGCAACAATTTGTGCTAAGGAAGCCTAAATAGTTGGGTTCATTAACGCTCCTAACAACTCTAGAGTAATATTCTATAAATGCTAAGAGAAGGCTTTTGGAAGTGAGAGCAAGGGCATTGGCATTGTGGCTACTACCAGCGTAAGAGAAGTGTTCATCGACATGGAGGCAGAGGAGAGTGGAGAGGTAGTGGAAGAAGAAGAGTCAATTCTCATCACCTACATGATAGGCGGAGTCGAAGCAAGGTGCACAGAGATATCCACCATAGGTGGGGAAGTAGCAACCATTGTCTAAGAAGTAAATGAAGGGGAAATAGCAATAGAATTATTGGTAGTAGCAGTTGAGGTAGTGGGTAGAGATTTTGGCTACTTAACCTTTGTTTCTTCCCCCTCATGGAGCAGGTCTTCCCAAATTTTAGCGAGACCACCCGATGTATTTGGTCTTTTGGAGGATTCACCCTTCAAAGCTCTCCTTGAATAGACCTGAGGTTTATACTACTTTTAATCCACCTCCTTTCTTTTACTTGATCTAGTAATTGGAGGAGATTTGGAATCTACTACTATTGGGGCAGAAGCTATCCCACTATCAGTTTCACTTAAATGTTCTTCCTCAAGCTCTCCATAGGTTAGAGTTACTCCTTGTTGCTTCAATCAGGTCACTTTCCCATCAATCCATTCTTTCATCCTAACCTCAATGGGTTTAGTCAAACTATCAAGGTCATAAACCTTTAGCTCATCCCAATCTATTAGAGGCAATGGTAAGTCAACAACAACATTATACCAAGGATCGACCATTCTATCCTCTTCCTCCTCTACCTAGTTTGGTACTTGGAATAGCTTGACCTTCTTCACAAACTATAAGGTTATTCGCATGTAGTGCCTCATCCATGCCTCCTTATCATTTTGGACATTTTCCCAAAAGTATTCCACATGATGTACATGGGCATGTTCAGGTGCAACTACCCTCCTTAGTTTGTCATATGGATCCATCCATTATTGTGTAGTGTGGAATTGCAAGTGGTATCCCACCAATTCCTTATCAGAATGATCTGCACATTGAGAGGTGTGGAGCTCATGCATCCCCTGGCCGAAGGAGAGGGGATAAGGAATCCCTACTTTATGCTTGCTGCTCAAAAGATTGTGTGCACACCATAGCTACCAGGAAAGTTCTAGCAATATGATTCATTCTTTGGGATACCGAGGTAGCTTATATGGTTTCTCCGTGAAGCCTTCTACTTAGATATAGGTGAACTTTAGATATTGTATAAACAAAAAGGAAAACTTTAAAAGGAAAATGTTTGCACTATGTGAGACCCTTCTCTCGAAGTCACCCCCAAGTAGTCGGATGACATGGCCTATGAAGGCGTCATTTACTCTACAATAGTCTCTTTTGAAGTTCCTATACTATAGCTGGGGGTATTTGTCGTAGGATTTCAATTCTCTTCTTAGAGCTTCATCAGGAGCTCTGAACAATCCTTTATATTGTGTCATGTTGGCCAACAGATACACAAAGTAGGAGGTCATATAGAACCTCCAGGTCTTCCTTATGGCTACAAATTGTTCATGCAAGAAATTGCTAATGATTCCTACCAAATAAAACTTGGTTTTTCCTCTAAGGATTTCCTCTATCAAGTACAACATCCACTTCTTGAAATAGACTAAAGTGGGGAGGCCCATCACTCTGCTCAACAAGGTTACCAAATCATGGTAATCCTCATAGAAGTCATTGTGGAATAATTCCTAAGGCACCTTCGCGGCACTACCTGTCTTTTCCTTCACCCAATATTGATTGATAATTTTCTTGCATTTGAGGGGTTCAAGATCCCATGTTTCCTTGGCATCCTTCATAGTAGGTTCTTTCATCTCTTTGAATGTGGGGATGTGAAAGGATCTCCCTATTGACTTAGCTGATAGGTCAACTAGTATGTTTCCCTCTCTATCCATGATGCTTCTCGTATCCACCTAGTATGCCTCCTAGTAGTCCATTACTAGTTCAAGAGCAATAAGAGTGAGAGGGAAGCCTGCAACTTTTTCCAATCCACTGCTTCTGATCTTTCCAGCATTTTATGTGGAGCGGCTAATTCAGACTCTTTTCTTGAACTCATCGATGTCAATCTATCTGATATTGGTGTGAGAAATTTATTTCCATGCCATGATGATCTTGGATTTTAGAGGCTCCCCTTGGAACTTGTATTTCATCTTGTCCTTATCGTCCTTCCCATGAGGTGCCTTTGTTCTTTTCTTTCCTTTGTCTTTCTCCACTACCACTCCAGAAGTTCCAACACTTGATTCAATATATCCTACAGGAAAAAGAGAGGTGAGCACATTCAAGTAGGAAAACATGGAAACATTATCCAAATCTCTGCAAAACGGTGTTAGATAGGATAAATAATCATTTAAAAATTCTAACATTTCTACTAGATTTTCATTAGCATCTTGTAGGAGGGAGTTTCAACATTTCAAGCCTTAGGGGTCAAACTTCCTTGGGCTGATGGCTATTTTTGAGGAGATGTAGGAGGGATGGCAATCAAGGAATGATGCCCTACCTATCCTGACCTGCCTTGAGATTTGTGCAGTTTAAGGGGTTCACTAAGGAGAGTGCCCTATTTTGGCACATTGGTCAAAGTTAGTTTGATGATTGCAGGGTGCTAAGACCATTGTGTTGGTAATCGAAATCAAGATGAAGCTTTGTTGTTTGGAGTCTTCCATTTGGAATGACACTGGAAAAAATTGGCCCATGGACGGAGTTCTGTCAAGCAGGACCCACAACTCTAGAAGGTGGTCGATATCACTCGTTATATTTCAAAAAATTTAGGTCATAGGGAGCAAAAGGTTGCCAGGTGATTTCCATTCAAAATGGCGACAGTCATATGACAGTTCGATGGGAGTGACCTGCCACATCAAGTCTAATTGGAGATGGGCCCATTTTTTTTACTTCATTTATCATTTGAAAGTTCAATAGCTAGGGTGAGGTTATGTTTCAGGCAATAGAAGGATGGAGGAAGTCTTCTTTTTACTACAAAAAACTAGGATAGAGTCCTAGTGATGGTGATCCGATGGCAAGGACCAGCGTAAAGCTCAATACTTTGATCTTTTCCATTTTTCATTTTGGAGGTTGTGGCAAGGTCCAAACCTGGAGGGCGGAAAGATGCCTCTCATAATTTGTTTGAAATGGTGGGTTCAACATGGCGCCTGACAGACAAAAGTCCATGGGGTGGGGCCCAAAATATGTTATCGCTTGCTCGTTTGGAGAGCCAAAATGAAGGAAACTGGTAGAGGAGGACTCAAGGGCTGATGAAAAAATGGAAAATCTATCAAAGCTAATTGAAATAGCGAAACTTGGATGGAACCCCACCAGCGATAACCCGCAAGAAGGAGCACAAGATGAATCGAAGGTTTCCGCTAAGTTTTGAGTTCATCTAGGTGGTCAATGCAGTAGCGCCTGAGCACTGAAAAGTTGAGGTCTGAAAGCTGTTTGGAATGACAGGTCATGAGCAGTTCCCCAAGGATGGCATCCCATGGGGGGGACCCAAATGGTTCTGATGAATCCCAATTTTTAGTCATGATTTTTGCAAAGTTTTGGGTGGTGAAGGAGGAGCATCTTCCCACTAGGGTAGACTTGGAGAGGTCACCCGTTGTTTGAATTTTGATGTAACTTTGAAGCACTACTATTAGTGATGGGAGTGTGTGGGCCTGAAGGAGGCAAAAGACTTGGTTTATGAATGGCGACTGAGAGTTCAAGTTTTGCAATCATAATGTAGGTCAATTTTAAGGTTTTTTTGAGTTTTGGGCACATGGGTTTTGTGTGCCTAAGTTTTCTCTACCTATTTCATGAGTCTTTCTTTTTTAAATTCATTAGTTTTACTAAGAAATGAAAGAAAAACATTAAAAGAGATGTGGGGTGGCAACCTCACCTCAAGAATCTAATGAAGGAGGTTAGAATTAGTTAGCAATTATGTTGAATCAACTGTGAGACACGTTGGGCACAAGGGTGATGTTGGATGATGGCTTTGTGATGCATTTTGAACAAACTAGCAAATGAATATCATAGTTCAGAGTCAACTATTTATTTTCATTCCCTCTTTAAATGTGCCTCATAAATGCAAGTACAGTGGGTCAGAAGGTTGGTAAGTTGTTATTTTTGTAGCTGATCACATCTTCTGGGGGGGCTATATAGTCTCTCTATTTCCTCCCTATGGGTGGCCTAATGTATTGTATCCATGTGATGGATGGTGTACTTCGAGGGTATTTGGGAGTCTTCCATCCTTCCCATCCTATCTCACATTTTTTCATTTTCATCTCCTTTTGGAGAGGGGTTTTGTTCCCACCAGGTTTTCCCCTTTTCTCTAGCTGTGGGATACTTTTTGCATCTTCTTCATGTAAATGTGTACCTAACATGGCCTTGTAGTCAAGACCCATCATCATCAGCATCATCTCTACATAATCATTGCATTTTCCTCCCTAAGTTGAACTTATGGGGGGCTGTTAGTGTAATTAATTAATTATTACACTAGTATAAGTTAACTTAGGTCATTTAGTCCTACGTTGCATTTTAATAAATCATTTAATAATGGGGTAATGCCACCTTCCTTCTTTGTAGGGATAAGATTCCTTCTAGAAGATGAGTTGTCCTTCTAGAACTTATCTCAACATTTAATAATTTCCTAGGTAGTTAGGGTTCATGTTGTCACATGTTGTTAGATAATGACACATGGCAACATCTCATGCATCTTAGGTTTTCTCTTTTTCCTATATATTCAAGGCATTTGTACATTTGTAATCATCCAATCTCATAATGTAGATCAATATAGAATCTCCATTGTGCATGCCTAAGTTCGAACACTTTCTGTGTGGTTGATTATCTTTCCTGGAAAGGGTCCTACATTGAAGATTCTAGAGCTTTAGGGACTGTGCATCCATAATCTCAACAGCCAAGTTGTTCAATGATAAATGGATGGCATGGGAGGGTCCAGGTCTCGATGAATGGAAAGTTTTCCAATGAAATTCGCTTTAAAGTTAGTGATCAGGGAAACAGCCATCCGACTTTTGAGTCTCGATGGGAGGAGAGCCATCAAAGGAAGGTTGTTTAAGACGGTTGTGAGGTGATGGAAACCCGATAGGGTAGGCCCGATGGACTCCAAGGATGCTAGCTTTAAAACACTAAGGCAAATAGCTAGTGAGAACCCGTAAAGGCAGAGGACCTTGAAATTTTGAGGAGGAAAAACATGGCTGACTCAAGATGAATTCTTTGGGACTCACTAACCATTTTGAACACCAAACAAGGGGCACAAAAAATGAGGTGGAAACAAAAGTGACCCAACAAAGGAGAAGGAAAGAGAGGGTCCCCATTCTGAATGGGGTGTGTGTGCTAAGGGCACAACAAATGGTGACTCTGTTGGAGAATTCTCACGAGTTTTCTAAGGATAAAAACTCATTTAGAACCTAGAATCTCTGGTTTCACAGATGATGACTCATCATTCAAAGGTGAACTAAGAGAACAGGATCCTTAGCTGAGTCAACCTATGAGACATCTCAGAAGTGTGTGTTCAGTGAATTCATTCCCTTCCCTTAGACACTGTGACAAGTGGTAGCTAATCAAATCGAGAAAGCTACATGAATTTTCCAACCCCAAAAGTAACCTAGACATTTCCCCCGCTACCAGTCAGGCATCCATAGCCCCGATGGAGGTATTGCTGTGACCCCATGGATATTGATCTATTGTTAGTTGGGCATCCATAGCCCCAATAGAGTTATCCCCACACCCATATGGTTGCTTGATTTTAGAATTTATTTTTCTTTTCTTTTCTTGTGATACTTCTTTTAATATTTTCTTATTTTTCTCAATTGTGAAAGCATCAAAGCCTACTATGGGTTTGGGAACCATAGTGGTCACGAGAGTGGGTTTAAGATTTTTTGCTTACTAAGTCATCATATCAGCCACTATACAGCTCTTTGGAAATAATTAATATGCATTTTTTGCTAGATATAAGATGAGTGTAGAAGGAAGATTCAACCAAGGGTCAAGTTCTAAGGCAAAGCTCAAATGAGGAAGCCATTCTATGGCAGCTATCAAAGACCAATAATTGAGAGTGAATATTTAGCCAAAGAAAACTAAGAGTGAGCAACAAAGTGAACCATTAATTGAACAAGCATGGCCACCACAACAAAAATGAAGTGATGCCATCATTAACAAAAAATAGTTGGGAAACAAGCAAAAACAAAAGTGACACAAAGCAGTGAGATGAAAACAAACCAAAAGCAGCCTAAACTAACCTATATACTGTTATTTATAGAAACAACTCAAAAGAGCTTAGGATTGGAAATAATGCTTTAAGTGCTTCCTATTGATAGACAATGGAAAATCTTCACCAGTTAAATTCTTTAGGCAGAAATCATTATCATTGAGGATTTTAGCTATTTGAAAGGGGCCAAGCCAGAGCTTTTCAAATTTATCATGTCCCCATTTCTTCTAGTAGGCCTTGTCCCAACATAGGACTAAGTCAGCAATTCTAAAGGCCTTGACTTTGGCTTGATGAGTGAACCATCTCTTGAATATGCCCTAATGTTTGGAAAAAAAATCTATTGCTCGGTCACACACTTCTTCTAAATGTAACAGATCAACCAAGTGAGCTTCTCTACAATCCCCTTTGTAAAAGTCATTGATGAATTGGAGGGTGGGGATCTTCAGGTGGATTGGGAATATGGGATCCAAGCCATAAATGAAGTGGAACAAGGAATCACCAAGGGAATCCTTGTGGCATGTGCAATCTGCCCAAAGGGAAAAATGGAGTTGGGTATGCCATTCTTTGGGATTCCTATAAAGCAATTTTTTTATCATAGTAATCAGATTCTTATTGGTGGATTCTTCTAGGGAATTTCCCTGTGGATATTAGTCAGTTGAGAATTTGAGTACTATATCATAATCAAAGGCCCAATTGGAAAACTTAAGTGAGGAAAAGACAGAGCCATTAACACATACTAATGCATAAGGGCAACCAAAATGATTCAAAATAAAACTTTCAAGGAAAATTGTAACTACCTTAGTTGTGCATTCCCTACAACTAATAGCTTTTATCCATCTAGTACAATAATTAGAAGCAGTTAGAATGTACCTATTTCCTATAGATGATGGAGGGGTCATTAGACCAATGAAGCTGAGATCCCATTGTGCAAACGACCTCACCTCCAAAATTGGTTGTAGCGGGAGGGTAGCGTTCTTCTCTTTGGTTGTAGCAATTTGGTAGATATGGCATGTGTGAACGTGGTTGTGGGAATCCTTGAAGATTGTTAGCCAATAGTATCTTTCCCTTAGTATTTGATGTGAGGTAGAAGGACCTGATCCATAGCCGCTATGAAACTTGTCATGAAATTCCTTCAAGACTCGATCTACTTCTTTTCTAAGGCATCTCAAATAGACACCTTCATGATTCCTCTTGTAGAGTATAAATCCCTGTAACAAGTAGTTACTACTTGTCAGGTGGAGGGTACATTTCTAAACTCCTTGCAAGTGAGGTGGGAACTTGTGGTTCAGCAAATAGTAGACTATGTCATCATACCATTCCCCTGGGGAAACATCTTCAAACTAATATTGTTGTACTATAAGTTTAGGGCCAGCTTCAGCTGTTGTCTTGGCTATTATTAAGGTGAGTGTCTATCCCATTACAAAATTCATTGGTTGAATTTCCATGTCATATTCTTGCAGCAGTGTAACCCACTTGGCTCTTTATTCTCCAACTCATTTTGCATGAGCAACGTCGTTACTACCAAGTTAGGGACAATGGCAAACACCTTGTTTCGTAAGATGTAATGTTGGAACTTCGTAACTCCATGAACTAGAGAATCTACTTTCTTTTCTATATTGTGGTACCTTAGTTCAACATCTTTCAAAGGAGCACTCATGAAGGCAATAGGGTGCTCATTTCCATCATTGTCTTTTTGGGTCAGAATGTTGGCACATAAGTGTTATGAACCAAATGAATAAATGTAGAATGGCTTCAAATAATCTGTGCTTACTAGCTCAAGTGCCTCAATGATTGCTTTCTTGGTTTCTTCAAAGGCTTTCTTTTATTTCAGATTCCACTTGATCTTGGCATCTTGCTTTAGCATGGCATTGAGTGGCTTGACAATTTTAGCAAAGCCTATTATGAACTTCCTAACGAAGTCGATCTTTCCAAAGAAAGATTTTAGTTCTTTCCTGCTGCCTACAGCTGAATCTTCAGTAGAGATTCGATACGCTCAAGTTCTATGGAGATACCTCATTCTGAGATAACATTTCCAAGCAATTTTCCTTTAGTGACTCTGAAGATACACTTCTTTGGATTAAGAGAAACTCCAAATTCTCAGCACCTTTGAAAAACTTTTGGATAAATCAAAGACATGATCACTCCACTTCTTTGAGAACATGGTCAAATCATACATATAGATGATTATACACTTTCCAATCAGGTCTTTAAAAGCAATCTCTGTGGCACATTGAAGGTAGTACCAGTTCCTATGAGTCCAAATGGCATTCTCCTATATGCAAAGATCCCCCACTTGGTGGTGAAGGATATCTTATGTTTGTCTTCATACTATACCATGACTTGATTGTATTTGGAATATCTATCAATGAAGGACATCATCTACAAACCATTTATAATTTAAAGTACCTCATCCAATGAAGGCACTGGATAGTTGTCCTTCTCTAAAGCTCTATTCAGATTGCAGAAATCCACGCACAATTTGATTTCTCCATTCTTTTTCCTGACCAGGACCAAGTTGGCCACCCATGTAGAATGTCTAACTAGAAAGATGATTCTGGCTGAAAGTAGTTTCTGCACTTCCTTATAGATGATGGGCTCTAACAAAGCATTGATGCGGCATTTTCTTTGTCGGAATGGTCGCACATCGAGCTTGAGGGGAATAGTCTGTGTAATAATGGAGGTATCATAGGTCTTCAAATCTTCATAACTCCATGCCACCACATCATGATACTTTTGCAAGGTTCCAATGATTCCTTTCTTTTCTTCTGCAGTGCATACTTTTCCAATGAACACATTTTTTACTTTCTCCATTGTCCCGAGGTTGTGGTTGTCACACTGGTTATTTATGGATTCCTTCTTTGCTCACTGATCTTGATCCCAAATTTGATCTAGGTCAAATATGTGCTCCAATTGAGCCATTCCTCTTGGGATCATATTAGTTTTGAGATTGATGATCCCCTATATGTCTAACTTAGCTTCCTCTAGGTCAACTTCATCAATTATTTGCATTGCAAGCACGTAAGAACTTGTGATGAACTCTAAGATGTTTTTATCATCATTGAATACCTAGAAATGAGAGACATTGTCTAGAAGAAATGGGTTAGAAGTCAACTCAACTATGAATCTTTTAAGGCCAAACAAGGACAAGGGTTGTAGCATGTTGGCTACTTGAGCCAAGGCATCAGCGATGTGATTCAAAGAACATGGGGTCAGCTATATATCAAAGGTATCCAGACTCTCTCAAAGATCCTAGACTCTATGTCTATAATTGGCTAGTTTTCGATCATTGCATGAATACAACTTTCTAACTTGTTTGACTACCAACTCAGAATCACAAAAAACTTGTAGAATTATACCATTCTTTCTCAAAGCCATTAGAATACCATGTACCAAAGCTTCATATCCTACTACATTATTGGTACAATAAAATTGAAGTCTATGGTAGAAAAATAGGTCATACTTGTGGGGCTAATGAGCTTGAATTCAATGCCAGCTCCTTGAATTGACTTGGATCCATTGAAGTGCAGCATCCAGAACTTGAAAGTTTCCTTGATTCCTAGACAAATGATGCATTCATTCCCTCTTTTTTACGTACTTTCATCCCCAACCTCAAGAAGAATTATGGGTCTAGCATGATTTGCAACTAGTTGTCCTGATGTTTCATCCTTTAGAGGAGTGACCTATTTTTGTATATATTCCACTATTGTTTTCCATAAGCAACAGTGAAACTCAGAGTGGGAAACATTTTGAACTCTGCACCAACTTGGTAGCAAAAGATCTTGGAAGTTCATTCTTGTTCCTAGACTAAGTTGGTCTTGCATGCATTTCTCCATAAAGTCTTGAAATCCATCCATAAATCTTAAGTTTCCATCTTCATAAGGCTCTTCATATTTTGTTTCCACTAACATCTCCATACTTTGAGGCATGTGAGCCAAGTTTTTCAGAGGACTACAATGCACCAAGAGGACCCCTACAACCAGCTTTTCTTCTTGAGGCTCCAATTCTTCCTGATAGGAAAAAGGAAAATAATTTCCCAATTCAATTTCAGAAAACAACACCTCATTATTTTTGTTGTATTCTATGATTTTAAACTTCATTTGTGGCTCTCAATCTATACGAATCTAGTTTGGTAGCCCTTTCTATGGTAGCCACATGTGAGAAAAGTCAAGTGCAACATACCCATTCAATGCACGAGTGAAATCTTATCCCAAGATAATTCCATATGCGTCAAGAATGTCCACAACTTGGATATCAATCACCTGTTGCACCCTTGTATCTACAACAATTTGCATTGGAATGCGATTAATTTCCCCAACAATATTCACCTCAATTTTTTCTAGCTGAGTCTCTTTTATTCTTGAAGGCATGGGGACAATCCCAAGAGCCTTGCACAAATCCAAAGGCATGATATTGGCTAATGCTTCTAAGTCTATTAGGAAATTGTGCAAATTTTTCCCAAATATCTTGATTGGAGTGAGGAAGGGTGGCGTTTCTAGTTTTCCTTGGAACAATCCAACAAGCGTGTCGGCTTGTGCCACTTGAGCTTTATCCTTTTAATTGGACTTTTATTTGGTTTCCACTAGGGTCGGTTCTTTTATAGGTTCTTTTCTAGCTTGCTAGTTTGTGGGAGCATCCTTCTTCTTGCTTAAAATTTCTTGGATCACAAGCTCCAATTGAGGCTCTTCAAAGGTGACTCTTTTGATAGTTATCTCTTGTGTTGCTTTAGAGGAAGGAGTTCCATTGATTAATCTAAATAAGGCATTCCTGACTGCAAGAACCTTCAGCAATTCAAAGGTGGAAAATTTGATTTTGAATTTCTTAAAATATTTAGCAACATATTCCCCCATTTGTTCAATTTGAGAAACAAAGGCTCTACCTATGGAAGAACTAGTTGATTGGCCTTGTGTTTGATTTGGCTATTTATTGCTACTCAAATATTGTTTAGGAACATAGGGATAACTTGGATTGTTGCTAGCATTGGAGTACGATGGGGTGTTGAAGTTGTTAAGTGGAGTAGAGGTAGGGAATGGTCTGCCTATTTGCCTATTTCTTAAATTATATGAAGAGGTCCTTTGATGGAACATTTGCACTTCATCTTAATGGGATTCTTCTTAATCGACGGTACCATAGTCTACTAAATTAAATAGTTGAAATAAGGCTTCACTGTTACTTACCTCTTTGACTTCTTCATTCTTTGGGGAGATGGCCACACTCTCAAGCTCATTTCTCTCGCCTTGTGGGAATGGAGCTTGGTTGAATACGAGCATGAAAGAGTCATATGGCTCGAATGGAATGATATCCCTACAATTTTCACTATCAACGACATTTTAGACCTCAACTTGGAAGATCTCAGCGACTGTTTGGAACTCGGGGTAGTCCAACTCAGAATTCCTGCTTATCTTATGAATCCAACACCATCTAGATAAGGCAGCTTGGCTGATGTACACTCCACTAGTTGTCTTTTCCATGCTAGTAGGCTATTCAAGAGGAGTGGGAACACCCCCATTGTTTGGCCTCATATTCCATGTTTGGTTTTGTGTTTGTGAGGGCCTTCTTTTAAAATTTTGATTTGAATTATGTCCTCGTTCATAGTTCTATTTGGATGAGGTGCTTTCCTTTTGGTTGTTCCTATTATCTCAGTTGAGATTGGATTGAATTTTGTGTTGAGATTCTTACAGCTGGCTGTTCTAATTTTGCAAGTGCATCATTTCCTTAGACATCTTTTGGATCATCTTTGTCAACTCATCCAACTGATCCTTCTCTATACTTCTTGGCTGTGGCACTTGATTTTGGAGAAAGATAGGTTTTGCTACTAGTTGATTTTGTTGAGAAAATAGAAATTCAGGCCCTTGCAAGTATAAGAGTGTTTGAGGCTACTGTGAATAGGCTTGCGGTTGTTGAGGCTGCAAGTATTGAGGCACTGGGGGTGCCTAATTCATGGTTTTCCATGGGTGAGGCATGAAAGGTAGTTGTGGCACTTGATTCATTAGGGGCATCTATTGTTGTAATTCCTGAGTAAGTCCTTGAATATAAATTTTATGGAAAACTTTCCCCAAGAAAGGCAGCAGACCAAAGATGTTTTTCCCCAACTTGGCACTAGCAACGACCGCCTGAGCATAGGTGTCAACTAGTCTAGTAAGAGTTGTTCATATCCTCTTTTCAAATGTATATGTGAGGTTTTCCAACACTGCATAATATACTAGCAAGGTAGCAACATCATTGAGGGTGTAAGGAGCCTACAATCTTGTGTATGCTCTATGGAATTGATCATTGAAGGATATGATCGGTTCTTTGATATGTCAAAACTGATGTGAATTGTCAATATAGCTCTAAAGGGATAATTAGAATCTTGTATTTATGTAGGAAATAATTCATTAACAAGTCCCAAGATGTGATGGAATTGGCTAGTAAATTGATGTACTAGTAGAAAGCTTCTTCCCCAAAATAATATGGGAAGAGCCTACAAGCCACATCATCTTGATCAATCTACATGTCCTTCAACATTGCTTGGAAGATCTTGATGTGTTCTCTAGCTATCCTCCATGGATCTTGAGGATTGAACTTCGAGCAATAGCTCTCTAGATTCTTGGGCATGTCATGGTAGGTGTTAAAGTGCAACACATAAGGGTTATTCCCTAGCCAAGCCATGAGGGGAGGTCAAGGTGGTAATTATTGTTAAATAGTGATTTGGGGTTGCATAGAGGTAGCTATAGTTAGGATTGCACCTTGGACTTGGAGGGAAAAGAAAGGGGAAACACCTTAGCTATGGGAAGAAAGTGGTGGAAAAGCAGCTTGGTGTGGCTAAGTGGAAGAAGTAAGGATGGAAGAGGAAGGGTGAGTGTGTGGTGAATGGAAAAAGGAAGGAGGCAAAAATGAAGGTGAAGCGGATGAAATGGAGGAGAAGGAAGAGGTTGTGTCCTCCCTTTTGGTCTTTCTAGCCCTTATAGGGGGTTCTAATTCCTAACATTACCCTTTATTGGGTGTAGACCTTAAAATTCATTCGAATCTTTCAAGGGAGAAGGACCCAATTCGATCCATCTTAACTCAAATGCCCTCCCTCTAGCACCAATTTTGTTGATAGGTGTTTTAGAACTTTCTCAACACAAGCAATGAATAGATGCACTACCTCTCTTAAAAGACAATTTCCAACAAGTTTTTGAGAATCATCCAAAGGTCTCTCAGGTGTCAAGTCATGACATCCATGGAATTTCTCAGTTGATGTTTGATGTGATTTTGTTGGTAATCATAGGGAAGACTTACAGAGTTAGGGTGGAGGGAAGTTGGATCTTAAAATTAAGTTCCTAAGATGGGGAAATTAAGGTGCAATTGTTGTAGATTTGAACAGTAGTCTTGAACTTTGATATTAGCTTCATATTTGGCTTTATAATGTGCAATGAACCTTAGCATAGGTTACTTATAAAAAAAAGGAAAAGTGGCAAGGAAGAGAGAAGGTTCCTGGATCTGAAACTAGCAGTGAACAATGATCATGGAGGACTCTACTACAGACATTCACTTAACAAGTTTACGTCAAAGTATCATGAAATTTGTGCAAGTTTCTAAGGACTACAGATATTCAACCATTCATTCACCATAAGCATGAACAAGCAATAGAAATTTAGAGCAGCTTTTAATCTAAGTCTAGACTAAATTTACACAATTGTATGTCATCAAAAAAAAACCAAAATTATGGACAAAGAAGGCATCAACACAACAAAATACTTCAAATTTAGTGAACAACATCAACTACTCTACTAAAGCATGCAAGAACATAAAGAACATCAAAATAAAACTACTCAAATTAACTAACTATGGGAGAAGAATCATATAACATGCAATGGAAACTCAAGAGTCCACCAAAATGGCCTCCATCCATGCCTTTCGGTCCCTCAAGGCTAGAGTCTTCTTTTTTAGCAGTTTTTCAAGCCACTCAGGTATTTGGGATTCTCCCTTTGGTGATTCATGGTTGTGCTCTTCTTCACGAGAGTGTTCATTCTCCATTATTTTGTTGCCTAGAATCTCTTGTTTGATCTTTTCTCCTTCTTCTTTGTCTAAATCATGAATGATCACATTTTCTCTTTGTGGGGACTCGGTGGTTGCATGCTCCTTAGGGCTATCCTCCCTTTTAATAGTCTTCTTTTCTTCTTCTTCTTCATGCCCATGTTCCTCAAGCTACTCTATTTATGGGCTCTAGTGAGTTTTAGCCTCTTCTTTAGGTTTATCTTCTTCTTTCTCTTCCTCACATTGAGGCGGAACTTCTTCTTATTCATTATTTTCTTTCCCTTCTTGCTCTTCTTGCTCTCCTAAGAGACACATTTCTTCATCATGTTTAGGGCTTTCATCATGCTCCCCAGTTGGAGGTTCAATATCTTCCTCCATCTTATCACTTGATTCTTTAAATCTTCCTCTACAGGTGGCCTTTCTCCTTCCTCTCCAACATTCTTAAACTATTGAGTTAACTCCTCCTCAAGCTCCGCATCAAAGGTCTCTGCAATGTATTTAGCACCACCATCCTCTTCATCACTCTTAGAGGAATTTTACTCTTCACCTTCATGTACCACCTCATCAATGGACATGTTTTGGAATTCCAAGTGCTCATGGTAATCGTCATCTTCTTATTCTTCCACATCCTTAGTGGCCTCTCTTTGCTACCTATCCAACTCCTCTGATATGGCCATTGTGGCTTTCATTTTTGGTGGTTTAGTTGTAGGAGTGGAGGTAGGGATATTGGTAAGTATTTATGCTAAGGAAGCCTGAATAGTTGGGTTCATTAACACTCCTGACAACTCTGGAAGAATATTCTACAAATGCCAAGAGAAGGATTCTAGAAGTGAGAGTGTGGGAATTGGAATTTTTCCTACTACCAGTGGAAGAGAAGTGGTTAGAGACATGGAGGTGAAGGAGAGAAGAGAGGTGGCGGCAGAAGAAGTGTCAATTATCATCACCTGTGTGACAGGCAGAGTGGAAGCAAGGTGGATAGAGATATCCACCACAGTCAAAAAAGTGGAAACCATTGTCTAAGAAGTAGATGGAGGGGCAGCAAAAATAGCAGCACTCACAACAGTAGTTGAGGTAGTAGGTGGAGATTTTGGCTGCTCAACCTTTGTTTCTTCCCCCTCATGGAGTAGGTCCTCCTAAATGGTAGCAAGACCACTCAATGTCTTTGGTATTTTGGAGCATTCACCCTATGAAGCTTTCCTTGAATAGGCCCAGGTTTTAGACTACTTTTTAGCCACCTCCTTTCTTTTTCTTAATCTAGTAATTGGAGGAGAATGGGAAGCCTCTTCTATTGGGGCAGCAGTTGTCGCACTGTCAATTTTTCTTGCATGTTCTTCCTCAAGCTCTCCAAAGGTTAGAGTTACTCCTTGCTACTTCAATCAAGCCACTTGCCCATAAATCCATTCTTTTGTCCTAGCCTTGATGGGTTTGGTCATAATATCAAGGTCATCGACCTCTGGCTCATCCCAATCTATTAGAGGCAATGGTAAGTCAACAACAACATTATACTGAAGATCTACCACTATATCCTCATCCTCCTCTAATTGGTATGGTACTAGGAACAACTTGACCTTCCTCACAAAGTATATGGTCATTCACATGTAGTGCCTCATCCACACCTCCTTATCATTTTGTAAATTTTTCCAAAAGTCTTCTACATGATGCACTTGGGCATGTTCAAGTGCAATTGCCATCCATAGTTTTTCATATGGATCCACCCATTTTCAAGTAGTGTGGAATTGCAAGTGGTATTCCACTAGTTCCTTATTAAAATGATCTGCACATTTAGCGGTTTGGAGCTCATACATCCCCTGGATGAAGGAGAGAGGATAATGAATCCCTACTTTATGCTTGTTTCTCAAAAGATGGTGTGCATGTCATAGCTACCGGAAAAGTTCTATTAATATGATCTGGTCATTAGGATATCGGGGAAGCTTATATGGTTTCTCCATGAAGCCTTCTTCTTAGATATACGTGAACTTTGGATACTATATAAATAGAAGGCAGACTACCAGAGGAAAGTGTTTGCACTATGTGAGACCCTTCTCTCAAAGTCACCCCCAAGCATTCAAATGATGTGGCCTATGAATGCATCATTTACTTTGCAATAGTCTCTTTTGAAGTTCATATACTGTAGTTGGGGTTATTTGTCCAATACTTTCAATTCTCTTCTTGGAGCTTCAATGGAAGCTCTAAACTATCCTCTATATTGTGCCATGTCAGCCAATAGATAGACAAGGTAGGAGGTCATATAGAACCTTGAGGTCTTCTTTATGGCTACAAATTGTTTGTGCAAGAAATTGTTAATGATTCCTACCTAGTAAAACTAGTTTTTCCTCTAAGGATTTCCTCAATGAAGTGCAACATCCACTCCTAAGAATAGACTGAAGTGGGGAGGCCCATCACTCTACTCAGCAAGGTTACCAAATCATGGTAATCCTCATATAATTTGTTGTGGTATAATTCATGAGGCACCTTCACAGAACTACCCCTCTTTTCCTTCATCCCATATTGATTGATAATTTTCTTGCATCCAAGGGTGTCAGCATCCCATATTTCCTTGGCATCCTTCATAGTAGGTAGTCGCGCCCACAAAAAGGATATGAAAATCATAGTAAAACCTTTCCTGGGAATTGGAAATTCTAGCAGGTGACTAATATCTCTTTATGGATGTTCATTTACTTGTCAAACCAAGGAACGCATACTTTGAATGGCACAACACAATATATGCACTAAGAACTAGTTTCGGTCACAACTTAACAAAAATAAATACTTGGAAGGAATTCTATCTATTGTACAGGAAGGTAATGCAAAGTTCTTTTAACTCAACCATGATTTGACTAAAATAGAAACCATAATAGCTACGACTGAAACACAAACTATGGTATTTTATACTGCTGAGGTCAAACTACGGGGATGGATTCCCTATGCTGCAGGAACAATACAAGACTGAGTTTGTATGAAAACTTCATAGATGAAAGCTAACTGAAGATCAACGAAAAAGAATAGCTAACTAACTAGCTACAGATATTTACTAAGTGGGCCCCCTTAGCAAGCATCTATTGATTACGTAGGTGCTAAACTCATAACTTCATCAAAAATTTATTCATGAAAACATAATGGCATACATTTGCTTTGTTGATATGGAAACTAACAGCGAACTCGTCTCTTATCGCAGATTCTGCTTTTATTATTATCCATCTCTCCCCATGATATCTGCTATCTCTCTATCATTATGCTTCTATCTTACTTCTAACTATCATCTCCTTCCTCACTCGCGCAGGAGGAGTACCTTATTTAAAATTAGGAGAACAAATAACTAACTAACCCTATCAAAGAAAGGCATCGAAGTAAAGTGTATCCCAAAATCAAGGAACAAACTTCATAAATGAATTTATCCGTTCAACCTAATCCAAAGAGAATCTAGCACTCCACTCTTTCCAGATTGACTATCATTAAAAATCCTTCCCAACGGTTTCAGTCAAAGAGTCTTCGCCAGAGCTTCCTCGAAGTCACACAAGAAATAGACTTTACTGCAAGGCTAAGATCGGCTATGCTTGACTCGATCATACTTTCTTCAATAACTTACGAAACACAAGGTAACAGATGCAAAAAAAAAGGCGCATGGCACATACACAATATCTGTTCATTAATCACATATTTAAATCTATTTCATCATTCAAAAAGTACATGCGATATACTAGTCATTTAGGGAGTCAACAAGGCAATAAATGTAGTCAAGACAACACAATAGGCTGTAGGAATATGAAAATATTTTGCTACAGGATATCCCAATAAAAGGTTTCAAAAGAGTTTAAACAACCACGAATAACAAAAGTAAAGGCATTAAAAGTTCATCATAATATCCAAACTATGAGCACATTTTGGGCTCATCATTCTACCCCCTACTTAGCCCAATGCTGGTCCTCTAGCATTAACTTTCCTGGTAGTTTCTCTGAAATCAGTGGTTGTGGCATGACTCTGAAATGGAGTTCATAATAAAATCCTCTGAAAGTTTGCCACCTTTCATACCTAAGAGCTTCTAAATCATCATTAAGATTTGTAGCCTGGTAAGGATAAAGGGGCCACATTAGCACAGGAGGTCTAAATGTCAATGGCAACCACAATTCAAATATCTTTTGAAGTCCCAACTATATATATCTGCTTGATCATTTAAGAGCTACTGTGAAATTCAGGGGACTATGAGGTTTGGACCTTCTTAGCCCAATAGTTAATCTTTCCCACCTTTTCTCACTTCTGGTGTATGACAGTCTCTAAAATGAATATGGTTGTTCCTAAAATTCATCATATACCTATTTCCTGAGATCAAATATTTTCATTTTGGCTGTATTATTATGAATGCCATATGTCAAAGTAAACCAGGTTTTCAACATTGCATGGGGGTTTGAACTTTGAGAGCGTAATGGAACAGGCTCATTCCTTTCAGCTTCCTCATATGTTTCCCATTGCCTACCATAATTTTTTTCATTTGTTGCCCATGACATAAATGATCTCAAATGGATATCACCAATATACAGAAGAGGGTTCCATTCTATTTCAAATGGAATTAAAAAACCATGTAAATAAAATTCACACAGAGAATTTCTTAACCAATTAGGGGCTTCCTAGTATGCATTGTAAAATTCTTTAGCAGTGTGAAGTATAGGATCTTGATTTCTAGAAATTCTCATTAGTTGGAACCATAAGAATTGTTCCTTAAGGCATAGAGCATAAACTCTAGGTGGTGGTCTGCATTCCATAATCTGACTAGTTACTTTTAACATTCATCCATTTTTGCTTTTAACTCAAAAAATTTCTATTTCTGACTTTCAATTTCTTTTTTCAGTTTCTTTCTTTCTACCTCCCATAGACTTTGTTGCATGTTAGTCTGGGCTAGGTGCCAAAAAGTCAGGGTTTGCAATGTAACTGGTTCCCAGTTAGCTTTGACATATTCCAAAAACTTAATCAAAAATGTCTTATTATAAACAACAATGGCTTTACAAGTTACAGGGTGAAATGTAGCTTCACTAGCCACATCCAATTGTTTAGTCTATTCCTACTCTTGCTGCAGAATGAATTCTTGTTGCTGCAGTGGAGAAGACTGTGCTTCCTCTGAAAACTACATAGCAGCGGTAGCCAAGTCATCAAGACTTGGTAACCCTTTTTCATTATGCCCCATTTCCTTTGTCTCAACTTGTTCCTGTTTAGGAACAAATGAACTCTGTGCAGTATTCTCAGACACATTCTGAGAAACATCAAATTCAGACTCTACAGACTCTTCTGAAATTACAGTAACCTCTAGTTGAGGTGAAGCAGAGGAGGTCTTACATTGTTTCCTTGTGGAAACTCTTCTTGGCACTGGTGCGGCTGCAAGAGGTGTTCTGGTAGCCTTCCTCTTTCTAGTCTGTCTAGAGGGTTCTACCCTACCAGAGGATGATGGTGAACTAGTGATAGCAACATGTGTTTTTGTAGGAGAGATGATTGTAGGGGAAGGTGTTGTAGGAGAAGAGCATTGCCTTTTCCAAGAACGAGGGTTAGACTCTAGGGTTTGTTCCTCCTTAGATGACTCTCCTACCTTTTTTTTTCCCTTCTCTCTCCTAGTGGCAGACCTAGTTTGTACCCTAGTAGAGGATTCCGGTGGGGGAGCTGCAAGACCAAGTGCTACAGGAGCAGATGACCCTTGCCCTATTCTTCTACTGGTAGATGCAATTTCTTCTTTCTTTTTTTGAGGCTGTGGGGTAAGTACCATAGGGGGTTGTAGAATTTGTAAGCTCTTTTGGGCAACGAATTGTTGTTAGGAAAGAGGTGAGACATCTCTCAATAAACATTCAATCAATAATTTGATAAGGCTATGGTGAGCAATAGAATTATCTTTCCCTTGTTGGGTTTCGTGGGCACTTTGTTCCAAAAATTTTAACAGGAAATTCAGAACATTTACAACTAACCCATGCCTCATATGACTTAATAATTTGAAATGATAAGAAATGCAGGTAGGAGAAATGGCCTTCACAGGTTAAATACCTGATTATGTAAGTAGCGTATTCTGAATAAGGAGGAGGCAATGATACCCACTTGCATCCCTTCTTGGAGACTTCCAAAGGTCCATCAGTGGGTATTGAAAATTCAGCCCTTGCAGAGGCAACATCTGAAGAAAAATTTTCTCCAATGGCTGGAAGCCTGGTTACTTCAGCAATTCTATCTTCAGAACTTGCAACAACCGTTAGACCCCATACAGTAGCCTCTCCTTCAGAAAGGGTTCTCAAAAATTCCCCAGCGGCCTCCTCATCAAAAGCATTTAAACTCAAGAAGTAGTTTAACCATCTACAGAGGCTGAATGCCTAGACTGTTTAAGGATTTTGCAATAATAATTCATGAGCTATAGGCTCATGTCACACTAGCTGACCACCCATGTTCATAGTTTT
>VDFB02270651.1:302769511-302783360 GCA_007258455.2 Sequoia sempervirens | reverse complement strand
TCTCTTTCAAGACAATCATTCAATCCAGAAAAATCTAAAATTTTCTTCTTAAATGTTGACCCTTTGGTGGAAAAGCAAATTAATTTTTTTTTAGGCTTTCAATGTGATTTCTTGCCATGCAAATATCTTGGAATCCCCTTTTTTTTAGGGAAGGAAAAGCATGAATTCTAGGACAAATTAATTAGTTTAACGTCCAATAGGAATAGGATCATGCAATGGAAATCTAAATGGCTTACTTTTGCAGGAAAATTAATTATGATCAAAACAATTCTTCACTCCTTACCCATCAATCTGATGTCAATATTAAAGCCTCCTCAAGGAAAATGTATTGAACTTCAAATTTCTTTTAGAGAATTCCTTTGGGATGAGAATGTTACTTCAAAGAAAAATATCCCACTTGTGGCATGAAACTCTTTATGCAATTCAAAAATTCATTGTGGGGCGAGGCTGAGAGATTTATTCTTACAAAATAAAGCTTTGGGGAAAAAATGGTATGGAAAATTTATGCTAAACTTGAGACAAGGTGGTGCCAAATAATGAGGCATAAATACTTTGAATCTCTTGAAAATGAAAGAATTTTCACTTAGAAAAATCTTCCTCAAGGCTCAAAAGTATGGAATTTTATTTCCTCTTGCAGATCAATGATCCTTCCTCATCTCTCTTGGTTAGTTCATAATGGGGAAAAATAAAATTTTTGGGATGATGCCTAGAATGGTTTCAGGCCTCTCAGAACCTTAGGGGATTGGGGTCAAATTGAGGCTATCCTCAAGGATCTCTGGGGGGATAGAGTTAAAGACTACCTTCATATAATTTTGGGGGATAGTGATATTGTTGCCTAAAAATATTTTGATTTTCTCTCGATTCCCATTCATATGAAGATTTCTCTCAAAAATGAGATTAAGAAGGGTCATATATTTTTGTCCAATAAGAAAGATACCATTATATGGACTAAAAGTAAATTTGGTAACTACATGGTTAAAGATAGTTATAATGCTTTAAGTTCCACCACCCTATTGAAACCATGGCCTTACAAACTATGCTGGGGACTGTGTGTCCTCCCCAAAGCTGAAGATTTCACTTGGCTAGCCTTAAAAGACATAATTCTAGCAGGTTCACGTTTGGATACACTAGGAATACCACCTCTATTCCTATGTGTCTTATGTAGCCAAGCTTATGAATCTACAAATCATCTTCTCATTGGCTGTGATTTTGCTCACAATTGTTGGACTTGGTTGTTGAACAAACCTAGTTGTTCAAGTCCTTTACACAACTCAACTCTAAATCATTTTTCCAGTTAGCCTCTCCTCTTTCCTAATTCTTCCCTTTCATGTATTTGGGAGATCAGTCCTTCCATAGTAGTTTGGAATATTTGGTTGGAAAGGAATAATAGAATATCCAAAAAAAAGTCTTTAAAGGTATCCTAAGTGTTACAGAAAATTGAAATTACTATCTCTAAAGTGACAGTCTTGGGTTTTCAAAAACTTGCATAGTTCAAAATCTTTTTCTTTGTGGGATGTCTTCATTACTAAAAACTAGTCTCTTATTAAACTCCCACAAGTTAGATCCATTCAATCTATGTTGGGTGAAAATTATGTAATCAACTTTTTGATAGATTACACAACTTGGATTTCAGCCACAGCTATGTGAGATGTAAATCTCTCCTCTCGGAAAGGGGAGGCACCCTTCTTACTGCTAATAGAAGCGATAGTAAAACAAACAAAGTAATTACAAAATGTACACAATACTTATGAAGTGGGGGGGTGTGTTACATTCATCCTTCTCTCTTTTTTCAGAGAAGATGTTTACAATGCTTCACTGTTGGAAGTTCACAATTCTTAACAACTTGAAATGATCAACTAGCAGTAATACCAATACCTCTATCTTGTCAAAGAAAAGTGTAGAGATTCCAGAAGTAATTAACAATAGGCAAATAAAGTAAAAGGGAAAGCTCACGAAGGCACAAAGTCATTCTGTAGCTTTATCAATGTTGGATCTGTGAAAATGTATCGTTTGTCACATTAGAAACACAAAGTCTTCTTAGACGCAGTAATTCCTCGAACAGCATGAACAATTACAAGCACAAAGTCTTGTAGATCATCCAACCAAATTATCAATGAGCATGAACAATTACAAGCACAAAGTCTTGTAGATCATTCAACAGTAGTATCCAAAGAATGTGAATAATTACAAGCACAAAGTCTTGTAGATTATTCAACCGAAAGATAAACAAAACAAAAATGCAAATCTAAATAATAGATGCAACACAAAGTTTACATAAATCACTTAGAGTCCTTAAAATTTCATCACCTAATTACCACCAAATGAGATCAATTCATAAAAGTATCGAATCCAACACAAAGTTTGGTTTGCAATCCTCTTCTTTATTGATCAAATTCCATTCACAAAGCATGAACACAAAGTTTCACAATTTTGCTTCAAAAAGGGTAGCACTTCGTTGCAAAATACTAAAGGATAAAATTTACAATGAAAATCCCTCACATTATATAGATAGAGGGATGAGAAAAATTAGGAAACTAATTGGGGAAATTAAGGAAAGTTAGGTGAACGATTTTAGGAGATCTCACCTAACTTTGACCAAAGTCAAAGTGTAATTTGTTTTCAAAAGATTACATCTTCGAGCTTGGTGTAATTAAAATTTACAAAAAGACATTTGAAGATGTCAAGAAATATTTACAAGACGCATAAAGGGATGCACCGAAAATGTCTAACACTGGAGAATAGGAGGCTGCTTCATGTTTCTTTGCCTTGGGCGCAAAAGTCTTCATATTTCCTCCTAGTTTCTTGCACAAATTTCTCATCTGGACCAACAGTGTAATCCACAATGGTGTGAATTCTCGTGATCGATCTCATGGCAGATAAGTGAACCTTCTTGCACCTATCAAGATGTGTTTTTAGGTTATCCAATGTGAGCCTTGTATCACAAATGACGTTCATTGAGGCTTCTGAAAAGTCTAAACTGTCAATCAATTTCATGATGGCTTCTTTGAAGATCTGAGATATTTCTATGGCTGGCAGGAAGATATGATTCTCCTCAAGGAGTTGACCAGGCAACTCTTTGATACCTTTTTCAAGAATAGCGTGATGTCCTTCAACATCTTCCTGTACTTGGTGGAGATCTTCAGTAAGAGATTGAATTACTTGAATTCTATGTTTCAAGGATTCTCTTACCTCAACAAACTTTTCTTTGTCAGGAATTACCCCAACCTCCACCAATTTACTGAGCTTTACATGTTTCATCTCTAACCATGACAACAGGCATTTCTCCATGTCTCTGCACTCCTAGGAAAGTGCACTTTTTTCTTTATCAAGCTCTGTGGTGAGCTTGGCCAAAAAGGTAGTTTTCTCATCCGCAGCAATTATAATCTGAGATTCATGTTCAATGATCTTCTCAACAAAATCATACAACACTCTACCTTTGGAGGTGAACTTCTCAGCTCTCTTGACTGTTGGGTCTTCAATACTTACCACTGTCAGTGGTTGAGCATTACTTGGAGAACCTACAAGTCTCTTTACAACAGTAACATAATGCTCTGCCCTCTGTTTGTACATATTGTGAGCTTGCTCTACTTTATCCAGTCTTCCAGCCAAGATATCCAAAGTGACTTGCGCATCGGCCTTCACACTTTCATTGGTGATGAGCCCAAAATGTGCTCATAGTTTGGATATTATGATGAACTTTTAATACCTTTACTTTTGTTATTAATTGGTTGTTTAAACTCTTTTGAAACCTTTTATTGGGGTATCCTGTAGCAAAATATTTTTATATTCCTACAGCCTATTGTGTTTTCTTGACTACATTTATTACCCCGTTGACTCCCTAAATGACTGGTATATCACATATAGTTTTTGAATGATGAAATAGATTTAAATATGTGATTAATGAATGGATATTGTGTATGTGCCATGCACCTTTTCTTTCGTATCTGTTACCTTGTATTTCATAGGTTGTTGAAGAAAGTATGATCGAGTCATGCACAGCCAATCTCGGCCTTGCAGTAAAGTCCATTTCTTGCACAACTTCGAGGAAGCTCTGGTGAAGACTCTTTGACCAAAACAGTTAGGAAAAGTTTTTAATGATAGTCAATCTGGAAAGAGTGGAGTGCTAGATTCTCTCTAGATTGGGCTGAATGGATAAATTCATTTATAAAGTCTGTTCCTTGATTTTGGGATACACTTTACTTCCACGTCTTTCTTTGTTAGGGGTAGTTAGTTGTTCTCTTGATTTTAAATAAGTGCTCCTCCTACAGTGAGGAAGGGAGATGATAGTTAAGATACGATAGAAGCATAGTGATAGAGATAGTAAGATATCATGTGAAATTAGGTATGATAATAGCCCGTGATCTGTATGACAGAGACGAGTTTGTTGTTAGTTTCCATATCAACAAAGCAATGTATACCATTATGTTTTTCATGAATGGAATTTTTGATGAAGTTATGAGTTCAGCACTAGTGTCGGTAGATGTTTGCTAGGGGCCCACTTGAAGAAGTAAGTATTTGTAGCTAGTTAGTTAGCTATTTTTTTTGTTGATCATCAGTTAGCTTTCATCTTTGAAGTTTTTATACAAACCCAGTCTTGTATTGCTCCTGGAGCATCGGGAATCCATCCCTGTGCCTATTCCTATAGCATAAGGCTAGTTCATAGTTTGTGTTTTAGTCATAGCTGTTATGGTTTCTATTTTAGTCAAATCATGGTTGAGTTAAAAGAACTTTGCATTACCTTCCTATAGTGTAGATAGAATTCCTTCCAAGTATTATTTATGTTAAGTTGTGACCGAAAATAGTTCTTAGTGCATATATTGTGTTGCGCCATTTAAAGTATACGTTCCCTAGCTTGACAAGTAAATGAGCGATCCATAAAGAGATATTAGTCACTTTAACGGAATGTCAATTCGGAAAGGTTTACTATGATTTTTCATATCCTTTTGTGGGAGGCGGCGACCAATTGGTAACCTTGCTAAGCTGGACCTTTGTCACCGTGTAGTCTTCCATATTGACATCACCTTCTTCATGTGGCGGTATGCCAATTTCTGCATACTTGTGGCCAGACTTATCAATGTTCAGCCTTGACTATACCTTTGCCTTTTTCTTCCCTTTAGCCTTTGGAAGGACTATCTCTTGAGTTGAGCTCCTCACGGAGAGAAATCATTTTGCTTTTATGCTTCAACACTTGAGATATTAGCCAAGGGGAAGAAAGGAGGTGTGAACTTCTAGATTTACTATCAATTCATCCATCATCATTACTTGAAGTTATTATCCGCGTCACGAAGTTTCCATAGATATCATGGCAATAGCGAAGTGTCTGTCATCATTGCTCCTATAGTTTGCACATTGAGCTGATCATGCATTCACTCATTCATGAAACGATTGAATTCATTTTCAGAAGTGATATCATACGTTGGCGAAGACAGGCTAGGAATGGATGATGGAGGGCTCGACAGTATATCAACCGTATGGATGCTTGTCACTGAGGGAGTATCAAGCGAGGTTGATGCTGCAGGGATAGTGGATATCTCGGCTGCAGGAATGCATGTGGTAGGAATAGGTGACGAGGGAACATGAGGTGGAGGAGTTCTTGAATTTGGAGGGGTATGAGGAACATTGGAAGTCACAGGCGATGATGTTCTGGGAATTTCCTCAACTACATTCTCAAGAGGAGAAGTAGTTCTTTCTTGATCATGCCCGGGTTCCTGTTGATCACCCTCTTGTCTCTCCGATTCTGGTTCACCTTCAAAATCACCTTCAGATCCTTCTTTAGAATCTTCTTCAGACTCTTGCCCGCTTTCAGAAACCTCTTCTGCATCGGAGTCTGCTTCTGCTGAATCTTCATCTTCAGCGGATTGATCACTTGAAGTTCCTTCTTCATCGGAATCTACCTCCTCTGGAATAGACTTTTTACCCTTAGAGCGGGATGGATTAGATTCCGTGATTTCTGTCTCTGGGACGGACTAAGTATCTTTCTTGCCAACAGTGAACTTGATCCTAGGACCTCTTCGTGAAGAAGTGGGAACAGCCGCTGATTTATTTTTGTTGCGGAGTTCTTGCTGTTGGCGAGCTTCTGCTTCGGATTCCTCTCCTTCCGAGTCTGTTCTGAAACTTTTCATTTCATAACCATGTTTATGTAACCATTCTGCAGTGTTGGCTAGGATTGGCCTCAACCTCTCTCTTATGCTAGTAATTTCTTTTCTAGACCATTGAATTGCAGGCAATGGCCTTTTAGCAATTCCTTGCTCATCATAGACAGCATTCATGATATCACGGGATCACATAAAATCCTCTGGTAGGTGGCCGATATCAAGGTCCTACGATTTGCTGAGCAGTCAACTTGCAATTGTCAAAGTAGTTTGAATGCTAACATGTCTTTAGTATTCATGTCCAAACATGTGCTTATTCCATAGCTTGCAGGTTTTATGCTAATCTTGGTGGCGAACTATTTAAATACTTGGGTAAACCCACAAAAGTGGTTTACAATTCAAATGAGGAAGGAAAACTTGTAAAAAGTGACCCCATGCCAAAAATTTTCATCTTGGGGGTTCGAATGAACCAAAAGAGGGTTCACTCGAACTAGGGTTCGAGTGAACCCATTTAATCCATGTACGAACCAATCAACCAAAAAAAAATGGAATCCCCTTTATGAACCAAGGTTAGAATGAACCCTGGTTCACTCAAACCCTTGGGGGTTCACTCGAATCCCTCCTAGTTCAGGCGAACCACCCTTTCCCTAATTTTTGACCCTGTTCACAAAAATAAAATAAAAATTGCACTTTGAAGCTCGAGTTGAAAATGAAAATTGCGGAGACTTCACAGACCCAATTGGAATCAGGTAGTCCTTGAAATGAGCTATCCAAAAAATATAATTTTAATATGTTTTGGTTTTATTATGTATTTTGTTTTTTAGTTTTGTTACTAAACATATGTTTTTCACCAAAAATCAAGCTCTCTGTTCTGCACATGGAAAAATAGGAGATTATCAATTTTTGTTTTTGAAAAATATGATTGCACTAGATATTGAAGTCCTTGATCCAACATAAAAATAAATTGAATTTTGATATAGACAAAAAGTTATGCATTAAACGGTCATGCTATGTCTGAATTGTAATTGGTTTGACTTTAAAACTTGATTAAAGAAAAAAAATTTAATAAAAAACTATCTAACCAAGTGGAAACACTAGATATCAAAGTTACAAATCTAAATTGAAAAGAATTATAATTTTATCCTTATGGAAAAAAAGTTATCCATTATACGGTGAGCGTCACTTTTTAAAAATATTGTTTTATGAAAAAAACTAGTTTTCGAGGGAGATGGAAAAAGAAGTGCAATCTGATTCCAAATTTTTTTTAAAAATAATATTTACAATCTACAAAAAAAAATTCATGAAGCTTTAGTTTGCATCATCTTCAAATTCCTCATGGTTTAGCCACTGTAGGTGCCCAAAAGTGAAGATTTAGTTAAAAAAATTATTTCAGTGTCTAGTTTGGCCAAAAATTGTAAACCACTATTGTGGGATCACCCACTTTGATGCTTAATAGTTGGTATTATTCTTTTTAGTTCCCATCAGGTCATCGAAGAGACTCACTTTGATGTTTTACCAAAATATGCTTGTCTCTCTGATTAAAGGCTTATCAAAAAGTTGAAGGGACTCAATTTATTGTCCTACAAAAAATGATACGTATCTTTGATATGACACATTGACATCTTATCGGAGTATTGAAAGGACTCACCACCAAGTCTCGCTAAAATCCACCTATTAGCCCAATGAAGACCTTCGATCGACGTAGACTTACGTTATCTCCTATCATCTATTGCTATCACCATGTCAAAGGGACTTCAAATGTCATCCTACCAAAAAATGAGCCTCCCTCCAATGTCAATTCTTTGCGACTGTTACCACTTATGGAATCCCAATGTCTTGGAAATTTAATGGTTTTATTTTTGGCTACTATAGTCACATTTCTTGAATATGTTAGTTGGAGATTCAATTTTCAAAGCAGTTTGAATGCTAACATGTCTTTGGTATTCGTGTCCATACATGTGCTTATTCCACAACTTGTAGGTTTTGTGCTAATCTTCGCAGTGGCCGCCTATTTAAATACTTTGATGCTTGACAGTTGGTATTGTTCTTTCTTGGTGATCAACTTCTTATATGTGATATTTCAAATCATAATCAAATATCTTATATGGTGTGAAACCAACATATTTGGGCAGCTTGTGGTGGAGTTATTTATGATGCTTCCTATGAAAAATTAATCACTACTATATTTGACTACAAATTCCAGTGATGTTTGGTGACATATTGATAAAACATTGTTGACTTACCAATGTAACACTGATTTAAATTTTGTTACTGGATTTTCATCGCTTTAACAACCAATTTTTATACGTCGAAACCACAGCCTAGCATCATCGATCAGTGCCACATAAAATGTTGGTGGTGTTTGTAGCAAAATCAACATAACTTCGTCCATCTATCAACACAAAAAATCACAAAATGTTGCATAACGCCCATTTGAAATCATAAAAAAAAAACCAAACATTCATCCATTTTTCAATGAGGTGGAGCAAACCATCATTGCCATTATGACAAAAACTACATAGCATGTACAACAACCTTGTCACAATTTTTTGTGGTTTGTCGGGCTATGTTCATCGAAATTGCAATGAAACCCTATAGTTTTTTTTTTTTAAATATTCATTCAAACATCTGCCCTCCCTAACACGATTATATGTATGGGTTTTGTTCTTTGCATGAATAATTTGGTCGATGTATCTTTCGATATAAGTCACTCTGACAAGTATTTGTCTTTCCTTGCATCCTTTATTGGTGTAGCTTATCTGATGTAACCCTATCAGAGAGACTTCATTCTATCAGGCCCAAAGTTATTCATTACTTTTGATGGTGATACTCCCATCGATGAATTCCATTGACACACCTTTCATTGATGGTGCCTTATTTTATCCACTATGTTGGTGCAACTTGAGATATGTTTTCCCAACTAAATATTATTGGTGTAAGATGTGTCATCGGGCAGTCCATTTTCTGTTGTTCTGATATCAATCTGTTCCTCCAATTAAATATATTGATGTACCTCATGTCAAAATCTCAAGTGAGTCTATCTTTTACTTTCTTGAATAAGCCATCGGTAGAACAAAAAGATTGTGTCCCCGATACAAGCCTTTTATCTTCATCGGAGTAGTATATGAGATAGGAATTGTCACTTGTTAGGCTTTCGATGACCGATGAGTATTTTGTCGAGGAAAATTTCATGAGTTATGTTGATGTGCATTTCCTATGGTGCTACATTCTCTATTTGTTCCTTTTTAATCAAAATATATAGCCCAATTTATTTTGTTGATTGGTATGAATGCAATGTGCCTATGTCAATATTGTACAATGTGCTTCCTCATTCACGTAGGCCATTCCTGCAATGTCTTTATCGGTGAAGCTTGCTAGTTGTTGTGCCGATATATTGTATTGTGCCAATATAAACATAAAACATGATCAAAGTGACATAGATATAGCTTGGCCAATATGTTATATCTCTTCAATTTGAAATGTGTGAACAATTGGTCTTGGATATATATAGTGAGTAAATAGCTTATAAGAACAATGGTAGAAGACCCAACAATGAAGACTTGGGAAAAAACTACCATAGAAATTGTTGGATACGTCTCACATGACCTGCAATAATGCAAGCCCCAAAGCATATGGACATAGTGTTGAAAACCCACACATGGAAAGTAGGGACAAATTTGTGTCTTAAGGTTGTGGAATCCCTATAAAAACCCTCATTAACCAATCAAAAAGAAAACAATTATCTACTAATTTGAAAGGATTAATCATAAAATCGGTTTTAATAGTTGAGATAGGTGTGAATGAAAAAATGGAAGACTTATGGTAAAATTTGAAATATGTGAAGATCTCCTTGGGAAAAAATCTAATAGTCACCTTCTTCTCTCATAGTGGAATAAAGTAAAATATGTTCTTAACATTTTATAGGAAAAAGTTAGTGTAAAGACAACATACAAGTATGTTGATGCCATCATTGAACTACACACGAAGCTCACAAATCAAAATAAGTATTGTTTCCGCAATGTATGAAGCCGACCTGATTACAATTGAGTTCAAATAGAAATTAAATCCACAATTGATGATTTACAAATAGTACATTCTATTTTTGGTCAGTTGTGTGTGTGAGAGTGAGAAAGAGCTAAGAGAGAGAGAGAGAGAGAAGGTCACTTTTGTGATGGATCTCTAGCAAAATATGTGTGTGCTTTCTCATATGATACCTGAGAAAATAAAAATAACAGTTAAACCCAAACCAAAAACCAAACCAACAACATATAATACATCACTATATTAATTCTATCCAATGAGATTATTTTATCATCAGTGCATGAAGCAGATGAAAGGCGATTACTAGGAGAAATCCATCCACTCACTTATTCCATTGGTCACTAAATAAGAGAATCATCTATAAAATTGCTACCCAAATTGAAAGGTGCCCCTCATATGGATCAAATGGCATGTAAGCAACTAGAGATGATTATTGGGAGAAACTGCAGAATCAATAACCTACCAAACAATGACATGACATCATCACTAACTACTCATCACATAGTGAATTGTGGATGATTTTAGCATTAACCACATAATTACAATATTTGTATGTTTAATGATTTAATACCAGCTGTGTTACAGGGCTCTCTCCTAGACCCCTCATACCTAGACCTAGTTTGAACCACATACTAGTCTCAAGCCAATTCTTTTGTTGAAATGGCTGGACTCTTCTCTTTTGTTTTTGCACTACATGAGTACATCCCAAGTTTATCTAATCCAAACTCGTATATCCCTAGGCACGAGATCCATCCATGGATAGATTCCCCTACAAAAGTTGTCATCTAGGGTAACATATGAAATGTGTTAAAAAGTAAAATAAGTATAAAGGGTAACATATTGAAGCAAAGAGTACTAATGAAAATCACATAAGCTTAAAAGTGCAGCATAATGAAATATTGAAAAGTGTATTACCTTATTGACCTTCTCTTTTTTTCGAGAATAGTTTAATATTCTCTACTTAATAGGGCCAACCACGTGACGGTGGAAGCTCATTTGGCCTCTCCCCCCCTCTCCCCTCACATCACTCTCAATTCCCCATACTCGATCATATAACATTAATCATTCATTCATCCATTAATAACATATAGCATTCATTCATTCATCCATTAATAACATATAACATTCATTCATTAACATATTCACATTAATTCATTAACATATAACATTCATTCTTTCAATTTTTACATATTATCAAAAATATGGTTGTCAAAAATATCAGTTTTTAACATTCATTAACATATTATCAAAAATATGGTTGTCATAATATGATTACAATCAATTTTTTTTGTTTCTTTTTTTGCAGATAAAAAAGAAGTGGAGTATCATTTTCTAAATCATCTGTCCGCCCTTCAATTGTTCTACCCTCTGCTCGTGATCTTATTGTATGCCTAGTCATGTACTCACGATGTGGAGGTCGCTACAAGGGGGGTTTGATGCAATAACAAAGAAATGTTAAATTGATATGTTTTATTATTATTGTTACAAGTATTTCATTAATTAAAAGAACATTGGAGTGGTGCTCTTTACCTGATGGGGCCACATCATATTCCTGATCTTGTCTTATAGCCTCATGCTCAACATGTTGAACATCCTCTAAATCCTTTGGAGTTGAAACACGAAAGGCTACATTAATTCATACACAAATTGCAATTAAATATGTTTAAAAGAACATTAGAGTGGTCCTCTTTGCTTGATGGGGCCACATCATGTTCCTGATCTTGTCTAGCTTGATCATACTCTACATGCTCTAAAGTTGAAACACGAAAGGTTACATTAATTAATACAACAATTGTAATTAAAGATGTTTAATTGTATTAATCCATATTGTGTTTTGTATAGCACATAAAGACATCCAATACCAGGATGCACACCATGACCTTCATCTGTAGGTTGTGCTCCACCCTCATCAGGTTGCAATCCAATGTCATGTGTAGTATTATCATTGCTTGCTTGTTTAAAACAAATAGGCACATAATTACTTTATGGTGGAAATTAATATTGAATAGATTGCACAAGTATTCAATTTTAAATAAAATTCATTGAGTTTATTTACTTGCATGTTGGATGCAATGGAAGCTTGTGTTTTCCCAGTCAAGAGTCTTAGACATTTAGCCACGACTCCATAGCCTTGTTGGAAGACAATCTTCAGGTCCTCTTCTGTGCGCACTTTGTTGAATTCAAAGCCCTTCATTTTTGCATAAGATCATGAATTTTGCTTCTATGGTGTGATAAAACCATTTTTTTTGCAATTTGTTATTTGGATGCAATATTTCATTTATTGATACTTACAATTCGTGTGACTAATTTCATATAACCCACATACCCAAGTTTGTGTTGCTCGTGTTTTTCTAGTCTTTCCTTTGTTTCCTTCAATGTGTCGGGCAACCTATAAAAAGTTTGAAATATATTATATTATGTAAAAAGAAAGATTAATCAGTATATAATTACATTATTGATAGTATCACATACCTTCCTTGGCCTGGTGGTGTCTTTCCTTTTTTCTTTTCATCCTTCCCCTTTCCATCTGGCACTAGGTCCTTCTGCTCCCTCTCCAGAATCATGGGGGGATGCTCGTACTTTTTGTTCTTCTCTAAATGTGACCTATATTGGTCCCTCATATACTTTAGATAGGTACCAATTTTCTTAAGGACCTTGGTTCGATTGAATGTGTTATTACTAAACATTACAACTAAACGGTTAATAAGCTCATCTTTTAAATCTTGATTTTGGGCATTCCACCATGTACGTATGGTGGGCCTAAAGATCTCCAATGTGATATCATTTATATGTTTATAAAAAACATCATTTCTTACAAAATGATCATGGGATCCTTAGTCTAAAAAGAGTGATCAATAAGTAAATTTCAATTGGATTATATATAATAATAATTAAAACATTTGAAAGTACCCGGGACCTTCTCTATCTTTATGGGAACGAAATCCTTGGTTACCACAAATGTGGCTAGGAATGTTCCCATACTAGCAATATAGGAAGATCGAGGAAATGCTGCTAAAACATCACTAGTATTAGTGGCATTTGCATCCCCAAGTACATGTCCTAATGCATGTTCTGGCATGTGTTCACTGCTAGAGGGTGCACTACCTGATGCCTGCATACTATTTGTGGCTGACATTTCAGTCGACAATATAGGCACAGATGATGGGGTTGAATGATGTGATGTATGCATAGGAAGATCATGATTGACACTTGTACCAACCCCTACTCCATGGGTGACACCTGCAGTACCTTGATCATGGCCAACAACATCATGAGGAAAAAAAAAATCCTATAAAAACAACACATATTTTAGTTCATGACATAAAAGAGTACAAAATATAAAACCATGAATGAACTTATGTTATAATTAAAGATCTCATGACAACTTACATACCACTTTTGTGCTCTCTCACTCAATATTTTAACCCTTTCTCTTATCTCATTTTTTTGAGGCACTATGAATAACAATTGAAAGATTTCTTCATTTCATTTTTTTTGGATCTCCCTTATTATATCCAGAGGATTTACAGACTATACGATGTCATCATCGCATAATAGTGACTACGCCTCCCTATGAATGCTCTCCTCTACTATTGGTGCCTTTCCTTGATCATCAGACTGGTATAAGAATATTAAAAACATTATCAAAATTAACCCAATAAACTTATGATAAAAACATAATAATAAAACATTTTTCTCGTATCTAATTTGTACAA